>OZ024735.1:12367027-12844233 GCA_964016875.1 Fallopia convolvulus | reverse complement strand
ACTTGTTTGAGATCATGCATGAGAAAGTAGGATAAACAAGCAAGAGGAACAAGCTAACCACAGTTTGCTACGAGAATATAAAAGCTAAAGAAGAGAAAGAATAGAGCATGGGTTATTAATCCAAAAATAAAGTCACTAACCTCAGATAAATAGAAGATTTTTCCGAAGAGAGCTTGCACAGCAAGTTTCCGCTTAAAACCTTTTTCAGAATAACCAGAAGCATCCATTACAACTGGCCCTGAGAACAAAGTACAACCAACAAGGTTAAAGTTTTTTACAATTTGCATATCATTGTTACCCCTATCTTGACCCCCAGATTCCGTTGTAGCGGAGCCTCACTGGGTCAGTGATGATGTGATGATGTTGTTACCTTCTAAATAGTATCAAGTTAGAGGGACCAAAGAGAAACAAGAAAAATTTTAATCAAATTTGTCAACAACTAATGTAACTGGAAACAATACAATCATTGACATTGTAATCAATCAATATATATCTTCTAAACCTGAAGCAGTTAAGGGTAGTATTGCCATCGTTTTTTTTTTATCTCAGTCACCATATTTTTAATTAAGGATTTTTTATATTAATTTTCTATCCATAGTATATAATAGCTTTTAAATCCATAAATATGACAAATATAAAGAGTAATTTCAATATCTCAATCATCATATTTACAGGTTTTTATATTAATTTTCTATCTATATGCATGGAAAATATAAAATTGTATTTTTAATATCCCAATCACCAATTTTTTTAAATTTAATATTCCAATCACCATATTTTTTTAATTACAAATTTTAAAAAAAAATAAAATTATATAATAAAATTATCAAATATCAAAGCAATTATTATATTATTCTTTTCTACCCCTATTTTATGAGGAAAAATTACTGAATTTAAAACTGCGAAGTCCACATAATGATTTGGTAGATATAATATAAAATTACAAATATAACATTCATTTATATGAACCAGGGAACCTATTTTATTATTCCCTCAATGTACAAATTTATTATTATTTTTTAAAATTATATTAACTAAAAATAAAATAGATAGCATATATAAGATTAATGAACTATGTTATATATATATATATATATATATATATCAAGACAAATATAATGTTTTATTTTATATGTACTGTTTATGCACCATCAATTTTTATAACTTATGGATACGGATTTATAATATATAAACACTATAGCTTTGACAAAGATGATCTGTTATTCGTCACCACATTTTTAATTACGATTTTTATAAAAAAAAATTTATCCATAAGTATGGCAAATATACATAAGATAGATTAATTAATTACTGATTTCTTACCACCATTAAAGCCATTTGCATAAAAGCTTTAATTTGTATAGAAGCTCTATTTGTATTGGAAGAAAAATTCGAGTTAATATTCATTCTAATTTAAAATTTTATGTTTTTCTAATTTATCCAATAAGGTTAGCTCATCTATTTTTTTATATTCCTAATAAAACCCATAAATTACTTTATCTACGAATTTTATATACCATTACTATGAACTTATAAATTTTTTAATTTAATTTATTCTTTAATCTTATATCTAATCACCTACACATTATTTAAACTAATAGTACAGGGGGTCATAAATTGGTACCTATCTGTGTTCATACATTTTTCATCTAGAAACTACCGAACATAGTTCTTTAAACCATCTACAGAAGCTTCCCTAGAGAAGGGATAGACCCAAATATTATGCATCAAAAGTTTTAACCTCTTTAAGATGCCTATATGTCTAAAACTAATATGAAGAAGAAACAAGAATTTGCCAAAAGTACATAACATCCATCCAAGAAGCCACTAGCATTAAAAAAGATTATTTCAGATATTATTTCTCATAGAAAAATTTCCTTCAGGCTATCTATGTCTCGCACCAGGAAGCCTGCTTCCAACTGATGCCTTTATGCGTATATTCTAACAACCAAAACCATTGTTCCCAAATCTCATACAAAAAGAATCACATAATTAAGGATCATAGAGCTTAACTCCAACCAGACATTATACCTTCTGAAAAAGAGAGAAAGAAAAGGGCGAAAAAAGGCAATAATCATCACATATCAAAGAGTGACGGAGGCAGATCCAAGTACACAAGAGAAGATAAGGAATATGCTTCTGTTGCACTCTGCAATCACATGAATGAGCTTATTTTTTATGGTCATAATTTTCCACTTCACAGATCATTGCATCATGCATCAGAAGTTCACAACAAGACTCCTAACGATATCCACTGACCAACATGCTTTCTAACAATTGAAACCAAAAGTGTGTTTCTATAATAGACCATGTTCTTTATGAAAGAGCATACTCAGTTCTATAATATGATAACTAGATATAGAATATTAAGCAAAGAAATTGTACCTTTGTCTTTCACAATCCGTCTTGAAATTTCATTCAAAATTTCAGCAGCTTGTGAATCTTGCAGCATGGAAGCTTTTCTAAGTTGAATCAAGTCTGCAACCATATCCGGATTAAAAGGTTTCTCATTGAGTGAATATCGAATGTATTTGCGCAAAACTTCCTCTGTGCTAAAACCTGTCTGGTAAAAAATAATAACACCATCAAAAGTCAAAACCCTCATAGTAAGAGCTGAGAGCATCTAATCTAATAAGAGAATAACTAAGAATCTAAGAAGTGTAGATTCAATATCATTCAGCAATAAATTAATCTACTAAAGCCGGCATCCGGGTCTACAGTCAACTTTAATCACAGGAAAGGTTTTATTCTACATAAGGGGAAAAAAGGCTTACCAAGTACCAATAAATTTGCAATCCTTAGATATTTAGAGAAAAAGGAGTACCAGAGATGCCACGGTATATACATGCATCTAAATAAAAGAGGTTGATAAGAAAAACCAACTAAGGAGACTGGCTCATATGGTGCTACTTGGAAAAAGAAACCCAAATTATTTTATTCCTCTTCTTTTAAGATCTCATTGATTGAAAGTTGAAACACCTACTAACACGACTCACTCTGAGCCTGAAGTAGATTTTCAACATTCAACAAGTATCTACTGTATTCATCAGTCCGTGATATTATTTTTCGCATCCATTGTAGCAAATGCAGTTGCCTTCCTTTTTAAGCAAATTTGGCAAATTAGTGTATATGATTCAGGATGTAAAATTAAGTCAAAAGAAAGGTAGTGACAGATTGAATTCTTATATACCCTTTGCACCAAATCCTTCAGTGCTGAATGTTGAAGCTCATTTCGACCTTTCTGAAATAAGTCATCTATCGATTTGCACAGCATAGCATTTTTATTAACCTGAAAAAACAATCTCAACTCAGATGTAAGACGAAGAAACAAACATCAGAAATCAAACTACAGAGAGCATTCGAGAGAAAACAAGCGGATAAGTACCAATTTACGTCGCTGGCCTTTAGGGGAGTTGAACTTCTTCACAGTCCTAACAAATGCAACCACGAAACTGATCCCGACATACGCGATAGGGACAGTGAGAAGCCAAGGTAAGTTGCTCCGCCCAACCCTAGGCCCCGGAATCGCCTGGGTGACGGAGCCGGTGAATTCAACCAAATCCAACGCTTTCTCTTGTATCCACGGCAGCTCCTCCTCCACTTCTACTTCCTCTACCTTTTCATCACACGCTTCACTCTGTTGCTTCTTTGCGCCGCTTTGTGCACCGGTACTGGCGTTGACAGCGAAGATTGACCTGCGACGATGGCGGAAGCGGAGAGAGAGAGGGGACGGCAGTGCGAGCGAGGAGAGAGAAGGATTCGCCGTCGTAGTTAATCGGGAGAGCAGTTGAAGAGGCGTTAATGGCGGTGATGCGGAGAGCGCCATGTTGGTTTCGCCGGCGGAAGACTGGAGAAGGAGCCGCACCCTCGCTCTATACGCTGCGGAAGGTGAGGTGAGGGCTTTTGGGGTTTCTCGCCAACTCAATTTTGAGCTTTGTGAAAAGGGATAAAACTAAACATTAGAGCATCCGGCCGTGATATATAATTTACTTTTTAAATTTTCTCTCTTCCATTTTTTTTTATAAGAAAAGGTTTGCTAGATGGAGAGATCAAGATGAAACTTGGTAGCCGGATAGATCAACAATAAACGACATCCAAAAGAAATCAAACAGAACTAACAAAACAAAAAGAAAACTAAAGGAGAACAAGGTAGACAAGCAGCAAACATCTAGAAGGGAAGCCAGGAAGAGTCTTGAGTCCACGTAGGAAAAAGCACTTCTGCGGGTCAGTAACGGACTGACACAGGCTTATAGGGCCATCGGTGCACAAGGCAGCAACAGGAAGCCGACTTGAGGAGGTGCGATGATTCGCCTGGAAAAGAATAAGAAACACACAACCGGACAACTCTAATAACCGTTATTTCTATATAAAAGAAATGATTATTTTGTAATTTAATTATTTGTCTAAAATAGAGAGTTTATTTATTATTATGATTTTTTCATAATATAATATTAAAAAATTTAAAAGCATAGCATAATGTCAAATAAAAATTTAAATAATTAAGGATAAAGAATATTTTGACTTAGTTTCACATTTAAATTAAATTCTAAATAAAAATAAGAAGAATGGGTCAAAAATAAAAATGCGAGAGATGAGACTCGAACCCATGACCTCTTACATTTTCCAAACTAACAGACACTTTTCCGCTGTGTTATGGTAACTTATCTACCACTCTTATTTCCTTATTTTCTTCCTTCTTGTTAGAAGAAAAATGTCATGACCGGTTGATTTGACATACAAGCAATGCATGCTTCTCAACCTCCTTCAATGGTCACTAAGGCTCTCTCTTCTCACCTCTCCTTTTCACCAATCTCCTTCTTCCACCTCCTTTGAAAGAAACACACCAAGGACCAACCCCCATGGATCACCTCTTCCATGAGAGGTCCATCCATGGAGGTGCATGTGGATCAAGGGAGGTGTCCTCCACCTCTATTTAAAGGGAATTATAGCAAGGTGGAATTTGTACAACAATTCCTCTCCTTCTACATCACAAATTCTTCCTAATTGCAAGCCAAAAATTCCTAGAATGGTTTTTCCCCAAATCTTTTTTTCAAGAAACCCCTAGTTTTGCATGATTTTCAAAGATCGAACTTCCCGACCACCGTACGCCGTCGTCAAGCCTCCATAGACTAGGCCGTTGCCGACAGTAGGTAGAGGGAATGTCCGTCTGACTACTGTCGCTTGAAGCGCCACCATTGGCCTCCTGTAGACGACGCAGTGCACCGGTGAACTTGGCTTGTTGTGCTGTTTTTTTTTTGTTCGCTTGGAAAGAAAGAAAAGAGGTGTGGGTCGACCCACCTCGTTTTGTGTGCCCATTTCCGACTCGTTATCGCTCGATATAATTTCCCAACTCATATTCTAATTAATATCTTTTTATAAAATAATTTCTACATATATATAATATTTTTTTAAATTAATTGAATAAATATTACAAATGAGTTATTAAAGAGGAATTTATGAAATTAAATTAATTTGCATGCCCATCTAGGAGTAATATAATTTTAATAATCATATATGAATTCCTAGAATATTAATATTCATAATAATGATATTTTAAACATATTTGGATAAATATTGGAAAAATATTAACTTAGGCATTTGTTTCCTTTATTATAAAAGAAGTAGCTTAAATTAGAGGAATTAAATAAAATAAGGTTTTGTTAAGAGAAATAGTCTTGCATGTCATTTTAAACTTATTATAATCTTTGGAATAACTTATATATGAGCCTTTGACTAAAGTAAATTCATAAGAACAAACATGTACTTTAATAAATTAAATAAGTATTTGCATATGGATTTAAAAGACTTTATTTGGAATAAATCACTCTTGCATGTCAATTTAACTTATTATAATTTTGGATTAAATTTAATTAATCTACAGAAATACTATCACCCATAAGAGTAATTTTTATTTAAATAAAAGGGATAAAAGTACATGGGATTTTCTAAGAAGGTTTTATGTGAATTTATTCACCTTTGTATGTCAACTTAAGACCTTAAGAATAATTTTAGAAAATATTATAAACAACCTTAGACTTAATAAGAATCATGAAAGTAATACTTGTTTAACCAAATTAAATAAATATCGTTAGTTGGTGTTAAAAAGGAATTTATTAGATTTATTCCAACATTTGCATGAACCTTTAAATAAGTATAAGTATTTTTTTTATAAAAATTATTTTAAAAACATCTAATTGAAAATAATAATCAAGAATTATTATTATTTAAAACTTCCACCTAAATTATTAAATAAAATAATTTAGATTATAATATCTCTCTCTTAGTGAAAGAAAAAATAAGAGAAAAGGTTTGTATAATAAATGAGATAAGAATTTAATATAAATTCGCTCATTATCTCTCGAAATGCTAGGTCAAAGCTTTATAGCTCACTAAGTCCGTCGAATTTTTTCGAGCCTTGTGAAAAGTCCGAACACGATTCAAGGCAAGTGGATTTTCTCCTTGAAGCCTCGATAATTCGTTTCCATGAAATTTCTCGATGTTGGGAACAACTTGTTTGATAAAAATAAATGAATCTAGGAATATCGATTGCTAGAATTAATGACCCACTTATTATCATTATTACGATTATTATCGTTACTAGAATTATTTTGCTAGGTTTGTTTGTGTGGTCTTTGCTTGTTTAAAATCTCTTTTCGAGATTAGTATGGATTTAATAAGGGGTGTGGGCTCGGCCCGAACACCTCTACATAACATGTCAAGTGGTATGGCACCATGCCCTCTCTTCCCACGACTTTAAGGATCATGATCTATGTCCTCTCCTACTCGGAGGAGGGACATATGCACCCTAGCTAGGTGTCGAAACTCCGTTCCTTTAAGTGGACTCTGCCCATTCATGGTCCCCACACTCTTAAAAATCATTAATGTATGTGAAGTCCTATCACAAAGGAAAGAAAGTGCTAATACACATTAAAAGAAACCAAAACTGGGTCGGAATAGTACAACGTGGAAGACCACTCGACTCTCGGTTCTTTGACGATCGTCTTTCCAATCTGAATGCTTATTCGGGCTTATCAAGGTGGGTTTGGTACTTAAGCGCCTTCGGGCCACCTCCCGATCTGGAGCACCGAATAAGATCAGGTTGGTTGAGGTCCGAAAAAGGGTGCGAGAGACTTTCTAAAATTTTTTGTGTAATTAAAAAGTTCCCAACATTGATTGTACTCTAAGAGGAACTACAGTCTCGTAGTTTTCTTCGTTTTCGGATCCAAGTTATCTCTCTTCGAGATCGACTAATTTCCGTCCTTAAAGCTCCACATGCTTAGCATCTCTCGTTTTAAGACTCTTGAAAAAATTGTACAAACTTAAAGTATCATGCATGTATGGTGAGATGCAAGAATGACCAGGAAACAACTACATTTGGAGACTCTTTGGGCACGTCATCGCTGCATCAAAATATGAATAAGGAAAACTATAGGATAAGCTATAAGACCAAGACACAAAAAGAACACCTTGAAGATGGGAATCAAGCAAAAGGAGAAGAGAACAAGGAGTAATAGGAGAAGAATGAAGATACATGTTCTATCTTTATTATTCAGCTCCCAAATATTAAAAGAAGTAATAAGTTCATATAGTGTTCAAAGACTGTACATCAGATTATTAATGTAACCTTAAATTGTAATAATCATAGTATTGATTATGCATTCATGACTGACAGGTGAGGAAGAACATGTCTAATCTAGTAAGCATTATGAATACATGTAAAAGTAGAAAAATCTGATGTGGAAAAAAGAAAAAAGAGAAAGCAATAACTCCTTCGATTACTAAAATAGAGAGGCCATTTTTGAGGACTAATCTTTTGGCAGATTAGAGAAGAATTTGGTTCTCGGGAACCTTGACAAGCCTTTGCTTAGTATTTTTCTATGAAGATAGAACATTGGAATAGTAGGGGGATTGAGAGGAAATCCTTTTGGCCAGAAATTGACTCTTTTTGTAAAATTGAACGTATACAAATTATGGTCATAGCGGAAACAAAAACAGATAAAACCCCAAGTGACCAAGTTTGGAGAAGGGCGGGTTTTGATAATTTGGTATGGTTACCTGCGAATGGCAGAGCGGGTGGAATCGGTGTAATGTGGAAAGAACACCGGATAATAAATAAAGAGATCTATACAATAATCTAGATTCATAATACTTAAATACACACATCTGACGAGAAAATACATCATCGCAATTTGCTTAGTGTAAGCACCACCCCATGAAAATCTTAAAGACACTTTTTAGGAAAACGTATTGAACATATTGATTAATCTTAACCTGCCAATAATCGTGATGGGGGACATGAATGAAGCCTCGAGTGAAAAAATGAGAGGATCAAGTCCGGACCATAGTAGGTTTGAGCGCCTAATAAATTTCAAAAAAATATGAACTAGTGGACATCTCATCCTCTGGAAATCAGTTCACATGGAGGAAAAATAAAACAAAGATAGATAACATCTTAGAAAAATTGGACAGAACACCGGTTAGCAACTCTATACTACAATATATTCCACACATTAAAACCATAAACCACGTCTTTACAACAACAGACCATTGCAAAATATCTATAAATCTAAGTAATAACATAGTGAATAAACACTACCTTTTAAAATGAAAAAAATGTGGATGCATAGGAAAGACTTTAGTTAAACAGGCTTGGAGGTTGGACATTCCGGATTCTATATGTTCCAATTAGTTAAGAAAACCCAACTATTCAAGAAACATGCCAAACAATGGAATAACAGAACTTTAGGAAATACATTTAAACAACACAAGGAAGTAGAAAGTAAATTAGTAGAACTTCAAGCACAAATTCTAATAAACCCACGACCATGTATCGTTCAACAACAGATCCGTCTAATTAAAAAGAAGGAATGTATATTAAATTTCCACAAAACATACTGGAAACAAAGGGCAAAAACTAAACATATTAAGTTGTTAGACGCCAACACTAGATATTTCAATAAGATTGCGAGTGGAAAAAGAAATAGGAAACTCATAAGAGAAATACGAACAGAGGAGGGCACACAAGTAGTAGGAGCTGAAAACATAAGAGAAGAAATAAGAAATGATTTTCAACGAAGATATAACAAAGAGCCCGTAAACCGGATTTTAAGCCAAGAATATTTGGAATTAATATCAGAAGAAATTTTTAAAGAAGATAATGAGAGCCTGGGAAAATCAGTAATGAATGAAAAAATCAAAGCAACATTAATGCAAATCGGATCGGATAAATCGTCGGGCCCGAATGGAATTTCTGCCGAATTCTATAAAAATATTGGGACATTGTAGGTCCATCAGTGATTAAATCTGTTAAAAGCTTCTTCCATTCAGGGAAAATGCTCAAATAAATCAATCATACCTTTATATCCCTTTTCCCCTAACGAGAAAGCCCAAGCTCAATCAATCATTACAGGCCCATTAGTCTATGCTCAACTATATATAAAATAATTTCAAAAATCATAACGGAACGACTTAAGAGAGTAATAAGTAAATTAATCCACCCTCTCCAATGGGCGTTTGTGACAAACTAAGCAATACAAGATAATGTACTCGTAGAACTCGAGGTATTCCATTCATTCAGAAGAAGCAAGGCTAAGGAGGGATGGGTGGCAGTTAAATTGGATATGGAAAAAGCATATGACCGAGTAGATTGGGAGTTCCTATTCGATGTTTTAAAGAAATTTGGATTTTACAAGAAATTCATTGAATGGGTGCGAGAATGTGTTTGCATAGTTTCATTCTCGGTTCTTGTTAATAATGGTCCGACGGACCCATGTTTCCCGAAAAGAAGCCTTAGACAAGGAGACCCCCTTTCACCCATCCTTTTTGTTATTGGTACAAAAATACTTGCAAGGAAACTCCAATACACTGATAGGAGGGTCGGAATTCTATTGGATATCCCATTGCTCGTGGGGGATCCCATATCCCCTTCTTAGCATTTGTAGACAACATTATAATTTTTTCGAAAGCATCACAACAATCCTACACAAAGGTAAGAAAGATTATTGAAGAGTATTGCAAAATATCAAGACAAAAAGTCAACTATCATAATTCAGCGTTTCAAACATCAAAAAACACAAACAATCAGCAAAAACAACAAGTACAACAAACTCTTGGCATTACTTCGATGACAGCCTTAGAAAAATATCTAGGATACCCTGTTATTAATGGCATCGTAACAGAAGAAACTTTTAGGGATTCAATTGGAAAAGCTCAAGATCAACTAACTAAATGGAAGGCAAACTCCTTATCACAAGAAGGACGGGCAACGTTAATATGATCAAACCTGACCTCAAAACCAAACTATATTATGCAAAGCTTTATGCTACCTAAACAGGTGCATGATGAGATGGATAGAATTAATCGATGCTTTTTCTGGAACAAAGACCAAAACTACAAGCAGTTAGTAGGATGGGATAAAATATGTAAACATAAATCATATAGTGGATTGGGAATTAGGAAATTAGAGCATATGAACAAAGCGCTTCAGATGAAACTGTTATGGAAAGTTCTGGCGGAACCTAACAATATATGGGTTAAAATTATACAAGAAAAGTATTTACGAGACGATACCTTTTTCTCATATCAGATCAAATCAAACACATCTTGGCAATGGAAGCGACTAGTAAACTCTTAGGCCGGAGTTTTTGAAAGGGCTCAGATTGAAAGTGTGTAATACCCGTCATTCCGAAAAACCGATAACTAATTCTCATTCCAACTTTTGTTACCTCATTTTTGTATTTAGAGCTAAATTCAATAAATGTTTAGACACTTTTAGACTTTTGGGCCGGACAGCCCATCAGCCAGCCCAAAAAGCCTTTAGACGGCCCAAAATCCTTCCCCTTTTTGTTGCCTTCCTCTTAACCCGACTTTGGGGAGCACTTGTACCCTAATTCTGGCGCTGCACATTCCGTTTAGAAAAAGAAGAGACCCGCACCTCCGAACCCCAACTCGCCCTCGTCTGGATCCAAGCTGCGTGACTCGTATCCGTCGTCCTTCAAGAGCGTCGTTGTCAATCGCCAAGACTCGTTTCGACCGAGTAGTGTCGACTCCGACTCGCTTTCAAGCCTCCGATACACCGTCGGTCACGTTCATCAAAGTCCCTCGCTCGGTTCTGGGATTGTGGGGGTTCGCGACGCCTTTCCTCTCGCCGCTAGTCATGTGGTCTCTCGCTAGCACAACCTTTGCCCTGTCGATGCCGCAAGTAGGTGGACTCCGATCAAGTCCTTCGTGATGATAGTGGAGCCGTGTCGATCAACTCTATCTTCATTCCGAGTAAGCCGGATCAAGTTGCGAGTCACCGTCGAGCTCGCCTTCCGTTGTCGATATGGACCTGAATGACGCCTCACAGATCTCGTTCCGATTCGTTCCTGTCGTCGAAGAATTAAGGCCAAATCGTGACTCAAATCTGCCTTTGACAAGATGTTAGGTATCGCATTCACCCTTGTCTCATTCTCAAGGTTGGAGCCCTATTCTTGTTTGTCACCTAAGGCCTTGTTTGTTTTCTTGTGGTTACACATGGCCTTTCGAGTGTTTACTAAAGAATCTATTTTGAGCAGTGTCGTTGTGTAATTCGTTGCGGGTTTGTTTCAAATTGAAGTCTGATTGAATTCTTAAAATTTTAGATCTGATTGCTGATAGTTAATTGTGTAAGTAAATAAAATTTGGTCCACTTGGCTTTTCTTCTCATTTCGGGTCAATCGGGTTTGTAATTCTATTGTTGTTGGTTAAGGGTTACTCAGTTCAAGGGGGTGAATTAGTTGGGTCATTAAGTGAACGGGTTAGATGGCTATGTGGCTAAGGATTAATTAATTAAGCTTGTACATGTTAAATATATAAGAACATATCCGTTTGTGCTGTATGTATATATATATATATATATATATATTGAGTTCGACTCCGGTGAAATTGTGGACTTCGAAACTCTGAATTAGTTTTGGATGGTTTTAGAAGATCTTAATTCTAATGAGGATTGTCTAAAGTAGTGTTTGGTTATAAGTAATTAATTATGAATTGAGTTGATGTGTTGTAACTGTTGTTTAAAAATAGGATAAAGTTGATAACACAATTTAATATACATGTAGTCGATCAATAAGGTTAGTTAATTTAATTATACTCACACCTAATCAGTGTTCTAAAAAACGCTAGGCGGGAGCTAGGCGGTGGGCTGGGGCCTAGCGCCTAGACGGCTAGGCGGGGGCCTAGGCGGAATCTGGGCGGATTAGGCGGATTGGTATGATTTTTTCTATAAGATTATTATTTGTAATTGTTAAGAATATATAAATAAAAAATAATCCTATTATAATGTCTCTGAATAAATTCAAGCCTAGAACCTTCTTAGGGTCCGCCCAAGCTACCAAGAAGGCCGCCTAGCCCGCCTAGGCGCCCGCCCAGCCCGCCTAACCAGCCCAACCCACCTAACTCGCACAACTTGCCTAACTCGCCTAGCCCGCCTAGGCGCCCGCCTAGTCCGCCTAGGCGCCCGCCCAGCCCGCCTAGGCGCCTGCCCAGCCCGCCTAGCCGCCCAGCCCACCGCCCAGGGCAAAATCGGGACGGTGGACCACCGCCCAGCGCCTAGGCGCCGCCTAGGCGGCCGCCCAGGCCGATTTTTAGAACAGTGCACCTAATTAGTAATTAGGATGATGATTAGCTTGGTTAGTTAGTTTGTTTATATGCCTTAACTCTAGTGAACTTGCGACTGTTACAAGTTATCGAGCTTTATTCTGTTACTATTCGAAATCGTCGAAGTACTAAGAGTCACCGTTAATATATCTAGGAGATCGCTACTACTTGAGTTTCTAGCCTTCTGTTCTCGTCAGGAATCCTTCATGTGAGGTAAGTCGTTCTGCGACTTGCTCGGCTTAATTCAATTCTTGTTAGATTGGGTGCCATGTATGTGGAATTGGTTTTGGGGAACTAGTCCCTTTGCATATTATTTTTAAAATAAAATGTTCTCTCTATGCTTGTGAACCTTGTAATTGTATTTGTAATTGTGTTGGTACTCATATTTGTAAAGGGTCTTTGTAAATGTAAATGTGATTGTGTTTGTGCTTGTAATTGTGTTGCACTGCAGTTGTGATTTTATTTGAAGTTATGAGTTTAGTGGTAATTGTAACTGTCTTTGTGATTGTTCTTGTGACTGTGATTGTGATTGTGATTGTGGTTGTGAGTCTGATGGTGATTCTGAATCCGACTGTGACTATGAGTGTGCTTGTGATCATAATGATAATTGCGATTGTGTTTGAATTTGTGAATATGTTTTAAATTGTGTTTGTGATTGTGACTGTGTTTGGAAAATTGTACTGCAATTGTGATTGAAATTGTTATGATGATTGTGTTTGTAATTGTGCTTGTGTTTGAACGGGCGTTGATGGTGATGGTGATGGTGAATGGAGGTGAGTGAATACGAGCGATGATTGTGAATATGGGCGATGAGTGATTGAATATGGGCGTTGATTGTGATTGAATATGGGCGTTGATTGTGATTGAATATGGGCGACGAGTGATTGAATATGGGCGTTGATTGTGATTGAGTATGGGCGATGACGGTGATGGAGGAGGTGATGGAGGTGAATGTTGTCCTTTTGAGTTTGTGTGAATGTGTGTTCGTTTGTGTGTGTGTGTGTAAGTGATTATTTGACTTTATGTGATGAATTGTTGGCTTGAAGATTTTTGACTTATGTGTGAATCTTGGTTGCTAGGGTTCAGTGTGGTTTTTCAAACGTTCTATATGCATCTCACACTTTCTAGCTTGAATTAGAATTGTAAGTGACCCTTCGGGGAATATTTTTACAGTTTCAGGTACTTTTTCAAGAATCGTGATGGATTCTCTACGAAGTGGTGAAGCGGATGTTGGCGACGTGTTATTAGGTTCGGGTTGTTGGGATCTGGTCATTTATGTATTAAAAGTTGTATGTGAAATTATTTTGTTACTAGTTGGATAGAACTAGTTTAGGATAGTTTGGATTTACCAAATGATTTGACTGTGATCTTCCGTATATGAATACGAGAATACTATCATGTCTTCCACCCTCTTTTTAAAATAAAAAGTTGGAAGTTTATTTGTTTACTCGTCGTGCCCGAGTTTCATGATCCTAGTGATTTTTTTGTTAAACTAATCTGAGTAGTCCCAGACAGGGTCTACCACCGAGTAGTGCCCCGACGAAATTCGGGGTGTTACAAAGTGGGTGATGGAGAAACTATTAATTTCTGGACAAACAATTGGGCACTTGGGGAACCTCTTAAGAGACATGCACTCAACCCATTGGAAATTAATGAAACAAATAAAGTTGGAAAGTTCATCTTGGATAACCGAACTTGGAAGGTGAATGAATTGAGACAATTTCTCTCAAGATCTATTGTGGATAAAATCAAACTTATCCCTATCCTTGATAACGATATTAGAGATATGTTGTATTGGGCACCGAGCAAAAATGAGGGTTTTCAACTGCTTCAGCTATGGGATTAATAATGAATATAGAAAATTGCTCGATGAACACCAATAATTGGATATGGAAACTTGACACATTTCCGAAAGTTAATTTTTTTTTTTGGAAAATTGACGTTAACGGTCTACCTTCCAAAGCTAGACTTAGGGAGAAGCATGTCATGACACCAACATGATGCATCATGTGTAATTGTACCATGGAAGACACTTCTCACTTATTTGTAAAATGTCCACATACTCTACGTGTGACAAAACAGATAAACCCTAATATTGAAATAAAGTTGCGCAATTATAATCTGGATAACAAAGCACCGAGAACAATACTAAGATATATAAATCAAATCACAAGGGAAAAAGATTTCACTGTACTTGCAGTAATGTGGTGGAGTATATGGCATCAATGCAATAAACTAGTATTCAAATCATAGGGGAATTATATTTGCCCCTCTACATACGAATGCAACTACAAAAATGGGAAAAACTGGTTCGTTCTCTTAGCATACATCATATTATTGCAAAGTCAGATTCTTTATCTATTATTCTTTGCATTCAAGCTTCTACATCAAACTTATCTTATTTAGGCACTATATTGGATGATATACTTTATTGAGAACTTCATTTGTTTCTTTTTGTTGTGCTCATATAGGTAGACATGACAATTGTGTAGCTCACTTTATTACATATTTGTTGTATCTTAATCCGAACATGAACAAGTCTTTGTAACCCATATTCCACCATGTATAATTGACTTAGATGAATTGGATATTTATATATTTACACTCTGCTCTCAAAAAAGGATCCGTATAACAACTACAAAAACTCGATAAATATATGTGTGCATTGAAACTAATTATATGCGTATTTGAGTCAAAACTAATTATATGAGTAAGGAAAAAGATAACCTTAAAGCACAAAAATAATACAAAAATACACAAACGAATAGTCCTAAATGTACAAATGGATGGTATTGACACACAAACAAAATTTTATATTAACTCACAAACAAAAGGATATATTAATGAACAAAGTACTAGTATTGATGAACAAAGTGCTGGTAGTAATGCACAAAGTGATGATAGTAATGAACAAACTTCATATTCATTGACACGTAATAAAAATTTATTTTTATGCACAAATAAGGGTATATCAATGAACAAACAAAGGAATATTAATGACCAAATAATGGTATACCAATGAACAAATAATCGTATACAAATGAACAAATAAGGGTATAGGAAATGCACAAGCAAGTTTAAATCAATGAACAAATAGGGATATATCAATGAACAAATAGGGTATATCAAAACTAATTATGTGTGCATCAAAAACTAAATAATATTGTATTCATATACATATATTCATACACGTAAATAAGGTTAAAAAATTAAAATTAAAAATTTAAAAAGTTCAAAACCGATGAACAATGTGCATCAAAAACTCGATGCACAATTGGTCAATATTGATGACGTAACACCCCCAATTTCTAACCAAGGGTATTACTGCCAGTGACCTCGGATTTTACCATCCAAAGCCATCCGAGGCTAAGGTAACACAACACAATTTAAAAACGATAAAAATATGAAAGATTCATTTATTCATATTAGAATTATCTTTGATTACAAAGTGATTGTTTACAAAAGAAAACGACGGCGGAATATAATTTTAATAATACAGGTGACCCAAATAAGTACGTGGAACGCCAAAAGGTTATAAAATTCTTCCTTCAATTCGACATCTCCTCTATAGTCTTCACATGAGCTTAGGTACCACCTTTTGATACATCACTCTGAGGTGAATACTTCCTTCCTTCGCTTCGTCTGATCTTCATCTTTAGTTCCTAAGAAACACTCCTCTGATGTCTGATGTTTCCAAAAAGAAAGAGACGGAAGACACCAGGCAAAAGTGCAGAAGAAAAAGAAAGGTGAACGGATTAGTCTAAGAAGACTAGCAAGTGGAGCACGAAAAGGTCTCCATGGTTGTAGCTAAACTTTGTGGCACCGAACTCAAAATTATAGTAGGGCGATCATCCAATGGTTAGTACATCCATCAAGAGAAAGGGATATGAGAATCTAAAGCTAGAGAAATCGTCTAAAAGAGTGCGATCTCATCAGAGTAAAAAGGAATACAAACTTCCAAGATATATGGAAAATCACAAGAGTGTGATTCTCTTGAAAAGGAAAAGAATTACGAGAATTCTTTAGAAATAGAACACCACGAGAGTGGTGTTCTATCGAAAGAAATAATATTTGTGATAACTTTATTGTTATCACAACATAATTCAAGAAGTCTTTATTGATTAGTCAAACAACTACTTAATTTAGTTGATGACTATTAAATTTGGCAACTCAAAGGAGACTATGCCAAAAGCTAGAATAGAGGAAACAAAATTTCCAAATATTACTTTAATTGTACTATAATTCTCAATAGTACGATTTCATTTTTAAAGATTTTTAGTTTGGTAAGCAACCAATGCCGAAAATACAAGAGGCAATGTTCAATGCTCGTGTATACGGACTTTTTGCACTTAGCTAGAGCGCGTAGCCAAACAATTCAAGAGGGCAAGGTCATGACCCAGTATTGGGGTATAGGTACATCCTAATACAATCTTATAAAGAGATGTTTCAAGAGACTAAGCTCTCATCCCTGAGTTTATAATTGAAACAGATAGAGTCATTCTCATTAGACCTATTAGTTTATTTCTAATGAGTATGCGCATATAATAATTAATATAGCATAACGTCGTTAATTCTATTGCATAAATAAATTTAGATTCGTTTATTTAGTAGTAATTTCTACAAGGCAAAAATAGACTTATAACAATAGTTATTATTGGCAAAAAGGAATATTAAACGGAAAGGAACATTCACGTTTAAACAGATGCAAGAGAGAAAAATCCACTTGCCTTGAATTTCTTTCGTATGCTTACGAAGCTCGGGAATTAGAACGACTTAGTGAAATTCGAACGCTTTGACCTAGTCATTCGAAATAAGATAACGAACGAATTTATATTAAGATTCTTATTTTATTTCTCAAATAATCCTTTTTCTTATTTTCCTCTTTTAAGAGAAAGGATGTAAATCTAAATTATTTAATTTAATAATTTAGATAGGAGATGTCAAAATAATAATTCTTTATTATTATTTTCAAGGTGAGACTTTGCAAGGATTTTATAACTTGAAAGTACTTATTTTAAGAAATATACAAAGTTTTATTTATTCAAATGAGACCTTTTTAACCCACATACAAATATATATATATTTAAACATAAACTATATATATGGTTTGCATGCATCATTTTTATGCAAAGCTTCTTTATTAAAAATTATCCTTATAACCAATATTCTTAAAAATCATGATTTACTTAATGTAAATTTATATAAAATTTCTAGAATTGTCATGCATGTGTAGAACACCTTATAAAAATATTTTTTATTCACACATGCAATACTTAAATGGTTTAAAATAACTTATGCTTAAAAATATTTCTTTATGTTAAAAGGTATAGTAAAATCACTATCTTAGTAATTCTAGAACACATGCAAGATAAGATTTATTCTAGAAACTCCATAAACTCTACATGCATAACTTATAGAATTTATTTAAGTGTCTAGTAATTTTTATAAATTATTTTTGGTTCTTTAAAATCATAAACCATTTATTCAAGTGTTAAAGATTTTATGAAAAGTTCATGCAATAGGATTTAATCCATAATATTCTTTTAAAAATCCATGCAAGGCATAAGTAATCTAGTTGATCACATGTCTTCCTCTTATTAAGCTTTTCTTTGATCAAAAGTTTAATTAAAACTATTTTAAGGTTTACTAAGACATGCAAGGTGATTTCAATTTATAAAAATCCATTTAAAGTTACATGCAAGAGTATATAAGATTTAATTAAGCATGTCTTATTATTATTAGACTTATTTATTCTAAGAAATCCTATAAAATCAACCACCTACTCATATAGAACATGCATGAAGGTTTACTTTCATAAACGGGGCATGCAAGAACACTTTCATTTTAATAGCTTTTAACTTATGTTTGTTAAGCTTATATAAATTAAAATTCCTCATGAAAATTCATTTCAAGGATCAAGAATGACATGCATGAAGGTTCTTATGCATGAAAGTTATATCTTAAGTAGTTATCAAAGGAAATGTCTTAATAAACTCAAGGATCCTTGTATAAAAGAAGACAAAAGAAGACATTCTAGGCCCTTTGAATAAAAATCCGAATATAATAAGTAAAAATCACCCTTTAAAACCCTTAAAAGTGTTGGATCTTAGGAGGAAAATACACAAGGGAGCAAAGGGGAAAGAGGGGCGGCAGCCCGGGCCTGGCGGCGGTCTGGTGGTACTGCTGGTGGCCAACTGGTGGCTGCCGGAAGTGGTGGTGTAGTGTTTGGAAGACACAAGGAAAGCTTCCTTGGTGGTTTAAGTGGAAGAAATAAAAGATAGACAAGAAAAGAGAGCTAGAGAGGTGTGTCTTTGGTGAGTGTTTTCTCACAAGCCTTAGGCCTTTAAATAGATAATTTGTTAGTGGAGATTGTAGAGAATTAAATCTTGTAATGATGATTCAAATATCTCCTCATGATGGTGGAAGATTAACATTTGAATCTTTATTAATAAAGAAATGTGAGTGGAAGATGGGAGGATTGGTTTTAATTAAATAATCCAAAAAAGAATGAGTGGGAAATCTCTTCCCAAATCTCATTAGATCCTTCCCATTAAATGACCTAACACGTTTGCAAACGGACCGAAAGTCGGTTTGAAACGCGCGTCGGAACGATCGGGTTTTACAAATAGAAATTCCGTTAGTTATGAATTTATTAAATTCCGTCTTTAATAAATTCATTTACTCGAATAAATATTTCATAAGAATATTATAATCTATTTACTTTAGAAATAGATTTTGAGTGCAAAAGAAATTTAGGAGATTATTTTATTTAATAAATAATTAAAGAATAAAAATAGTTAAAAAAATTATTCAGTCATAAAAATAGCGGCTATTACAACAATACCCCCTTAAAAATAGTTTCATCCCCGAAACTATGAAAAGCCTAGGGAGGTACAAAGTTATAATATGAGGATGGCAACAAACACTCACTATTGTGAGGTGACAACAAAAGTTCTAGTACCCCCTTAAAGAACATTTCGTTCTTTAATTAAGACAACAATAACTTGGGAAAACGCCTTTGCATCTTTTGCTCGGTATCCCGAATTTCTCTAGTCGTACCTTCATCACCATTTTTTGACTAGAGTATCTGAACTAGGGAACTTATTTATTACATAGTTCTCCACTCGATGTTCCACGATGTTGTCGGATCTAAGCACTCAACAACATTCCGTTGGGTTAGTGCAAGGTTCTCTAGACTTACTCAAGTTCTAGAAGAATCTATCTTTTTGAAGTTACTACTAGGGCAAGGATCCTTTGCTTTAACTAGGGTTTGGAAAAGGCAACAAGAGAACATATTGAAGAATTGCTAATGCGTCCTTATTCCTTAATGTATTATTATAATAGTACCACTAAGAATAGTTCACATGGGAAACAAAGGCGGTTTAGGGGAGACGCTAGGAAAAGAATTTCATTCCTTTGAAATTCAATTGTATTCATTAGCGAAAATAAAGTTGGTTCGCTACCAGGGAAGAAGTACAACTCCTTTTTCGGAACTCGATACAAACGGAGAAAAGTCGAAGTGATTTTTTTTTTAATTATGACTCTAAGGAGAGTCTCTTATGTTTTTATTACCCTTAAGGAGTTATGCGATCTTATTTCATCATGTGGCCAGCATGAGAAAATTTTTTCCACATAATCCTTTAATATATCTCCATAGGAACAAGACATGAAATTTTACCTCAACCATGTGATCAAGATGGGAGATAAAACACATTCTTATTCACCACCATGAATATATATTGAAAACTTCTAGTTCATAGAATACTTATGGAGTCATTTGGCAGAAAAATTCGATCTGAATTTTACAATGACAATGACCATTTTATAAAGGTAAGTCGCGAATTGACTTGAAGTGTTTGCTTATATTAAAGCAAACATTGACACACGATTTGATTTGACACGCAAAATTTATAATATGATAATCCATGATCATATAACAAAGTCCAAAGTGAGACATTCTTTCGAGGAAGAATGGTCAATTACATGGTTCAAGCTTTCGAACTACTGTTGGGATACAAATGAGTTTCGAAAGAGGAAACCAAACACGAGTTACAAGCAATGCAACTTGGATTAAGAAGAGAGGAAGCTATCTATCCTTCTGAGGCATCTGGTGCGACAAATACATCACTACGTCGCATCTCATAGAGATGCTGATTCTGCCTTCGAGACGTGGCAGGTTCCTTCCCCTTATTTTGTGTTGTAGGTTGGACAAAGGTTGTCCTTGTGGACCTAGTCAAAGCTTGCTTACTCAGAGCAACAAAGGGTTGTCGGGATTGCCCTAAACTCCTTTTATTCTTTGGGCAATATGCACGAATATCACCTTCTTTCCTGCAAGCATGACATGTCTTCTTAGGCTTGGTGCAATTCCTGTTGATGTGGCCTGGTTCTCCACAATTGTAGCAGGTTGTCAAGCTCTCATGTTGCCTGAAATTCTTGGAAGCATTAACATGAATCGATTCTGACCTGGTTTTCTTGGACCATTTTGATTTTTGTGGGGAAAAAGGTCTTTTGAATCCACATTTACTCTGTTGTTGGGACTTTCCTTCATCTTGCATCTATCGGGCAGATTCCCCTAGAGTGGCTTCATCCTATAGGTTGCATCCACGTACTCTTCTAATGTCGAGAAAGTATGCTGCACCATCCATGGCTTAATGGTCAGACTCATCCATTCATGGAAACGATGAATCTTTTGAGCCTCCGAGAAAAATTTAAAAGGCCAAGAAAAATTACCCTAAAAAGTGTTGGATCTTAGGAGGAAAATACCCAAGGGAGCAAAGGGGAAAGAGGGGCGGTAGCCTGGGCCTGGCGGCGGCCTGGTGGTGTTGCTGGTGGCTGCCGAAAGTGGATGTGTGGTGTTTGGAAGACACAAGGAAAGCTTCCTTGGTGGTTTGAGTGGAAGAAATAAAAGATAGACAAGACAAGAGAGCTAGAGAGGTGTGTATTTGGTGAGTGTTTTCTCACAAGCCTTAGGCCTTTAAATAGAGAATTTGTTAGTGGAGATTGTAGAGAATCAAATCTTGAAATGATGATTCAAATATCTCCTCGTGATGGTGGAAGACTAGCATTTGAATCTTTATTAATAAAGAAATGTGAGTGGAAGATGGGAGGATTGGTTTTAATTAAATAATCCAAAAAGAATGAGTGGGAAATCTCTACCCAAATCTCATTAGATCCTTCCCATTAAATGACCCGACGCATTTGCAAACGGACCGAAAGTCGGTTTGAAACGCGCGTCAGAACGATCGGGTTTTACGAATAGAAATTTCTTTAGTTATGAATTTATTAAATTCCGTCTTTAATAAATTCATTTACTCGAATAAATATTTCATAAGAATATTATAATCTATTTACTTTAGAAATAGATTTTGAGTGCAAAAGAAATTTTAGGATATTATTTTATTTAATAAATAATTAAAGAATAAAAATAGTTAAAAAATTTATCCAGTCATAAAAAGCGGCTATTACAGATGAACAATAGGTTAGTATTGACGCACAATTGGCCAGTTTCAATGAACAAACTGTGCATGTCTCTCAAAAACGTATTTTTCGAAAAATACACGAATAATACGGAAAAATCCGCCCGCGCCGTTTTTATCCTTTTTATCGAAAAATATGGGAATAATACGGGAAAAATACGCGAATAATAAATATAATGTGCTTTTACTTGCGTTCCATGTAAAGGAAATTGGGGGGTTTATATGTTTGAGTAGCTAGCTAGTGTCTAATATGTAAAAACTAAACAAAACAAGAATGCAATTATAATTGTATCAATGAAATATGAGAAAGGCATGTTCAACTAGTTAAATCCATCATAGATGTGCTTATTGATCATTGATTCTCTTGATTATCACTTCACTTGAATAATCTATCGTGGATTATGACCTAGACTTCAGGTTTAGTTGATAGAACTAATAGTCTAACAACCCTAATAATCTAACAACCTAGAAAAACTTCTAGATTCAATTAAACAACCAATTTATGATTCAGGTATCGATAGAAACAAAAATTTGAAGCAAACAAATATTCAAGTTATTTGTGAATTTATTCCCTTCTACAAATGAATAGCCCGAACGGGTCCAAACTATTGTAGATTCTACTTTGTTATTTCTTACGCTTGAATTTATGATAACGAGACTCTGTCGAAATTGTTCCAGACTTATTGTTTAAGCGTCAAATGTCTCTATTTCTTCCTCTCGTCCATTTCTCCCTCAAATTGGACAATTCTTATCTCTTCTCAATCCCTTTTCTAAAGTCCTCACGACATTCAATTGCTCCCGCTCACTCAAGTTTGAGACCCAATACGCTTTCCTAGACAAGATCATTTTATGGATTTGACTTCTTTGAAGACGGGTTCACCTCACACCACCTACCTTAGGTTTAGAAAAGGTAGAGGAAGATTGGTTAGTACCTAAATCATATGGACGAGAGTAATAATCATACCGTGAGACAACCAAGGTTGTTTTTGTCGAATAGCTTGCTTGTGAAGCTCCATAGCCGTGTGCACAAGTGTGCCCTAATCCTTAATCAGGAGAACCACAAGCTTGTATCAGATCCATTGGTTGAGTCCGGCTACAAAGCGAGTCTTCAATGCGCTCGGTGAGCACTCACCCTGGCTTTGAAGAAAAATGTCTTCTAAGTGGGAAAATAACTCCTCAGGCGTCTCGGATCCTTGACGAGCATTGCAAATCTCCATGAGCATATTCTCCTTGTAATTTTTCGGGATGTACTTGCACTTCATTATGTAAAACAATTGGTTCCACTCTTCGATGGGGTCCTTGCCTTGTCGAGCACACTCGGATTCTAGGCGGTTCCATCACGTTCGAGAGGCCCCATGGAAGTGGAGCGAGACAACCTCTACCTTCTCTTTCTCCTTATAGTGGTAGTGACTTAGCACATGCTCGGTTCCCTGCAACCAATCAATGAAAGAATCAAGATCATAATGACCAAAAAAAGTTCAAATTTTACCTTGACGTCACGGCGTGATACATGCATCGTGCGTTCATTGTTTCGGCAAGCGTTGGCATGCTCGGGTGTGCTGGCTCAACGATGGCATCGGTGGTCAGAGGGAGGCCCTCGTCAATAGCCATCATCCTCGCTCGGGTCATCATCCCTACGACCACGCCTAGGATATCAAAGTCCATCTCGGTTTCAGTCATGGTCACAATGCTGGTCACGGAATCGGTCGCGGTCACGACAATGGCACTAATCATAAGCCACGCGGTTCTTGGGTAACCGAGGGGGCAAAATCCAATCCCGTGGCCAATCTTGCAACTCTTCGCCCTCTTTTAAGGGCTAGTGAGTAGTGACGATAACTATCGTCCTCAAAATCCTCATCAAACTCCCCATAGGACTCCTTGGAATCCGAGTAGGTCGGTGTTTGAGCACTTTGGTGCCCTTGGAAGTCATCGATGTTATAAGATTCGGTGTCATAGAACCCTGCCTTCTTGCGTTGAGGTGTTGGCATCTTGTTTTTATTTGGCATTTTAGTCACCTTCTTCTTCGATTTGCTTGAATGTTAGCAATGATATTCCTCCTCGGAATCATAATCATCTTCGGAGTGAATGTCATAAACCTATACGTCATCATCATGGTCGTTCGTCATGCATCGACTCTCTTTAATAGACTCGAGGCGTTCGAAGCCTTGCTGCGAAGACGGGTTGGCGACGTCTTTGGCCTTCTCTTGTGACGAAGCCCGATTTCCCCCAACACCGGCATGCAACTACACGTTAGGGTTTGGAGGCACGGTCAGTGTGGCATGGGTGGTGTGCTTGGGGCTCGACCACGATCCTCTCTAATTCAGTGATGTGAACCTTGTCGTCGGCCTTAAGCGTGGGCAACAATGGTGGTTTCTTAGCCAAAGTCGGATCTTGGCGCACATTTGGATCTTGGGATTCCGTACTTGTATTTGATAGATAACCTATCACAACGCCAATCATCGCGATAGTTAGGAGTTCTAAAAAAGAAAACGCAAAAGAGAGTACGAGAAAGATATGTCACACCGACCCAATGATTCAAAGCACACGAACGAAGGAATGTTCGGTTAAGGTGGCTAGGATTTCTCAAATTAAAAAAGGGAAGGGTCAATCAAAGCAGAGACAAATATCTTTCTAGTTTCCTTTAAAAAAAAATCCGACGTTAAAAAACAATTGAAGATCGGATCCACTCTGTCTCCTTCTTTATTTATTGCTTGCATATCTCAATCATATCTCAACAATATCTCAATCATATCTCATCTATTTTTGGCCGAGATTTATTCTTTCTCTTCTCTTCTTGAGTACATATCTTTCATCAATTAAAAAAATGAATACTGACTACTATACTACATTAGAACGATAATTCAAAGAGATACAATTCATGTTTCGACAATTCATGTTTCTACTTTAAGCATCCACACTATCAGATAAGATTGAAAGTAAGTATACACTTTCACAATATAAGAGACATAAACACAACATCTAGCTTATATACAATATTTAAATATTGTATGAAGATGAAGAGGAGAGGGGTGAATAATCTCCCCATTTACCAAGAAATAATAACTAAGAAGATTACTCTCACATGTTCAATTTTGAAGACTAGTCATGAGAACCATCAAAGTCAACAAGCATCGAAAAATCTTGCTAAATAACAATATAGTAAAAGAAAAGTGACAAGCCTAAACATAACAAACTATGGTTCAAATTTCTTCTATGTTCTTATCAAGCCAAAAGTTTGCATCCATATTAAAATTTCTGCCAGTCAAGTCTCCAACAAAGAATTCAAATGTTCAGAAACAGATTCTAAAAATCCAATCTTGGAAAAAGCCGAAAACCTAGCTCATATCCAAGACGGTTTTGGTTTACCTTAGTTTCGTCATCAATGGTGTTGTTCCCACACAACCGGGCATATATACCCAACTTAGACAATCCAATAAGCATTTCATCAAACACCTTGTCAACTAAAGCTCGGAGGCAGCTTCCATTCCCAAACGAAATCCACCGAAGAAGCCCCTCAAAACACTTTGTGGCTCCAAGTACATCAACACCACCGCCACACATCCTTCTGGAAAATCTGGCGTCGTCGATAGAACAAATGAATCTTCAAAGCGCGGAAGATCCGGAGCCCATTGCAATCAGAAAAGCAGGCAGAGAAGTCACGACTTTCGGGAATTACTGTTTGCAACAATCAGTGAAATTTGGATCGAATTCTTCGGGGGATAGAAGCATAGACCACATATAGAAGAAAGAAACGCTGGTGAGAGGAGTCGGGTGAGAAAGAGCAAAGTCACATAGGCAATAAAAACGTTAGACTAGACTATCTCTTGATTAGTAACCTAATTTAGGATATACTAGTATGTATTCCCGTACCTTGTACGGGTTTTTCTTAAATAAAATATTAATAATAAAATATTTTCAAATATATTTATTATCCGAGAAAAATAATCATGTGAATGCTTAAATATAAATTTTGAATAAATATTTAAAATAAATAAACTATAAAAGTTGTTTATTTGAAACGATAATATTTTATTACTATTACGAATTAAATTAATATCTGAAACATGATAATTTATTTAATTATTAAAATAGATAAGTAATAAGATAAAAACTTATCAATTTATTATATACATGGGACCGTTCAAAATAAACTTAATTATAGTGATATAAGATTGTACGTACATTACACTATCTTTATATTAAACTTAATTATCTAAACCTAGAATATGCATTCTATCTAAAAATAAAATAAATAACCTAATGTTTGTATAATATATAGCATAAAAAATATCTTAATAATCTTCCTATTTATCATATCCAAAAATTAAAGATTGTTATAAAATAGAGAGATTTAGGAGAAGGGGAGAGATCAGAGTTCATCTTATTAGGTCACCCATAGGGGCCTTTATATAGAGAGAGTACAAGATCAAATCTAGGGTTTCCATATGTACATCTAAATATAATATTATTATAACACTCCCCCTTAGATGTGCATCACTAACTGCCTCGTTAAAAACCTTGTCTGCAAAACCCAATGGGATAAAACCAAGACTAAGGGAAAAAGAGTGCAGTTATGATTCTTCTCTCAACTTGTAATATATTCTCTTTGCTTGATTGAATTGAGCATCCATCTTGCCTTTCGGTTGAATCTTGTAGTTTGAGAACACTTGATGATATGTACTTTGGTTGATCACTTCATGCTGAATTCTCTTCATATATACGTCACTGTTTGCTCCTTTCAACTTGATTTGATGGATGGATAAAAACTTCATTCTTTCACATATCTCGAACTTCAGGCCGAGATTGTCTCATCAAAGATTTTATATGACGAACTGCCTCATTAAAAACCTTGTTTGGAAAAACCCAGTGGGATAAAAACCAAAACCAAGGGAAAAAGAGTACAATCGTATAATAATGCTCCCCCTCAGTTAAACACAAAATCTTTATGCAATAAATATATGCCATCTCTGAATTTTGTAGAAGATTGGTACTTCTGGACCAATAATCTTTATTTTATGTTTAGGGAGACAATAACTCATTGTCACATAAAATGACATTATTGAGGTAATGAAGCAAGGTACGGTAATGTATCTATTGTATTGAGATATGGTACTTCAAGACCTAATATTTCTTTCATTTTCTAATCGGGGACGAAAGGGGTCCTTTTCCACACTTAGTGATCTTACTACCATTGGTGTACTTAATGGATGCGCCTTATCCATATTAAATCACTTTAG
Organism: Fallopia convolvulus; assembly: GCA_964016875.1. Lineage (NCBI taxonomy): Eukaryota > Viridiplantae > Streptophyta > Magnoliopsida > Caryophyllales > Polygonaceae > Fallopia > Fallopia convolvulus. The sequence continues at coordinate 12,816,902 of OZ024735.1, read as the reverse complement.
GAACTTTTCTGCATAGTTTGATTGATGGATAAACATTCCATCCTTTGTATGCTCGAACTACAGGTCGAAACAATACTTGGTAGTTCTTAAGTCCTTCATTTCAAATTCTCTTTTCAAATAATCAACTTCTATTAGGATCTCTTCTGAAGTCCCAATAATATTGAAATCATCAACATAAACAACAATGATTACACATCCCAAATTTGTTGTTTTATGAACAAACAAGGACCTATTTGATCGCTGACAAATCCTTGCCTTTGTAGATATTCTCTAAGGCGATTATACCACATTCTTCCCGATTGTTTCAATCCATATAGCGATCTTCTAAGTTTAATGGAATAAATGTAATGTGGTTTTGATTCAAATGCTTCAGGCATTTTCAATCCTTCTGGGATTTTCATGTATATGTTGGTACCTAACAACTCATATATAGGTATGTTGTTACCACATCCACGAGTTGTATTTTTTAAACGCTCAACAACAGTTAAAGCAACAAGGAACTTGAGTGTTGTTGCATCCACTGCTGGTGAATACTTTTCCATCTAATCTACTCCAGGTTTTTGCGAGAACCATTGTGTAACCAGTTATAACATACTGGTTTTTCACTTTCTGATGTTGGAACTACATGCCCAATACACCTAGTTTGTTTAACGAATCCAATTCCGCTTTCCATCTTTCCCAACCATTTCGATGTCGACATTCCTCCATTGTTTGGGATTATTGTCATCTTCTCCAATGACTTTTACGATAACTGAATAAGAAAAGATATCTTCACGATACCCTATACCGATAATTACATAATTAATCAACATTTCCAAATTGTCGGTCATGCCATTTTCCTTGCTTTTAGAGTCTTTAGATAGAATCTCTTCAGGAGTTCTATCTTCATGTTTATTTTCAATCAACATATCAACATCCTTTTGAGATGTTACCAACTCTTACCTCTTCAGGGGAATTGCATCCTTAGAGCCTACATATCTCTTACGCTGCCAGCGTGCTTCCAAATCATTTGATATGTGGTTATTTGGAGTTACTTCTGGAATCTCCAAAATGAGCTGGCGCATTTTTAGTTGGTGTTTGCGACTTAATCACTTTCATGACATTGATAAATAACATGAGCTATAAAATTCCCTAAACTTCCGGTTTAGTTATACAATTCGCTAAACTTCTGGTTTAGCTTTCTTCGGATTGAAAACAACAAGTTGCATCTCATGCAATCTCTTAACTTCTAGTCTCATTTTATTCTCCCCCTAAAGTTGGGATTTTCACCTCGCCAAAGTGAATCTTAATACCGAGCAATATATTGACCACTGCTTTTAAGCTCAAGGTATTCTTTAAACAACAAGGACCCAATCCTCTTGTTTAATCCCAACTTTCTTTTATGTGTGGCACTACTAAAAAATTATCTCGGGTGGAGGACATGTATAGGGTTTCCATTAGGAGAATATGACCCTATTTAACCACGACTCTTCCAAGTCGCGTATTCCATGTATAGCACTTGCTTGGCTATCAATTATGACCGCATTATTGATGACTCTACATAGGTCTTTTATGAATATGTGTGAGAGCTATCCAATGCTCAATCACTACACATATTGATTTATTCCATTCTCCTCCATTTTCCTTGGAACCAATGGGTTGAAGCATCTTTCAACATTACATGATATTCCACAATGGTTCACATGGCGATGTAATTGGTCCTCTTATATCACTTGAACCTAGTCAAGAAGCATAGGAGACTTTGCCTTTACTTACATTAAACCGGCCTTGCTATTAATTTGTCAAGAGCACAAGCCTTTCAAGGTCACTCTTAGGAAGAGACTTCAAGTCTCAAGATCTTTCGGTCCCATACCGATCATGCACATTATTATTTCACTTGAGTGACCAAGTTAATCATGCCACAAATATATCTTATCATTAACTAACTTCCAGTTAGTGAGATTAAATTATTCAATGGGATATACTCTTCTAGAGTCATCATAACCTTCACACCAAAATTTGTGCATGACTTGTGAAAACTTCTGGTTTTCAAATACTGTGTGGTGTGACACCATTGAAAAAATGTCGGTGATCCATACTTATGTTTGGGAGCTCATCAACTCAAATCAGATAAACCATTATCTTGATTTTTAATATTAGATGCCTCAAAATGGGTGCATTCAGAACTCTTAATAAAGATTAGACCGGTCTCCACACTTATACTCATAAGGTGTGGTTCTTATATAAATGGTACAAGACTAATGATCAAATATCATTTATGGGATATCCTTTATCTTAGATGTTCTTCTGGACATCAAATTAACCCACGACGTCCTAGCTATAAGTCATAACCATGACTAACGGCCGCATGCGTAATATACCGTAACCTCTTTCACACCCTTTTCTAGAGGAGGCATGCATCCGGCATGCAAGAGGTTGGTCAAACATGACCTTGAACTTCTAGTTCATGCTAGGTAGGTGTTCATTTAGACATAGTTCTGAATATTGTAACGACCCACATTCCTTGTACTACTTCTAGAGTACATGCCATATTTCTTTTACTACATCTAGAGTACTTAGTTTGGTACAAGATCTCTTAACTCTCCAAGAGTTTATAACGATCTCTACTTGTCAAAATTCGATTCTTCAAACTCGAATGGAGTTGATGATATGATAATTTACCATTATAGCTTAGCACAAATCTACTGGAATTTAAAGTGCTGCATAATTTTCCCAAACATCTTATTTGTCAACTTCAGGTGACAATGAATAAGTTATCTCTTAAACCATTACAAGAAGTAATAAATTCTATATTTAAATCCACTTCTAGGGATAATACTCTTTTGTATAAAAACATCTACTTTAGGAGATGATCATTGTCACATAAATTTTTTCATCTTCTTCAGGAAGTGATATTTTCCTTCATTACTCACATCAGGGGGTAATGAGATTTATTATTTCATCTCTTCGGGGATGATTTCAAATTTGTCTCTACTGGGACATACTATCATCCGCTTCAGGAGATGACAAGTTTTAACTTTAAGAACAAATAAAAATATATATATGCAATAACATAAATAATTAATTTGAAAAGTATAAATAAAGAAATAAAGTATCATAAAATATTGCCAACTTCTAGTGACAAGAGATTGAATACGAAGTCTTCTAGACTTCTTTCCATCACATACTTCAAGATGTGATTATTCATAAGATCTTTCAATCATATACTTCAAGATGTGATTTCAATGAGACCTTTTAGTCACATACTTCAGGATGTGATATCCATGTGAGTATTCTATTATCTACTTCAAGAGATAATATTTGTCATATGAACTTTATCGTCTATGGAGATGATATTTTTCTTTTTCAATTTGCACATGAATCATGTCATTTACTTCAAGAGACGACTTTAGTATCACCACTCACTCCAAGGAGTAGGAACTTTTATTATATTCATCCACTTCTGGGGATTGATTCAATTATTTCATCCACTTCGGGGGGATTATTTGTTTCATCCATTTCGGGGATGGAAATTATCACTCCAAGTATAAAAAAAATGGTTTCATTCACTTCAGGGAATGAGAATTATCACTCCAGGGATAAAATGAACTTTCCATTTACTTCAAAGAACGAGGATTATCACTTCAGGGATAATCTTGTTCTGTACATTCAATTAACTCTTCAAGAGAAAATAATGTAACATAATTATGTATATGAAAATAATAAAACAATATAAGAACAATAAAATAAATAAAATAATTCATTCACTTCAGGGAATGAAATTCATCATTTCAAGGATAAAATTATAATATCGTTTTGTAAATTCAACTCTCCAGGAGGAAATAATTATTACTTCAGGGATAATATTACTTGTAAATTCAACTCTTCAGGAGAAAATAATTATCACTTCAGGGATAATATTATTTGTAAATTCAACTCTTTAAGACGAAATAATTATCACTTCAGGGATAATATTACTTGTAAATTCAACTCTTCAGGAGGAAATAGTTATCATTTCAGGGATAATATTATTTGTAAATTCAACTCTTCAGGAGGAAATAATTATCACTTCAGGGATAATATTATTTGTGAATTCAACTCTTTAGGAGGAAATAAATATCACTTCAGGGATTATATTATTTGTAAATTCAACTCTTCAAGAGGATATAATTATCGCCATAAGGATAATACAATGGTGTTCCAATCACTTCAGGGAATGGAAAATAATCACTTCAAGGATTGCATATTGATGTTTCATTCACTTCAAGGAATGAAAATTATCACTTAGGAGATAATATTATCTTTATATGTTCATATAATTTGTCTCACCGGGGACAAATTCGTTTACAAATACATCCACTTCTAGGGATATACATGAACTTATATAATATGTATCTAGTTTGACATACGTGATTCATGCTTATAGATCTCATGTATATAATCAAACAGAACAAAACATGTAAACAAACCTTTGTTTAATTAATTAAACAAAATCGATCGTGAACAATTAATTAATAAACAAACGTATTACACACAATATGGTCAAACTTAACTGATCACGATCAAACAAAATATGCAAATTATGCAAACTTTCACAAACCAAAAGCAAGCTTAATTAATCAAACTTATGTATACATTACCAAACTTATGTATGCATGCATCTATCACTCAATATACAAACAAATCGACCATGTATACAGAGAGTTATATATGTTCCAAGCATGTATACAGAAATATGTAGCATGTATATAACGTAAAAGTAATATATGAATGATGATCATCATTGAACATGGAACACTTATATACACATATATACACTTATTGTAAACGTAAATTATTGATTAATATATATAGCATATATACGCAGCAGTGCAAGGTTCGATCAAATAAAAAGAAAAAAGTTCAAAACTCAATAGTCATACGTAAGGAAGAAACAAATCCACAAAGCGTGTAAACCAATATCTAAAATCCAGAAATTAGCAAACGATTGTACCGAATTCTTGTGAGTCAAAAAGAAGAGTAATCGTGCTGATAACGTGTTATAAAATAGAGAGATTTAGGAGAAGGGGAGAGATCAGAGTTCATCTTATTAGGTCACCCATAGGGGCCTTTATATAGAGAGAGTACAAGATCAAATCTAGGGTTTCCATATGTACATCTAAATATAATATTATTATAACAAAGATTATTTTTTTTAAAATTAAGAATGAGATTTTCCATCCATTGATTATGGTGATATAAGATTGTATGTACATTACACTATTTTTATATTAAACTTAATTATTTTGTCAAAGATTGGTTTTAAGTGGTGGTTGGTCCAATCTAAAAGCGACATTTGTCGTTTAATAATTTTCTTAACCCCCGCTTTAGTATATAGTTATGATGATTATATATAGATATGGCTAAGTTTATTTCAAAGATATATATGTGATCACGTGTACATATTTTTTCTTTTTTTTTTAATTTATCTTTTACAAATATAATAAATATAATGTGCTTTATTTATCTATATTGGTCAAATCTACTAATATTATTTTATCTGTATGTTTATTTGGGAATAATTTTTTACAAATGTTATTTTATCTTTATGTTTAATTGGAGATAACTTTTTTATAACCGCATATTAATAGACAAATATCGAAATTTATATTATATTTTTATTTATTTATCAATGTCCTATTCATAATGTCTATAAAATATCGAATCGTAGTCGTAATGGTATGACCCGGACTTGGGAACTTTTCCAAATAAAATCTATAATATGTTAATTTAAATATGATATAGGTATTATAATTTATATAATAAAAAATAATAGTGTAAATAAGTAAATTAAATTTTAAATCTATAATTATTTTAATTATAATAATATATTTTTATTATTAAAATGCATACCAATATTATCTTATTCTTAAGAAATGCTATTTGTAATATTTATGTAATAATTATAACAAAAGTTGATGCTCTTAACTCGTAGGGTTTACCCGAACCCGCTGAAAAACCATAATGAATTGGCGCAATCAATCCATAAAGTTTAACTACATCAACCCGTACTCAACTCAAATGTGAAATGACTAAACCTACTCAATAGAACTTACCCGATTAATCATTTTAATAGTAAGGGATCAATAATTTTTATTTATTTATGTTCGTATCCGTAATATAAAAAATTAACATACTTATGAATAGAAATTTAATATATTGCTGTAAGACATAACATATCCATACTGAATTAATTAAAAAATTGTCATACTTATTTATAGAAATTAGTATAAAAAATCAACATGTTTATGGATAGAAATTTTAAACTAAAAATTAATATAAGAAAATCTAAAATTTAATATAAAATCTACAATTAAAAACATCCATATTAATTAAAAAACTTGTCATAGTTATGGATAGAAATATTATTATAAAAAATCTATTACTAATAGTAATAACTAAATCCGAAGCAATTTCTGCCACCACACCACATCACCCCTTTATTAAAATAATAATTTAAATAGGTAATTATGCAAAAAATTTATCTCCAAGTAAAAATAAAAGATAAAATAACATTTGCAAAAATTTATCCCCAAATAAACATACAGATAAAATAATATTAGTAGATTTGATCAATATTATTAGAAAAGAATATTATATTTATTGTATTTGTAAAAGATAAATTAAAAAAAGAAAAATATGTACACATGATCACATATATATCTTTGAAATAAAAATAGCCATATAAATGATAATATCTTTCAAATATGGATTATGTGTAATTTTACATAATTAATTAATATTTTAAATAAAGATAAAATATATCTCCACCATATTGCATCACATCACCCTATACTAAACACAACTATTTAAAATAGTGATATTAAAATATTTCAAATGTACTTTTTTATTTTTATTTGTGATAACTTGAACAATATAGAAAGAAAAATATTAAAAATTGACGAATACAATCTTATCTTATTATATGTAAAGGAAATATTTTTATCTTATCATTTATTCCAATAATAATGAAAATTTATTTTTTATTTTCTTTACTTATCTTCTTTCCAAAGATAACAAAATAAAATATATTAATTTTAACTTCATTTTTATGTAAATTTTTATTTTTATAAGATAAAACCATAAAAACATTATTTTAATTGACTTTTCCTAATTTTATATTTTATATTTTTATTTCTTAACATTAGAATATAAAATTTTTTAATTTAATTTATCAATTTTTATATAAAATTTAATTCTTTAAAAATCTTTTCAATAAAAATTGAAAAAGATAATTAATAAGAAAAGAGGAAAAATATAAAAAAAATAAAGATAAAAAGTATTATATATTTACATAAATAATCCAAAAAGAAATTAAGGAAAATATTTTATAATATTTTATTTATCAAAATTCAATTTAGGCATCTAATTATCTAGACATTGACATGTACGACTATGACTCAACAATTTTTAGATATATTATAAATATAATATTAATAAAGTAAATATAAAAAAATAAAATAAAAAACCAAAAATAATGTAAATTCTTAAAAAAAATTAATGAAATTCAATTCTTTAAAAATCTTTTCAATAAAAAGATAACTAATAAGAATGGATAAAAAAATATACAATTTTTTAAAATATAAAAAATCTTCTATATTTACATAAACAATCCAAAAATAAAATTAAGGAAAATATAATATAAATTTTTTTTATAAAAATTTAATTTATGCAAGTAACTATATAGATATTTAAAAATTTTACTTTTTTTAATTAAAATTTGATTTAAGATAAATGTTTTTTTAAAAACTTGATAAAAAATATAAAGATAAAATAATTTCGTTATAAAATTTGAATCAATTTTTTCCACATAAATAAATAGAAAGGAATTTAATTGAAAAAAAATAATATAAATAATTTTTTTAATAAAAGTTGAGGCCAAAATTAATGTGGTGGCTAGAAAAGTTACAACTTTAATATATAGTTAATTAGTTATAGATAGATATGACTATTTTTATTTCTAAAATATATATGTGATCACGTGTACATACTTTTTCTTATCTTTTACAAATATAATGAATATAATGTCCTTTTTTATCTATATTGGTCAAATCTACTAATATTTATTTATTTTTTATGTTTATTTGGGGATAAATTTTTATAAATATTATTTTATCTTTATGTTTACTTGGAGATAACTTTTTTTGGATAATTAACTATTTAAAATTATTATTTTAATAAAGGGGTGATGTGGCGCAACGTGGTGGCAGAAATTGTTCCGACTTTAGTTATTAGTAATAGATAATGCAAATCCCCCTAAAAACTAACCTAATTAGCATATAACTAAAAATATTATATGGTTCAATGAAATTTCATATCTATAGACAGAAAATTAGTATAAAAAACTCAACATAGTTATGGATGAAAATTTAAACAGTTTTCATTCTTATCTATAGAAATTTAATATAAAAATCTCAAAATTAAAATGAAAAATTCTTAATTAAAATATGGTCCATATTAATTAAAATGTTTTCATATATACATATATATAGAGAGAGAAAATTATTATAAAAAATTCTGAAAAATTAATATAAATTTGTGATTGAAAATATGGTCCATATTAATTAAAAAAATTATCACAATTACGGATGGAAAGTTGATAAAAAAAAAGAATCTAAAAAATTAATATAAAAAATCCATAATTCAAAATGTGGTAGATATTAATTAAAAAAAGTTGTCATACTTATGTATAGAAAATAATTAAACAACCATACTTGTTGAGAAAAAATTATATTGTAAAAAATCTATCATATATTTATGTATAGAAAATTTATATAAAAATCTAAAAATTAATATAGTAATTTAGTACCATATTAATTTTTTTTATCATACTTATGGATAAAAAGGTAATATAAAAATTTGAATATACTATTAAAAATTCTTGATTAAAAATATGGTCCATATTAATTGAAAAAAATGTTAAAAAAATTTGCATGCATATTTTAATTTATATAAAATAATTTGAAAATTTATATAAAAATCATAATTAAAAGTACGGAGCATTTTATTTAAAGAAAGTGGATTAAGGCCTACTACTGATGACCCAAAAATTATTTTATATAAATTTTCAACCCAGCATTTGGTGGATTAAGGCCTACTGGGTTAAAAATGGCTGGTACTCAACCCATTCAACTATACAATGGATCCACCAATCTAAAGGTGAACCAGAAATTAACCTAGCATGGATCAACAAACTCAACATCCCTCCCCTCCCCCCCCCCCCCCCCAAAGTGAAAATTTTCATTTGCCAACCATATCCAAGTTCCACAGGGCTTCGAGGCCTGTAATAGCCCGGAGGAAGACACTAACCATGTGTTACTATCGTGCCCCTTAACCGAGGAAACATTCAAATCCGTAAATCCCAAACTTTGTTGAATCCTCAACCAAATTTCCCCAGAGGATAAAAAACCACATCTTGTCCTAGATGAGATAAGAATGCGATCAACACAAGAGGAAATGGAACTCCTCGCTAACACTTGGTGGTGCCTATGGTACTCTAGGAATAAAAGAGTTTTCGACAACAACAACAATACTAACTTGAATAATGCTGCAAACATCTGCGATTTTATTCACAACCAAATTAAAAATTGAAAAAAAGCGGAAGCCTCGGCCTCCGATAACCTTTGTTCTAGAACGGCTAGAGGTGGGCTTAAGAGCCTACACAATGGGCACAACCTAAAAGGAATTTTATTAAACTAAATTTTGATGGTGCAGTGAATGCGGATAGCGTGGCTTCTTACGGGTTCATTCTCAGGGACTTTTGCTGCTCCCCCATCCACTTTGACGGAGGATTGATTGGTCGTCAGTCTGTTTTGACATCCGAGACCATTGCTTTACACCAGGGACTTCTCGAGGCCATTCCTCGTGGCATTCCCCGGATCTAGATTGAAGGCGATAATTTGTAGCTAGTCCAGGCCGTTCTTGGTGACTGGCGCTGCCCATGGGAGATTGAGTTGCTTCGTTCGGACATCCACTGCTTGTTGTCTCGTTTCCAAGATTGGGGTATCTCTCACGTCTACTGTGAGTGCAATTCGGTGGCGGACTATATCGTTGGCTCGTTTCGACGCGTCTCCTCTATTCCTCTTGCAGTTGACTCGGTTTTTCACACCCTCATCCGCCAAGATGCCCTTGGGCGGTCACTAGCCTGTTAGTGACCACCCAAACTCCTTTCCTTATCCAAAAAACTGATGACCCAAAAATATTATATGAGGACAATTCAAGATGCGTTTCTCAAATGAAGAAGGGCTACTGATGTGATTCCATCTACCAAGTCATGGCCCCACGGTACCGTGCCAATCGGGGCGCCGTTGCACACGCTGATTTCCGACCTTGGCGCGCCTTGGCCTTTGATGGATGGTAGGTACCACTTATTCGGGCACTTTTAAAGGCACTATGCTCCATGATTTGAGTTAAGATCTCAACCCTAATGACAAGTTCAATTTGCACGACAAAGGAGGGTCTTCACTTGGACAAATATCCAAGGCCGGTGTCCGAGGCACTAAGAAGCCAAGTCAAGGTACTACGCCCTATTTTGGACGCATCATGCGAGTCCGAGCTAAAGAAATGCTTGACAAGATCAAGGAGGAGATCATGGCTGATAAGTTAGATATTGGCTAACAATGGAGAAGGGTGGTGTATTATTGTGACTTTTGGTGAAACTAGTGCACAAACTTGACTTATGTTTCGTTAAGGGCTTTAAGTTAGTTTCTTTAAACTTTTGGGTTCCTTAAACTTTTGGGTTGTTTTATGCAATAACGAGAGGAGTTATGGCTGAAATGAGAGAGAGAGAGAGGCGTGGCCTAGGGTATTAAGTCTCATTTGTGGCCTCCTTTGAGTTAAGACTTGAATGATGAAAATGTTTTCTCTTTACTTGTTTTCAATCTAAAGTTCCTTTGTTTGTTTTTCATTCAATCTCGTTGTTTGATCGTTGGTGAGTCATATCTGACGCTCTTTCAACCTAGTTTGTTGATCTTGGTGCATAATATCCAAGATTCAAGATCCATATCCAACAATCCATCAATCCCCTTCCAATTGCTCCATCCATCGATCCATCTCCATCTCGGCGGAATTCTGCACCACGTCAGTATTTTCGCCATAACTTCCAAATTACACCTCATGTAGATCTGAAATTTTGAGGGGTTAAACTAGACTCAAGGATCTAACTCTGGGATTTAGAATCACCCAATTCCGAGTCTTAACAAGGGAGATCTATCCTTTTAATTCCAGACGAAATTCAGCCACCGATCTCCACCACCTTCGAACCAAGTGAAAATTTCCGTCCACTCTTCTGCGATCTCTTTGCACCACCATCTACACCATCTATCCTCCCATCAAGTGGTATTAGAGCCAAATGAAGGTATCACCATATAAACCTTGTTTCGAATTTGAAAGTCCACTCGTTGCAAATAGCCTCTTGGCCGAATTACTCTTGTGTTTATGCGTGTGACTCGTTGTTGTTGCTTTGAGTTGTGTGAGTTTTGTTTGTTCTTGAATTGTGATGTACTAAGGTCGACTTTGTGTGCATCCATGGCTGAATTTTGATCGAAAATAATCAAGGAGGAGAACACCAAAGGGTGTCATTGGTGCAAGTGGTTGAAGAGTTGTTTTTCTTTCTTGTTTAATGCCTTCATTAAGGAGCATGAATTGGTTGAGTCTTGCTGAATTTTTTGTGCTGAAAAACGTAGAGTTTGTGTGTCCAAACCAGCCCTAATCCGTTTCATTGCATGCTTGTTGAATGGTTCGGTGTTAGGATACGGGAACGACACCAAGACGGAACATCTTGTGTTGTTGTCTAAGTTGTCTTTGGAAACCATTGTTAAATCAAAAAAAAAATCAGAAAAACCTTTCCGGCGGCGTAAAGCTAATAAGGGGCCAGGCACAAAAAAAAAAGATTAAGACTAGAAAAACCTTGCCCAACGGTGTAAAGCTAATAAGGGGTCGGGTATGGAAAGAGTAGTCAACTCGTGGAGCCTAGCAAAGGCCCAAATTTTTTTTCTATACTTGATGCTTGTTGTTCTTGGTGTTTAGTAGCTTCCTAGCATTGTTCTCTTAGCTAGACAAGTGTGTCGTGTGTCTCTTTTGGTTGCCCTTTGTTGTCCTTTGCATACTTGCAACTTGTCGGATTTTCATCTCGAGCAAGTATTGGTGATTATTTCGTGTGCATTCTATACCCTTGCTTGTTACTTGGTTTGTTGAGATGGCAAGTGTAGGTGATGAAAAACACAAACAAAAGGTCGATGAAGAGTCTTCCAACTCAGTGAAGGCCATGGTTAGGTCCCTACTACAATCTTTTCAAGCCATGGAGGCAAGTTTTAATGCTTTGGAGAGCCGAATCCTAGGACTGGACGAGAGGACAAAAGTGCCTCAAGAGGGGAAGCTCAAAAAGACATGATAGGATGGAGGGTGCTTGGTGGTCCCACGAACACTCTTCATGACGACGAATACCACCAGGCCTAGTCAACGGGAAGTTATCTTTCACACTCGATGTAAGATCGTGGATAAGGTATGTAGTGTGATTATTGATAGTGGTTCATGTTGCAATATTATTAGTCAAGAGGTGGTGGATAGGTTTTCTTTGAGTACTCCTCCTCAGCCTTTACCTAACCCTTTGTGTTGGTTGAACTCTAACGCCCCTATCCAAGTCAAGGAGAGGGCTCGTATTTCTTTTTCTATAGGGCCGTACAAGGATGAGGTGGAGTGTGACATTGTCCTGATGACCACTTTTCATCTACTATTGGGACGCCCTTGGCAATTTGACAAGAAAGCAATCCATGATGGAATGTCCAACGAATACCACTTCCAAATGGAGGGAAAGAAGGTGATTTTGCACCCGATGTCTTCCCATGAGATAATGTTGGATTACGCAGCCAAGGAGCAAAGGAAGAAGCTTTCTCATCGAGAGGAAAATAAGGACAAGAATCTAGCCAAAGGGGCCCCCTCTACGCCCCTATTTTTGGCCAACCCGAAAGAGGAAAGTGAAACTTCCTTCTCGGATAAATCTGCACCACCTTGGAAAAAATGGTGTAACTTACAACTTAGTGGTCGAATGATGCTCCAATTTGGAGGAAATGAAGTAGACTTCTTTAGATCAATTTGGAACTTGGAATCGCTCAATTTGGAGTTCGGAGCTAAGAGAACGACCTTGAACAGTTCGGAGTTGAAAACTATCCCAAGCTACGATGTGCATGCCATTCGGGGAAGTAACACTTCTTCCTTAATTTTATCTCAAAACTTGACATCTTGGCTGAATTATTCTCATATTTTGGATAGCTTTGTCATGTACCATACCAATAGGATTGCAATGAAAAGTGGCATAGCTTGTGCTTATATTTTGTTATGTCATGTTGTGCTTGGAAAGGAGGTTTGTGTGTTGACTTGTTTTGTAGGTCAGCTAGGTTCGTGGAGGAACCCTTTTGAAGGGGAGAAGACTTCCTTCCAACAAAGATTGATGAGTGACATAGAATAACCAAAAAGAGAGACTCTTTCCATGAATTGGAACAACTCATCACCATCAAGTGTCCAATAAAACTGATGCACATATTACAAGAAGAGGAGGAAGTTGTGGAATCATCTCCTAAAATCAAGCGTCGTCCTACCATCACTCCTAGCTCCATGAACTCGTTGGCTACACCATGGATGGATGCATTTCCTATGATTCCTTCAAGTTAGCCCTTCTTGCTCCATGAGGAGGACGAGGCTGCTTTAGTCACTCCAAGCAGTGATTACATTCCTTTTCTTGTGGAGGCCAAGAAAGATGTCTTTGTCATGGAGAATGCCACACCAAGGGAGCTAGAAGCCCTACCTCCATTGTTGAGCTCACATGGTGATACGAGTGCACCTCTCAGGGAAGTTTCTTGCACTCCTCTATTCTATATTTATGACTATGTGTTGGTTGTGTCACATGCATTTGATCAAATAATTTCACTTTTCTTTCATGCATTTGTGACATCTAGGACTAAGTACTCTTGCTTCCATTTTAGGTCTCTTGCCCAATACATGTCATCTAGGATGCATATAGGTCATAGAATTCCATTGATGCCTACTTACACTCAATCTCTTCATTGCTTTATTATGAGATGTACCCGTAAGAATAGGAAGAGAAGTGGTGTAGCTAGTGCATACTTTCTGGCCTATCATATTGAGATTGCAAATGTTATTCTTAACTTGACTTCTATAGATTGTACTTGCTTGTGCTTCCCTCGATGTGTCCTTTGTTTTACAAGTTTGATAGATTCGAGGACGAATCCTTTTAAAGGGGAGGATGATGATGTGATTCCACCTACCGAGTCATAGCCCCACGGTACCGTGCCAATCGGGGCGCCGTTGCACACGTTGATTTCCGACCTTGGCGCGCCTTGGCCTTTGATGGATGGTACCGCTTCTTCGGGCACTTTTAAAGGCACTATGCTCCATGATTTGAGTGAAGATTTCAGCCCTAATGACAAGTTCAATTTGCACGACAAAGGAGGGTCTTCACTTGGACAAATATCCAAGGTCGGTGTCCGAGGCGCTAAGAAGCCAAGTCAAGGTACTACGCCCTATTTTGGACGCATCACGCGAGCCCGAGCTAAAGCAATGCTTGACAAGATCAAGGAGTAGATCATGGATCATAAGTTGGATTTTGGCTAACAATGGAGAAGGGTGGATTATTATTGTGACTTTTGGTGAAACTAGTGCACAAACTTTTGGGTTGTTTTATGTAAGAACGAGAGGAGTTATGGCTGAAATGATAGAGAAAGAGAGAGAGGCGTGGCCTAGGGTATTAAGTCTCATTTGTGGCCTCCTTTGAGTTAAGACTTGAACGATGAAAATGTTTTCTCTTTACTTGTTTTCAATCTAAAGTTCCTTTGTTTGTTTTTCGTTCAATCTTGTTGTTTGATCGTTGGTGAGTCATATCCGACGCTCTTTCAACCTAGTTTGTTGGTCTTGGTGCGTAATATCCAAGATTCAACATCCATATCCAACAATCCATCAATCCCCTTCCAATTGCTCCATCCATCGATCCATCTCCATCTCGGTGGAATTCTGCACCAGGTTAGTATTTTCGCCATAACGTCCAAATTACACCTCATCTAGATCTGAAGTTTTGAGGGGTTAAACTAGACTCAAGGATCTAACTCTGGGCTTTGGAATCACCCAATTCCGAGTCTGAACGAGGGAGATCTACCCTTTTAATTCCAGACGAAATTCAGCCACCGATCTCCACCACCTTCGAACCAAGTGAAGATTTCCGTCCACTCTTCGGCGATCTCTTTGCACCACCATCTACACCATCGATACTTTCATCATCTACATCAAGGGAGATCACATAAAGCACATGTCTCCATCACCATCTACACCACCTTCGAACCAGGTGAATATTTCCGTCCACTCTTCGGCGATCTCTTTGCACCACCATCTACACCATCGATCCTTTCATCATCTACATCAAGGGTGATCTCTTTGCACCACCATCTACACCATCGATCCTTTCATCATCTACATCAAGGGAGATCACATAAAGCACATGTCTCCCAAATTCATCTCTACTTATGATATGGAAGAAGTCAGTGAAGTGGACATCCAACAAATTCGGTCGAATGACAATTTGGTTGACCATTACACAAAGTTTAATTCCTAAGAAATTTGTAGAACAAGTATCCAAGATCGAAACGTGCGGACTTCGAGATATACATTAAATTCACGTGGAGTGTTGGCCCCCCCATAACCGAGCCGAAATAAGACAAGGCCTAGATCCAATGAAGGGAAATGGAGATTTAACGAGGTCCTCAGATTGAATGGCAATGGCACAATCGATCATGAAGATAAAACGGGAGAGCGAGATCTTCGGAGGCAAACGACTACCACATTAATGGCAGAGGGTGATATTTGCGGGATTGGAAGGAGAGCGGATAATGGATCAATGGTCAAGAGAGGTAGAGTGGCTATAAAAGCTTAGGTCGATGAGGAAGAGAGCACATGAAAACACTCAGGAAAAATAGTCTTGTAATCCTTGTTCACTATCGAGCACATCTACTAGAATCTGTATTTACGTCAATTCTCCGATCCATTTTGTTCAAACTGTACTCTTGTATCATCGTTATTTTAACTGTGCTCAAGCTACCACTTATTCTCTTGCTTTACTATTCACAGTCACATCTTTACTTTCTGTTTATCTCGCAGTTATAGCCTAACGTGTTTTGATTTCTTGTTCGTTAAGATCCCCTCATTTAGCAAATAACAGTGGGGCCTTACCCAAAGAAAAGTTGTCAAGAACCGTGAGCTCTATCCGCGCAAGATGGAAGACATTCATACTACTTACAGCCAAGTCTATGACGTTGAGAACAACGAGATCAATCAAGGGATTTTGATGGCCAACAGACCGGAAATGTGACAGAAGGGGTTGAGCACAATTCTGGCGATTGAAATGGCAATCCTACCACTTCCACAGTAGCAGAACAAGGACGAGCAGTCGACTCCGACACCATCGCTGAACTCCGCGCAACTATGCTCCCCCTACGAAGGGATTTGGAGAACCAAAAGAATGCTCATGCCAAATTCACCGAGGTATATGTAAAGCAAATCGAAACTTTAACTAATGAACGTAATTTGCTTCAATCTCAGGTGCAATCAACAACAAATCGGCAACGCGTTAACGGAGCAATGGATTGCGTCGCTCGACGATTAGACATGGACGATCCAAATCTTACAACCCCAGACGACACTAGGCCAGTAACTGGCTATCAGGTAAATGGTAATTCTTTGAGGGCCGTTAGAGAGGATGTCGAGGTTACCCAATTACGGGAACGCCTCAAAGCCTTGGAGGACCGAATTACATAGACCCTTGGGGCCCCACAACTGATAACGGTGGAAAGACGGGATGGATACACTGATTCTCCCTTCGTAGCCGCTATCGCAAGGGTAGACATCTCTCAAAAATATCACGTCCCCGATGTACCCAAGTACGAAGGGGTTACGGATCCAAACCAACATGTAGCCGCATTCAAACAAGATATGAATATTATTACAGTTCCCTTCGATATGAAGGAAATTGTCATGTGTTGTTGGTTTGGTAACACGTTATTACGCTTGCACTTAAAGGGCATTCTCATTTACCCCTTAGAAGTATTTCATCTTTTGATGAGTTAATTGACAAGTTCAGGATAAGATTCGCAAGTAGTCGACACGGTAAAAAGCGTTCTAGCGCCTTATATCGCATGGTCCAAAAGACTGACGAATCCTTGAAAGCTTTTCTAAACAGGTACAATGAGGAATTGGTCACCATAGAAGGATGTGACACCGCTACACATGTGGAAGCATTCCGGAGAGGCATTTCGGCTGGTAATCCTGATCTTTATTGTGAGTTGACTAAATATCCTTGCTCGAATTTCAATGAGGTTCATGTAAAGGCGTTGGCACACGTGCGATTAGAAGAAGATGACCTCGTCGCCATCAAAACTGATAGTCCTCATCGACCAGAATACCGGCCAAGGCGACGAGAGACCAGATATGTTCCATACCCTAATCCATCCCCTGCCAAACCAACGGTAAACACGATGTTCACTAGGTCAAACGAGCGGTATGAAGACCCAAGGCTGCCTCCAAAGTTATGTCACTACAACTTTCGGGTAGACACGATGGAGGTTGTACGAACTCTTAATGACATGGGGGATACCGTCAAGTGGCTAAGAAAGAGCAATATACCCTCACACCAAAAAGATAAATCCTGATGGTATGATTTCCATTTCGATCAAGGCCACAGGATGGACAAATGTATCACGTTAAGGAAAGATGTAAGTAAGTTACTACGTAGGGGTTACCTCAAGGATCTAATATCGGAAAGAGCGAGGGAGAAACTAGAAGTTCCCGTCACTATGGGGAATATAAGAAATCAAGAGGGAACAAAAGATAGCAAGGGAGTGTTATTCCGTAATCATGAGGGCGACGACTTCGAAAACTCTGCATATTGAAGCAGAAAAGAAGTCGTCGAAATAGCAATTAAAGGACTGTAAGACTCCAACTTATTACGTGAAGCCGGAGACACCAGAGCTCGAAGAGGTAGCCCTTGATCCACTTGATCCGTCCAGGAAAATCAGGATAGGGGCAGATCTGGAGCCAACTTTACGAGAGCAACTAGTTGAGTTCTTACGGTCCTCCAGTGATTGCTTCTCCTTGTGATATGTTGTGTTTTAACTAGGACTTTTTAGTACATCTTTTTATAGAGTTTTAGGCCTTTTAGGAGCATTGTCGAAGATTAAGTTTGAAGACCAAAGTCTCGAAGTTGCTGATTTTTCAAGAGGTCGAAGCTTGTTGAAGGCCGCGATCACGATTTACACAAGTGGCGATCGCGGTTCACGTCGCCGAGAAAGGTCGAAGCTTGAAGACAGCCGCGATCGCGACCCCGCATTATGGCGATCGCGACTATGGAGATCGCGGTTCTACTGAGTTGACACGTGTGAGATTCTTTCGCCTATCTCTATTGTTTTATTATATTATATCTTTTAATTTCGTGTTTTAGAAGACTATTTAAACCTTGTTTTCAGTCTTTTGTATTCTCTATTTCATGGAGAACTAAACACTTTAATTCTATTCAAGTTGAAGCTTTCAGACTCATGTTTATTATGTGATTCATCTATTAAGGTTTATTTCTACATGTTATTTCAATTCTCTTGTGCTTAATTGATATTGATTGTGTTGATTTTTGCTTGTCTAGCCAACTAGTTGGAATTAATACTCTCTATTGCTAGATCTAGGTTTTCTCGTAGCAAAACCTAATCTTTGTAGCAACTCAAATGATTTAGGACTCGTTGGACTAAAACAGTTAAGAAAGAGATTTGAATGCATGTTTATTGTTTGACTCGTTGGAACTCAATTTGCATGTATCCTGCTTATCCTTGTTCTCATTGCTAATGTCCTTATGATTTATGATCGTTTCATGAGTTATTTGGATGTTAAGTTTGCATGTCTCGTTGCCATGTTATATATCAGATCAGGATAGGAATAACCAAAGGAAATAACTTATTTGAATCAATGATCAATAACTTGATGATGAAAGTGGATGCTTGAATAGGATTGCTTTCCTAATTTGATAAAAACTCAACCTTTACTCTATTTGATTGCTTGCTTTTTTTATTTCAATTCCTTAGTGTTAGATTAATAATAAAAAATCCCCTTTTATTACTATTAAGTTGATAACAATATTACTCTGAATTACAAGTGTCTCTTAGGTACAATCCCGACTTACCAACTATACTAGTTGAGTAAATAAGGAATTATATTTTGATTTGACACGACGACTTTCAGCTAGTCACCTTGTCGAATGAAGATATGGTGGGAATTGATCCCAACGTGATCAGACACGCTCTCAACGACAAGGAGATCTTTGAGACATTCTCTAAGTGTGAGGTAAACATCCCTTTGTTGAATCTGATTAAAAGCGTTCCTAGGTTTGCTAAATATCTAAAAGAGTTGTGCAGAATTAAAAGGAACCAAAAATTAAAAGGGAAACAAAAGGTTAAGGTTAGTGAACATGTCTTTGTTGTATTTCAAAGGCGTATGCCTAAGAAGTGAAGTGATCCAGGCATGTTCAACATTCCCTGCATAATAGGAGACACTAAAATTGATAAAGCCATGCTTGATTTAGGTGCTTCTATTAATGTCATGCCTTTTTCTGTTTACACTTCACTAGGCTTAGGACCTTTGCATGAAACTGGTGTTATTGTTCAATTAGCTAATAGGTCTACAGTCTACCCGAAAGGGGTTGTTGAGGATGTCCTTGTCATGTTTGATAACTTGATATTCCCTGCTGATTTCTTTGTGCTTGACATGGATCATGATGTGCATGCTGCACCCATTTTGTTAGCTAGACCTTTCATGAAAACTACAAAAACGAAAATTGATATGAGTAAAGGTGTACTAACTATGGAATTTGATGGGGAGATATTTGAATATAGTATGGATAATACTACAAAATACCCCCAAGATGATCATTCTCTTTGTTCCATTGATATAATTGATCCCATTGTGCAAGATGTCTTTGATACTGCTTATGGTGATGAGTTACAATCTGTTTTAGAGAATGACATTGAAATTTCATGCATGAATTATAATCTGCCTGGTAGATATCATGAGATCCTTGCTGATTTGAGTGCTTGTTGTGAATCCCCTGCTGATGCTTTGGACATTGGGCCCATACCACTAACTCTCCCTAGCGAAACATTGCTTCCTTCTATAGTACAAGCACCAGAAGTTGAGCTTAAACAGCCCCCTGAACACTTGAAAAATGCCTTCCTTGGAGATTGTGACACTTTGCCTCTCATTATCTCTAACAAACTCTCCAAGGAACAAGAAGAGAAATCGGTGCAAGTACTGAAAGAGCACAAGACAACCCTAGGTTGGACCATTGTTGACACTAAAGGGATTAGTCCCTCTACATGTATGCATATGATCCTCCTAGAAAATGGTGCCAAGCCATCCAAACAGCCACAGAGAAGGCTCAACCCACCTATGATGGAGGTAGTCAAGAAGGACGTGCTGAAGCTCCTACAGGCAGGTATGATCTACCTCATTTCTGATAGTCAGTGGGTTAGTCCGACCCAAGTTGTGCCCAAGAGGGTGGTACTACCACGGTAGAAAATGTACATGCGGAATTAGTCCCCACAAGAGTCCAGACTGGTTGGAGAGTCTGTATTGATTACCGTAAGCTGACCACGGTAACCAGAAAAGATCACTTTCCCTTGCCATTCATTGATCAAATGCTTGAGCGACTTCCTGGTCGTTCCTATTACTGCTTTTTATATGGCTATTCAGGGTACTTTCAGATTGCTATTGCACTAGAAGACCAAGAGAAGACGACATTTACATGTCCTTTTGGCACTTTTGCATACCGCATAATGCCATTTGGACTATGTAACGCACCCGGTACGTCCAAAGGTGTATGGTAAGCATCTTTTCTGAATATATTGAGAATTTTATAGAAGTTTTTTTGGATGACTTTATAGTACATGGCGATGACTTTGATGCCTGCTTAAACCATCTCTCCTTAGTCCTTCAAAGATGTGTAGAAACCAATTTAGTTCTAAACTCTGAGAAGTGTCACTTTATGGTTGAGCAAGGCATTGTTCTAGGTCACATAGTGTCATCCAGGGGTATTGAGGTCGATAAGGCAAAGATTGATATCATCCAGTCCTTGCCTTATCCTACTGATGTGCGCGAAGTGCGTTCTTTTCTAGGCCATGCAGGTTTATATCGCAGGTTTATTAAATACTTTTCAAAGATCTCAGCCCCATTATGTGAATTGTTGAAGAAGGATGTGCCTTATGAGTTCAATGAGGCATGCAAAAAGGCGTTTAATGAGCTGAAAACTCGCCTTATAAGTGCACCAATAATTCAAGCCCCGGATTGGTCTCAACCTTTTGAGATCATGTGTGATGCAAGTGATTATGCTGTTGGGGCTGTTTTGGGTCAAAAGGAAGCTAGAGCATCTCATGTCATACACTATGCTTCCATGACCTTGAATGATGCCCAAAGGAATTACTCCACCACTGAAAAGGAAATGATTACTATAGTGTTTGATTTGGAGAAGTTCAGGCAATTTTTGTTGGGGAAAAAGTGATAGTTTATTCAGACCATGCAGCACTTCGTTATTTGATGACGAAAAAGGAGGCTAAGCCAAGGTTGATAAGATGGATCCTCTTGTTGAGTGAGTTTGATATTGAGATAAGGGATAAAAAAGGAGCTGAAAACCTTGTGGCTGACCACCTAAGCCGGCTTGTACACGTGGAAGACAAGTCAAAAAGTCAAGAGCACATTCAAGGACGTTTTCTCGATGACACGCTTTTCGGAGTCAAAACTAAACAACAAACCGCGATCGCCGCCAAAACAAGGGGGGACCACGGTTCGTTAACTGAGAGCTCCGATGAATTTAGCAAGAAACCGTGATCGCTACCAAAACAAGGTGCGGCCGCAGCTGAAGAGACCGCGATCGCGGCCCACTCCAATGACGATCATGGCCTGGACGGCGACTTCAATAATGAACCGCGACTCGAGGAATTCGTTCTAGGAATCCATTCCTTCAAGCCATGGTATGCAAATCTTGTCAACTACCTCGTCTCAAGGGAGTTTCCTCCTAATTTCACCAAGGCTCAGAAGAAGAAGGTGCGTCATGAATCCCAATTCTATGTTTGGGATGATCCTTATTTATGGAAGCACTGACAGATCAGGTAATCCGATGTTGTGTCTCGGATTCTGAGGTACAATCTATCCTTTCTTTTTGTCATTCCTATGCATGTGGGGTCATTTTGGGACTAAAAAACGGCTAGGAAAGTTCTAGAAGCTGGTCTTTCTAATCCAACCCCCAGTGTTGAATAAAATGGCTAAAATTTCGGGCCAACCACATTAAACAAAGGCGCTGCTCGGGAGGCAACCCGAAGTAAGTTTTCTTGTTCTTTTTCTATTTTGCTTTGTTTTATTTAGTTTCTTTTCAATCTCGTGAGGCTAACACGCATGTACTAGGTTCGATAGAACATTACTGAGGACAAACCACGACTGCCCTTAAAAAAATGCGATCGCGGACGTTTTTCGAAAAAATTGACGGTCGATTGCGAAAACCGCGATCGCGGCCCTCCATAGCCGCGATTGCGGCCCCTAGAGATAAAAAATTATTGACGAGGCAGTAGGGCCACTCCCACTGCCGGCCCTACTCCTCTACACTCCATCTTCTACTTCTTCTTCTTTCTTTATCTTTCCCTTCTTCAACCTCCATCAAAACCACCATTAAAACCCTCTCCTTCAACCTTCGACCTCCACAAAAATTTCTTCCAAAACCATTGCAAAACCCGAATCTATAATCCTCACCCTCTCCTAAATCCAAATCCGTTCTTAAAAACCCCTTTCTCCCTCTATTTTTCTCACAAAATCAAATCTATAAAACCCCCAAAATTTTTCTTTTCATCTCTTCCAACCCATCCTCTTCATTCCTCTCGGTTCGTTCTCGGATTGATGAAGAAGAGCCAAATAGGCGACCGCAACTAGGTGTTGAAGGGAGCCGTGACACCGGAGGTCATCGCTGCCGAGATTTCGCTGAGCGTCGAAAACCGCAATCGCTACCCCCACAGAAACCGCAATCGCGCCCCATCATTCTGCGATCGCGGGCGAGCACCGGCTTTGTTCCGATTTGCTTCTGTAATTCGATTTTTCGCCCTCTTTTGAGTTTGATTTCTTCTACTGAATAAGAATGGCATATCCGGTTAAGAAACTAACTGTTGCACAAAAGAAGAAATGGGACTCTTTGGCTAAGAGGAAATTTACTAGTACGAAATTTTTCGATGTTGAGATGATGAGGGCTTTAGGCATGTATGATTGCACTTTGAGTTTTTTGATGGAGGTTGGATTAGGGGGTTTTACTGATCTGAATGCCCTTACATATAAGAATATTGTGTTGGAGTCTTTGTCTACTTTTCATGATGATAATGGTTTGATCAAATTTCATATCTTGGATGAGCCATACTATATAGACAAGGAGGGTTTTTCAGGAGCTTTTGGTGTTACGGGTGCTCCTTCTGTTAATTGGCACACTGTTGGTAGAGATTCGGGCTTTATGATTTTTGGGAGGCAATTACAAGTGTTGGGTTTTTGCCTAAGAAGGGTGAATATAATTATTGCATTACTCATCCCGGCATTCGATTATGTCACCAGGTGTTGTCTATGACTTTTCTGGGGCAAGGGGAGGTCAACAAGGCACCTCGTTTTGACATGAGTATGATTTGGTGTCTCATGCCTATGAAGAATGCAATTCCTGATTGGGTAGAGTTGTTTCTGATGAGTGTTAAGAAGATTTTGAAGAAGGACACTGGCAAGATTGCTATAGGTGGAATGATCACTCTGATTGCTAGAGTGTTTGTAAGAGATGAGGTGCTTGGACAACCTGACAGGGGTGAGTATGTGTTCAATGAAAACCAGCTCAAGAGGGCTCATTGTTTGAAAGGATCAGTAAAGCAGGGTTACATTTGGATGTTGGGTTATCCAGCTGTTGATTATTTACGTCTTCCTAGGCACATGCCCATTGGCCCTACGTTGGCTTATTTATATATACCGTCTGATTTTTTGGGTGGGGGCGTTGCTCAGCAGGAGATGCCTGCTCCAGATGTTGAGATGGAGGATCCTGATGGTGATGATGAGGATGATGGAGGAGATTTTAGAGCTGGTGGTTTTGATTCTGGAGTTGGTGGTGCTGATTTTGTACATGGAGGTGGTATCGGTACCTAAGCTGATGTTGGTACTTCGTCTGCTGGATGGGGTGCTAGTTCTAGTACAATACCTGCTGGTACATCGAGTTGGGCTACATGAGGTTATGTTGGTTATGATGATGATGGAGTTGCTACATACAGAGGTGGATATGGAGGTTATGGAGACACCTCTGCTTGGGATGCTGCTGTGGGTAGAGGTTCTGGGAGTGTGCATTCTGATCTTGATTGGTAGAACCACATGTTTTGGGAGATGGGACGACTTACTATGTCCCAGAATAAGATTGTTGCTATCTAGAGAGACATTGTAGAGCAGCAGAGAGAGTTAGCAGCTCAGCAGAGTGCTATAGCTTCCACTGTTCAGTCCATTCAGCAGCTGCAGGCGTAGCACCATGAGTTTTTCATTCACATGTGGCCAGGCTTTCTTGATTGGTCACAATATCATCCGCCTACCCCACCATAGTGAGTCTTCTGCTCCCTTCCTCGACTTTATTTGATTCGTCTTTTATTTCATTGAGGGCAATGAAATGTTTAAGTATGGGGGAGGGAGTACTCACTGTTTGTGTTATATGTAAAGTCGTATTTCGATTTCAGTATTTAGCTTCAAGTTTTCAGATTCAAAAAAACATTAAATCCTGTGCTGAGTTGAAAACCCGAAAGGGCGACTCAGGCAAAAATCAGGGGCCCGGACCGGCATTAGGCTGGGGTAATAAGAGGCTAAAAAGAGTGAAAGTGAGTTGGTGAGCACATCTATTGGAAAATGAAATGAGCGGTTAGGTGAAAACCTGAAAGGGCGCCTAAGCAGAATGAGTGAAAGAAAATGAGTGCTTACGAACATTTCTGTTGGGGCTTGGGGATTATTTTTTATGGGTTTTTATCTTTACTTTGATGCATGTATATTGTCTTGAGTGATAGATTGTGCTAGGACTTTATTCTATGCACTTTCATTCTTTTACTTGGGTTCGGGTTGTGAGCTTGTTGTTGAGTGTTTTTTAGTTTTAGATCATTTTCTCCCATTGCTTCCTGTGGACCTTTGTTGATGTATCCTGCTTGATTTGATTTTGAGCTTACTCGAGGACGAGCAAGGTTTAAGTATGGGGAAATTTGATATGTTGTGTTTTATACAGCATAACTAGGACTTTTTAGTACATCTTTTTATAGAGTTTTAGGCCTTTTAGGAGCATTATCAAAGATTAAGTTTGAAGACCAAAGTCTCGAAGTTGCTGATTTTTCAAGAGGTTGAAGCTTGCTGAAGGCCGCGATTGCTGTTTATACCAGTGGCGATCGCGGTTCACGTCGCCGAGAAAGGTCGAAGCTTGAAGACGGCCGCGATCGCGGCCCGCATTATGGTGATCGCGGCTATGGAGATTGCGGTTCTGCTGAGTTGACACGCGCGAGATTATTCCGCCTATCTCTATTGTTTTATTATATTATATCTTTTTATTTCATGTTTTAGAAGACTATTTAAACCTAGTTTTTCAGCCTTTGTTAGACACTTCTTTTAGACCTAGTTTCATTATTCCAGTCTTTTGTATTCTCTGTTTCATGAAGAACTAAACCCTTTAATTCTATTCAAGTTGAAGCTTTCAGACTCGAGTTTATTGTGAGATTCTTCTATTCAGGTTTATTTCTACAGGTTATTTCAATTCTCTTGTGCTTAATTGATATTGATTGTGTTGATTTCTGCTTGTCTGGCCAACTAGTTGGAATTAATACTCTCTATTGCTAGATCTAGGTTTTCTCGTAGCAAAACCTAATCTTTGTAGCAACTCAACTGATTTAGGACTCGTTGGACTAAAACAGTTAAGAAAGAGATTTGAATGCATGTTTATTGTTTGACTCGTTGGAACTCAATTTGCATGTATTCTTCTTATCCTTGTTCTCATTGCTAATGTCCTTATGATTTATGATCGTTTCATGAGTTATTTGGATGTTAAGTTTGCATGTCTCGTTGTCATGTTATATATTTGATCAGGATAGGAATAACCAAAGGAAATAACTTGTTTGAATCAATGATCAATTACTTGATGATGAAAGTAGATGCTTGAATAGGATTGCTTTCCTAATTTGATAAAAACTCAACCTTTACTCTATTTGATTGCTTGCTTTGTTTACTTCAATTCCTTAGTGTTAGATTAATAATAAAAAATACCCCTTTTATTACTATTAAGTTGATAACAATATTACTCTGAATTACAAGTGTCTCTTGGGTACGACCCCGACTTACCAACTATACTAGTTGAGTAACTAGGGAATTATATTTTGATTTGGCACGACGACTTTCAGCTAGTCACCTTGGCGAATGAAGATATGGTGGGAATTGATCCCAACGTGATCACACACGCGCTCAACGTTAATAAAAATCCCATTAGTTAAACAGAAAAGGCGTAAGTTCGCGCCCGAACTAAATCAGGTAAAAAATGATGAGGTGCTACTTATTAGAGATTGGTTAATAAGATGTTTCAGGAAAAACTTGGGGATACAATGGAAGTATACATCGACGACATGCTAGTCAAGTACTTGAAGGCGGAAGATCATATTCGGCATTTGGAGGACGCATTCCAGATTCTATGGAGTTATCGGATGAAGCTGAACCCGACGAAGTGCTCTTTTGGATTTACGTCAGGCAAATTCTTGGGTTACATAGTGATGCAGAGAGGAATCGAAGCAAGTCCAAACCAGATCAAGGCAATAATGGAGTTGCAATCACGAAGATGCGTCAAAGACGTCCAGAAGTTGACAGGACGAGTAGCAGCACTCAAAAGGTTCATATCCAGGTCATCGGACAGAAATAAGTTGTTTTACGACAACTTGAAACAAAACAAGTCGTTCGAGTGGACAGAGGCACATGAAGAAGCTTTCAAAGAATTGAAGGAGTATCTATCTCAGCCACAGATACTGCCCAAGCCCAAGCAAGGAGTAATGTTGTAAGTCTACTTGGCAGTCACAGAGGCAGCTGTAAGTGTCGTCTTGAATCGAGAAGAAGATGGAAACCAGTTACCCATCTACTATGTAAGTAAAACTCTACTTGATGCGGAGACCAGGTACTCACCCATTGAAAAACTCGTATTATCTTTGGTAGTAACTTCTATCAAGTTACGTCCTTATTTTGAAAGTCATTCTATTACTGTGAGGACTAACTTTCCAATGAAGAGTGTTATGTCAAAACCGGAGCTATCAAGTCACTTGATGAAGTGGTTAATTCACCTCAACGGGTATGATATCAATTACGAGCCACGAACAGCAACGAAGTCTCAAGCTTTGGCGGATTTTGTGGTTGAATTCACTCCTACCCTGCTAGAAGGAGAAAATCAAGAAATATTACAGGTAGAGAGATCGATGAGCAACGACAAGTGGATGATACACACGATGGAGCGTCGAATCAAGTAGGTGTAGGGCTGGGGGTAGTCCTGAAGTCGCCACATGGGGATAGGATACCCCAGGCTATTCGATGCACGTTAAAGGCTACCAATAATGAAGCAGAATATGAAGCACTCATCGCAGGATTACTTATCGCCAAGGACTTGAATGTGCAAGAAATCGAGGTAATATGTGATTTGTCACTTATTGTCAATCAAGTCACGAATTCGTATGTTTCCAAGGATTCAAAAATGAAGGCGTACTTGTAGAGAGTTCAAGAAATTATCAAAGGCTTTAAGCACTTCGAGATAAGGAAAGTACCCCGAGATGCTAACGCGCAAGCCGGTGCCTTAGCAAATCTCGGATCTGCGATTGACCCAAGAGAGTACGACAGAATACCATTTGTACACCTAGATGCACCTTCCATAACAGAAGAGGCAGACGTGTTCGAGGTTCGGGATTCTAATGCAGCTATTCATGGGTAACACCTTACCTAAGATGGTTACGAGATGGAATTCTACCAAAAGATAAAGAGGAAGCTCGACGGCTCAAGGTAAAAGCTTCTACTTTTGCCATTAAGGATAACATTTTATTCAAGAGGATGTCATCAGGATTGTACGCACGATGCGTGAAAGAGGAAGAAGTACAGAAGGTATTGCAAGATATACATGACGGGGAATGCGGAAATCACACAGGGGGTCACAATTTGGCAAAGAAGGCAAGCAAGATGAGCTATTATTGGCCAACCATTAACAAGGATGCGGTTGAGTTTGCCCAAAAGTGTGACGCGTGCTAGCGTCACGGACCTATTCCACATCAACCACCGGAGTTGTTAAACCCTATAACTTCCCCTTGGCCATTTATGAAGTGGGGAATGGACATCGTGGGAAAACTCCCTCTAGCTTCCGGACAACGTGTCTACATATTAGCCAAGACCGACTACTTCTCCAAATGGATCAAAGCCGAAGCCTTCAAAGAAGTAAAAGACACATAGGTCTTCTCTTTCATTAAGAGAAATATCCTCAGACGATTCGGAGTACCATCAACTATAGTGTGTGACAACGGATCTCAATTCATCAGCGAAAAACAAGATCTTTTTGCCAGTAGTGCAACATTCAGTTGGTGATGTCTACTCCACGTTACCCTCAGGCTAATGGTCAGGCGGAAGCAAGCAACAAGGTGTTCATAAACAACTTGAAGAAATGCCTAAAAGAAGCCAAGGGAAGATGGGCCGACGAGTTACCCTTTATTCTTTGGTCAGACCGGACGACTCCTAAGACTGCTACTGGGCATACCCCTTTCTCATTAGTATACGAGTGCGAAGCCGTATTATCGATCGAGATAACTCTGCCCACATCCCGATATGGTCTTACTAATAAAGAGTTAAATCTAGCCAACTTGTTCCATCACCTAGATACAATTGACGAGTTACGAGATAAAGCATCAGTTCGAATGGCGGCATACAAGTAGGGGGTAGCTCGGAGTTACAACAAACACGTCAAAGCAAAAGTGTTTCAAGTAGGCGATTGGGTATTAAGGAAGGTTTTCCAAAACACCCAGGAGCCGAATGCTGGCAAACTTGGAGCTAATTGGGAAGGACCCTATCAAATCACGAAAGTCGTTGGACAGGGAGCTTACGAGTTGATCTCCCACGACGGGAAAGTGGTCCCAAGGAGCTGGAACGCGACAAATTTGAAACTCTACCACTTCTGAGAAAAACAAGTCGCGACAAGGTATTAATTCATTACTTGATCTTGCTTGTCAAAATTCATTTATATCATTTCACACACACAAAACAACAACAAAACTATAAAACTAACAAGGGATGCCTTGTGACGTTACAAGCCAAAACATGGGCCCTCACTGATAGCGATCAAAGGACCATGAAGAATATGGTTGAAAAGAAGGTGTCTATGAGGCCTAGACCAAGACCTTTTCCAAGGTCTCGAGCATTCAAATTCAAGAATAACTTCAAGGACTTGATCTTATTGGTTGAAGATATTCATCAATGGTGTCCAAGGCCAATTTATCAAATCAGTTTCGTTCTTACTCTTCATCAATTCGTTTCATTACTTGCGCAACAACTCATTCACTTTGAGAGGATTGTAGGTTCGAAAATCGATTACAAGGCAAGATCGGGACTTGTGTGGGTCATATACTTGGTCAACGAGGAGTGATCCGAGGCGATCACGTATCAAGTGGTATCAGAACCCAGCGATATCATGAGATATCAAGTGGTATCATTCATCCAGTGTCTAGCCAAGTAATATTTTCTTACCTTAATTTGCTTTCTAGTCGATTAATCCAGTTTTTGATGCCAAATCTCACCTTTACCCAAAGTTACAATTTTTGAGATCAAAATCTGATTTTTCCATACATAAACCACCAAATTCTGCCACCACCACCATTAACCACCGCCAACACCACCACATTTGGTGTCGCTCTCCCACACCGCACCCTCCACCACCACCGTCCGATCACAACGCTACCACCCCCATGCCAGTCGGACAACCACAACCCGAAATCGCCACCCCACCCCGAACCCACCCTAAACCTAGCCGTGCACACCAAACCCTAATTGCCCTTTGTTGGTTGCTTTCCCTCCAAGTAACTAATAACCTAGGAGATATTTAAGGAATTTGTTGCATGTTTATGGTTAATTGGTTGAGTTTAATTGCAATCTAAGATTAGCATATTGTTTGTCCTACAGTTTTGTGAGTTTTCAATTAACATTGCATGATTGATTGAGATTCATATTGCTTGAATAATTTTGCTGATTTTTGTTTTTTGCATCCCTTATAATTGGTTTCATTGGTAGCAAAAGTCACTTAGTATAAAAAAAAATCAAGTTCGAATTTCTGCCTTACTTGCATTTGTTGTTTGTTTGCTTTATTTCAGCACAAGAGTAGTTTGTGCATAAATAAAAAAAAGTGCAAAAGAAGTGATCTACCCCAACTAGTTTCAAGCCACTTTCACCCCTAGTGATTGCTTGCTAGAAAAGTAGTTGGTAATCACTTTGTAGAAAAATAGTGACAACAAGAAAAGTCACATAGCCTACCTATTTTTCTGTCCTTTGCATACATTAATTGGCATTGTTATCTTGCATAGGGTCAATTGAGAGATTGCATGTTTCTGAAGCTTATAAAGGGATATATTGCATTGCTTTTCTAGTTGCATGCTTGCTAATTGCTTAAGCTGCGCATTTTCTTTATTTATCATTAGAACACCATATCCACACCATACTCCCTCATTCCAACCCAAAAACTAAATTGGTTGATTGGATTGCTTTGAGGCAAGTTTTGGCTTGATTAAGGTGTGATATTGCTGATTGTATTGCTCTTGGAATAGAGTACTCTCGAGTTATTTCTTGTCATTTCAGGAATTTTTAGCATGTCTCTTTACTCCAACCCTATTGCCACTTTTGATGGAACTTATGGAGTTGATCAATACTTAGAATGGGAGCAAGATATTGATTACTACCTTGTCTACTATGGCTATGCTGAATGGGGTATCCTTCCCTGGGTGACTAACCACCTTGTTGGTCCTGCCCGATCGTTTTGGTTATGGGTATGTCAATCTAGAAGACGTCAAGGCTTGAGTCCAATTATGACATGGGGTCAAATGAAGTTTGTAATGCAAAAGATGTATGTCACAAACGATGAAGAGTTGCATAGACGATATAGAGCAGCTTGTGCTCATGCTTGCCAAAAGAAATCCCCAATCCAATCCTTAATTCTTGCACGAGATCTACATTGTTTCTTGTGTCAAGGAAGAGGACATCTTGATAATATCTCGCCTAATCGTAAGTACGAGTCTTCAGACCTGACTAAGGAGGCTTTGGCTAATTAATTCTAGTCCAATGAGGTACAATTCTAACTCTTCTTCCATTATTTTAGAAACTAACTCTTTGTTGGAGGAAATGGGAGTTTCTAACTCACCAAAAACAGGAATATCCATTCAAGAAGAGAGAAATGCAGCCCCACATACCCAAGAGAGCACATTGACTTTGCAAACCTCTAAAGAAGCAAGTGACATCCCATGTGTTCCTCAATGCTATATTGTGGATGAAAGTTTGAAGAAGGAGGTTCCAGCTGAGGAAAACTTGCAAGATGAGAGCATGGAGGAGCATGGAGGAAGAAGTTATTATCTCAAAAAAAGTTTCAATCAAAGAGAGCCATAATGTCCAAGAGATGATTCCATGTCTTCCACCAACTATGTTTGCTCCAAAACCTTCTTTACTGAGCATGGTGTCTTTAGTATCTCCAACATTTCAGGATATTTCTCCTCTTAATCTTACATGCAACATCGAATCGAGGACGATTCGAGGACAAGTGGTGGAGAATGATAGCGATCAAAGGACCATGAAGAATATGGTTGAAAAGAAGGTGTCTAGGAGGCCTAGACCAAGACCTTTTCCAAGGTCTCGAGCATTCAAATTCAAGAATAACTTCAAGGACTTGATCTTATTGGTTGAAGATATTCATCAATGGCGTCCAAGGCCACCAAGGAAGAGGATGAAGTCTTGAATGTTCGAAAAGTTAAGAAACCCGTCAAATGGAAAACAGTGTTCAGTAAAGTGACTATAACTTGAGCTAGAAAAATTATCTCAAGTCCGTTAAGTAGGCGTTGGAAAAATAATTAAAGGTTCTACAACTTTGTAGTTTACATTAAATTCAGAATCCAACAGCAAAGAGCCGAAAAATGGGATTTATTGAGAGTTATTCAAGTCTTACGGGAATCTTATTCTTAGCTTTAATTCTATCTTTAGCTAGATATCATATTTATGCATAATTTCGGCCATAGGCTTATGTTAGTTGGATGAAATATATTTCTCTTTTAATTCTTGTTATCTTTAAGTTTATTAGGTAGTTTTCTTATCCCTTAAGTCAAATTAGTTATCTATTTGATTTAATAAGGATAAGGAGACTTAGATAGATACTTTTAATTATTTTAAGTTATCTTGGGAAGCAAGTAATGGACCGAATTGTCCCTACTAGGGCCGACCATACTATGCCTTGCTCTCCAAGGAACTTTGCTTTGTATTTCTTATTTATAGTTTGCATCTTCATTCAATAAAAATCAGCTTAGTAAGATTAAACCCCTTTGGTTTAGTCTTGCTCTTGGGCCATTAAAAATACACGTGTGATAGCATTGCTCAACCGATCGGAAATCATCATCATCATCTCTCTTTCTCGATCTCTTTGTTTGTTCGTAGTTTGATCTATTGGTTTAGTCAATTGAGATTGTTCTAGTTTTGATTGTCAAAGATCAATCTAGTTAATCAATTAGATTTAGCGTTAGAGCCAATCCAATTGAACTATCAAAGTTGATTTCTTCAATTTATCAAATCAGTTTCGTTCTTACTCTTCATCAATTTGTTTCATTACTTGCGCAACAAGTCATTCACTTTGAGAGCATTGTAGGTTCGAAAATCGATTACAAGGAAAGATCGGGACTTGTGTGGGTCATATACTTGGTCAACGAGGAGTAATCCGAGGCGATCACGTATCACTCGCCTTACAATCAGGCTACGATGTGCACAAAACGACTAGTCACAAGATGCAAGAGACGAGAACAACATGTTAACGAGTATCTTGCATCTTTACGTTCTATCCTATTACACGTATCACTCTCTCTTAGCATCTTTTACAAAAAGCGCTATCATGACATAACTTGATCAAACATGGTTAACAATCGTCTCTCCAAATGCATTGATCTTCATCCAGCGAACAAGGCCTTCCAAAACCTGCATTACCTGCAAAATAGGAAGACAAACAAAATGCCATACAAACACAAACAACATGCACAAAAAGCCCCTAAAAGTAAAGGGGTAGAAAGATTGTTCACACAAAATGACCCTATAACAAGAGGCCCAAGAGAAAAGTAAATGTTTTAAACCCCGACACGCTTGGGGTACCAGAAAAAACCTAAAAAGTTCATGAACAGGAGCAATAAGGTTACTCCTTGGAAACATCTTGGGAAGCCTTCAAACTCTCCGCGAGCTCCACCTGGGCTACCTCCTTGGCAACCTCAGCAATGTTGTCCACCATCGAGGATTTCTTGGTTGCGACCACTTCATCAGAGAACAGAATCTCGAACAACTCTCTTTCTTTTACGGCATCCCATGAGGTGTGCTTTCCTGCGGCAAACTCCTTGATCATCTCTGCACGAGCCCTACACGACCAGTAATCAGCAGTATCCTCGACCTCCTTTGCGAGAGCAGCTTCCTTCCTTGATGCAGCTATGAATCTCTCCTCCCAGTCCTTAGAGCTTATGGAAGCCCTTTCAAGAGCATCTGTCAGCTCTTTAACCTTTTGCTCTAAAACCTTCGTTTCCTGCCCTAGAAGAGTACTTCGGTCTTTCTCAAGCTGGATAGCAATATTGCTCTGATTAAGTTGGCCCGGCTGGTCCTTGAAAGCCTTAAAAGCTGAGAGCGTAAGGTGGAAGCTCTGGAAGAAAGTTGTTAACACATTAGAATATAAGCCGAAAATATAACGAGAGAATGAAGAAACAACGAGTCATTCGAGAATCAATAATCATACCTGCCATTGGGCGGCCAACATTTCTCCAAAGAACTCCGACATAGAGGATCGACTTTCCGCGCCTCGAGGATAGTTCACATGGAGGGGCATCAAGGAGCTCAAACATTTTTCCGCCGCCATATCCAGCGACATCATGGTTCAGGGAAGATCAGTCAAAACAAGGGGTAGCATTCTTTTTTGAAGAAGATGTTTTGGGGGCAGTATCAGCAACCTTCGGGGGAAGAGGCATCGCTAAAGACGTATCTGCATTAGAAGTTGTCTCGGCTTTCCTCTTCTTCCGCGCTTCAACTCTCTCAATGGTGGTGAGGGCAGTAGTGGAGCGAGTAGTCCTTGAGCCTAACAACATGCAGAAACGCATTGTTGTAAATGTTAAGAGTATCATTATTCTCTAAGTAAGAGGGGTATCTATACTTACTTGACATTTCAGTGTCCTCGGAATCGGCAGAGCACGCTTTTCACCAACTTTAGGTAAGATCTTTCCTCCAATGATAAAGCTTCTATGCGAGAAACGATTTGAGCCGACACCTTACGGGGGTAAAGCGAGGCAAGATTCACTGCGTCAAAAGCAAACAGAGGAAATACTATCTGACGATCGCCAACGGGGTTTCAGAAATGAAGTATCAATTTCCAAAGAAGACAGTTTTACAAAGAAGAATTTGTCAGCCCAGCCTCGATCCGACTTCGACATGTTGTAGATCAGGTCAGATTTATTCTTTAGGGTTTTTAAAGTGAAACGGCCAGGACCACTTTTTGAGAGGCGATAATTGCAAAGAAAGTCAACAACTTTGAACGGAATGTCATGAGAGGAGCACAATTGATCAACAGACAAGAGAAGCCTCCAAACTTGAGGAAGGATTTGCCCGGGTGACACATTAAGAGTGGTGAGAAAATGAATCACGAGGGGAGAAAAGGGGAAGCGATGTCCAATGCGAAAGGGGTACTCATACAAGCATACCCAATCGTCATTGTAGGAGTCAGCCCAAACACCAGGGGAGGCAAGCAAACCTCCGCCGAGGATGGAAAACTAATGGAAAAAGCAAAAGAACTCGACTCCTCAGAGGTGTTGTTTCTTCGATGGTAAGGAGTAAGAATTTTGGAAGAAACAAGGCAAGGAGGGTCGGCAGGTTCGTAACAACAGGAAAGAGACTCCGAAGAAGAACCAGAGTTCGCCATGGAGAAGGAAGAAAGAAAAACAGAAGACAGAGAATTAGAGATAAGGAGACGTACCTGATAACCAAGAAGCACATTCATGGTTGCTATAATGCCTTAGACCAGCCTTAAATAAGAGTCGATGGGACTTGCCATGATGCGCTACAACTTCCGAGACAAGCTCAAAAAACCCTAGTAAAAATTGGGAGGGAAATTTCCCGGGTTTTTTGGGGGGTATTGTTGGCCCCCCTATAACCAAGCCCAAATAAGACAAGGCCCAGATCAATGAAGGGAAATGGAGATTTAACGAGGTCCTCGGATTGAATGGAAAAGGCACGATCGACCATGACGATAAAACGGCGAGCGAGATCTTCGGAGGCAAACGGCTACCACATTAATGGCAGAGGGCGATATCTGCGGGATTGGAAGGAGAGCGGATAATGGATCAACGGTCAAGAGATGGAGAGTGGTATAAAAGCTTAGTCTTGTAATCCTTGTTCACTATCGAGCACATCTACTACAATCTGTATTCATGTCAATTCTCCGATCCATTTTGTTCAAACTGTACTCTCGTATCATCGTTATTTTTAAGTGTGCTCAAACATAGGTGGCGCCACCTACATATGTTTTTTTTTTCATGACCAGAATACCAATTTTATGTTCTTTTTTTCACATAAAATCACCCTTACTTGCCTTGTTTCTTTTTTTTTTTTCACATAAAATCACCCTTACTGTATCACGACCAGGCCCAAAGAAGACTTCAAAAGTGATGATTTAACATGGCCTGAAACGTAGAGGCCCAACGAGATCAAGCTTTGGATTCCATATGGCCCACCGTGGTTATGGACCAATAGATGGCGCCGCCTATGAAATAGGCCATAGTTCCATACGAAAGCACTCGAAAAAAAAATTGACAGCAAATCGAGAACTGAATTCGGTCGAGACGAGCAGGAGAGAACCATCAATGGAGGAAGATTATGGAAATCACGCCACAATTTCTTCTTCTTCATCGACCTTCATACAATCCTCTAACATTGGATTTCAGGTGATAGTTTTCTCTCTAATTTTTTCTAGTCGTTACAGGATTTACGTTCAACCTAATCTGAATCTACCCGTATTCATTAATTAGGGCTTTTGTTTATTTCTTTGTTTCGTTAAATGATTGCAGCTCCTGAAGAAACATGGCTGGAAAGAAGGAACAGGGCTCGGTGCTTTTCAACAGGTTCCTTCATCGAATCTAAAACCCTAATTTTGATTAACACGTTATGATAAAAAATTTTTTGGAACTTCCTAATTTGGGTTAGATTTAAAGAATATGTATAGCAACTTACAAGGCAATTCCACTATAAAATTTATATGTTGGAGAACCTTATCGTTGCCATTTTATCTTAGATACTGGCATACTGCCAAGAAGCTCATTCAAAACTTTGCGATTTGGTAATATACTGTAAATATATTTGCTACTTTTTTTCCCGTATTAGCAATAAAAGTTTTAATTTGCCAACTAATGCCTGCAATGCGCAGTGTATGAAAGTAGAGTATGTTCCATGAGAAGTGTGATATTAGCAAATGTCTATTATATATATGGCATACCTTCTCAAAAATTTTAGAATTCTAACTCTTAATCTTCCTTTATGCAGGGTAGGCTGGAGCCTGTTGAAACATATATAAAAAACAACAAAAGAGGTTTGGGTGCTGAGAAGATAAAGAAGAAGACTATGAACAGTTCTGAACATCCAAGTTCAAGTGAGAAGCGAAATAGGGTAAAGATTTAACCATTTTGAGAAGTCATTTAATTCATCTGCTCTGTTTTGTTTCTTTTGAACAAGGATATCTTTTGTAAAATTCTGTTATTGACCAGCCTGAATGCCAAGTTTGCCTGTAGTCAATGCATTGCTTTATTATTAGGACAAATCCATTAGAATCGAGATTCCGTGTATAAATTGGTTTTGATAGTGGACATGTAGTAATTTTATGATAACAACATTAAAATTTAGACTAAAAGGCAAATCATTTTTCCCTAAAACGTTCTTCCACTCCTTCCCTTACTGGTTCAACTCCTATGTTCTTCCCTGCTTTTCTTCTCATCTACCTGACCTGAGTTGATACGTGATTGCCCCGGAATCCTCCGTAGAAACCTCGTATATGACCCACACAAGTCCCGATCTTGCCTAGTAACCTTGATTCAATCCTACAAAAGCTTTAAAAGTGAGTAACTTGCTGCGCAAGGAATGACGAACTGAATTGATCAATATGAACGAACGAGTTTGATAATTGAAAGACTCAATTTTGATAGTTCAATCAGATTGGCTCTAACGCTAAATCTGATTGATTAACTAGAATGATCTTTAACAATCAATTCTAGAACAATCTCTATTGATTAAATCAATCAACAAACTTAAGCAAACAAACAAAGAGAGATCGATTGGTGAGAGATTGATGATCGAATGAAGCTGGTGAAATCCGAACTTGCAAGCATATAATTCACACGAGTTTTTGAGCCCAAGGACGAGATAAACCTTTCTTAGGGTTTATCTCATCTCAAGCTGATTTTTATTAATGAAATATGCAAAGTATAAAGAGTGGAATACAAAGCTATTCCTTGGGGAGCAAGTAGTCTAAGGAGGCCGGCCCTATGAGAGAGAAAAGCCTCTTAGCTTGCTTCCAAAGATATAATAAAATATCTATAACTATATCTATCTAGATTTCCCTTAAATAAAATAAATCATGGCTGATTTATTTATTTAAGGAAAATATCCTAACAAACTCAAAATATCTAAAAGATAATAAAAACATAGGAGAGAGAATAATCAACCACTAACATCAGCCTATGGTCGAAATCCTCTTAACATAAATAAATAAAAATCGTCCTTAATAAAAATAAATAAAGATAGAAATTTAAACTGAAGATAAGATTCCCGTAAGACTTGAACATCTCTCAGTAAAACCCATTTTTCGGTCCTTTTCTGTTGGATTCTGGATTTGATGTAAACTATAAAGTTGTAGAACTTTTAATTATCTTTCCAACTAGTACTTAGTGGACTTGAGATGAATTTTCTAGCCCAAGTTATGACCAGTTTATTGAGCACTGTTTTTAATTTGACGGGCTTCTTAACTTCCGAACTTTTGTGACTTCATCCTCTTCCTTGGTGGTCGAGGACGCCATTGATGAACATAATTAATGGATAATATGGAATCCATGAAAACCTTCTTGAACTTGAATGCTCAAGACCTTAGTAAAGGTCTTGTTGTTTGGCCTCCATTCGTTTTCAGCGAATCATTCGCTTGGATCCTCCCTTGATTTGTATCATGAGTATCTTTAGCTTCCGCAGCGACTTCCGTTAGAACCTTCCAACTTCACCGCTAGCTAAAATATGGGTGGTGCTTTTCCTCTATTCTACAGTGGGATTGACCCCCTAATAAGGCTAGGTTAAGGTATCTGCGATTAGAGGAATAGAGGGTATCTAGGCCTGCCTGGTGTTGATATTTCCCATTTTGATAAAAATAGAACCTGGGCAAATGCACAAAACCACCCTTATTTATACAATTGTACGCAAACTCACTTTTAATCTCCCTTTACCCTTTTTTGTTTAAACTCACCACCCACATCTATGCTCCCTGTATTAAAATGTCAAACCAATACATGAAATGTCCAATATATAAGGCAATAAGAAGAACATAAACATTAAACACTTGTTAATAAAAGATATGTGAACTGCATAATTTAACACATTAATAAGAATAAAATGGGTGGAGGAGGGTGGTTCTGTGCAGTTTATTCATGATTTTTTTATAATCATTTCTATCTGATGTGGTCTCTCCCATAGGACTTTTAACATTTTGACTTTTCTGTCAGGAGCATGCTGCTTTGATGAAGAAGGAGAAGGCACTCTCAAAACGGATGAAGAAGATGGAAGAGAGGGAAAAGCAATGGCAAGAGAAGGAATTTGAGCGAGCATTCTTCAGAGAATTTTGGCCTGATAATGTCTGATAGGAGCAATACTGCTGCAAACTTCTTGAAAAGAAGTGCATGAAGAGGCTCTATTGGTTGGGACTGAATCCTGCAAAGGCCTTTCTACTTCATGCTCTCTGGCTCTGTAGAGCGTGTACCATCCAGAATTGCTGTATCTGTGGGTTGTTTTGGTGCATCATAATTTCCGCTCTGACAGGTGCCAAGGACTATTTCATGGCTATTGAGAGGTCTGTAACATTTTGACAAGATCTAAAGCTTGTATATAGTTGCATATTACTAAAATTAATTTTTTGAGATACAAGTTAGATACGTTTGTCTGTATGGACTGTTTTCTTGCCAAGGCTGTTGCTAGCAGTCTGCTGCTTGTGCTTTTTTACTTAGTTGATTTTGGGATCACAATACTCCTTCCGTTACAAAATACTTGTTCTTAAAGACTTTTTTTTGTTTTAAAATAGTTGTTCATGTAATTTTTTTTCTATTTATACCCTTGTGTATATCCCTATATTACACATATTCCAAAATTTCTTAGTAATTGAGAAAAAAAGAGTATTTAATAGGGGCAATTTGGGGGGAGGGGGGAATTTTCCTTAATATGTGTGAAATTTTGTCTAAGATCAAGTATTGTGAAACGGAGAGAGTATATATTTAGAATTCCTGTGTGTGATCCAACCTGAAATTCAACCAAGCTGGACAGTGTTTAAAGAGAGCTAAAGAATGGAGAAGGCGTGTTTAAGAGTGTTAAAGAATGAAAAGACAGTGATGAAAGACTGTCCCCGAGGCTTCCATTAATTTCATGTACTTTGGACTCAGTGACATCATAACCAATAGTAGTACAAGTGTACAACACATTCCACATCAATAACCCTGTCGTGTACCTTGTTTCTAAAGATAATGAGGGAAAAACAACCAAACTCCGGTAACCGCCACAAACCCTTTGTCAATGGAATCACCAGATGCAGACCATGAGGCTCCACCTGAAACAATGATCGACTAGGTTACAACAATTGTACTCAAATTAGGCCAATACGTACCTTAGTCCTCTACTAGGCTACATGTTGCCTCAAAATCTTGCAAGGATGTGATAAAATAGGGCTCATTGAAATGCGGGGCAAAGTGAAGGCCGAGAAAGGCCCAAGCCAAGGCCCCACTAAGGGTCAATGTGATCTCCAACGCCAGGTAAAGATGGCAGCAATACAATCCCAGCATGACTGCATAAGGTAAGCTCGTCATTTATTTGTAGGATCAAATCACACAAGCTAGGACCACAAACTTTGCCCCAAACAACACCCACCTCCCAGGCCCGGATTCCATATCGAAGAGCTAGTGTTTCCGCTTGCAACACTTAAATACTATAGTATTTGGTTGCTTCGATTCCTATTATTCAAGCATTTGGTCTGTAATCACAAAATCGGTTGATGTAGTGTTATCCGTGTATTTTGACTCATCAAAATTGATCTCTTAGAACTCTTGTTGAGGTGTTTTCCAGCTCTTTTGTTTTAACACCCCTTCGAACCTTGTGTCTTTTCTTGACCTTTTCATCCTCTTCATTCCATTGTTTGGTTTTTTTTCTAGATTATTAGTTGGTGTCGGATATATTGTGTAAGATCCGGTATGAGGTCATTTGGTGCTTGTTGGAAGACTACTTTATTTCTCTGGTGCCATATGCACCACCATATAATTGCTAATTCTATGAATTCTCGAGTTCCTAGTTTTTTGCTTTAGCTCGTTGATAATATTAGTTGGTGTTTTATTCCTAGTGGCATAGTTATGTAGAATTTGTGCGATTTTGATATTTATTTTCGTAGTTATCTCATGGGTATGAGGACACTCTATAGAAAGTTGACCTAAATCTTTTTATGTACAATTACACATAATGCAACTTGTGGGAGTGCAGGGACGGTCACATGATTTAACATTAGGGTGGGCTGCTAAACCTGACCCACTATGGAGGAAACCACCTCTACACTGGGTTAAACTGAACTTGGATGGTTCGTACAGGTCTGGAGAACATATGGCTTATGCTGGTGGTATTTTGAGAGATAATGAAGGAGGATGTATTCGTGCATATGCCATAACTGAGAGAGAGAGAGAGAGAGCTCTGCTTTCAAGGCTAAACTAATTGGTGTGATGCAAGGCTTACAGATTGCTAGGGAGCTAGGAATTCAAAACTTGCAGGTTGAAGTTGATGCCATGGATGTGATGCGCCACATTAATCTCATGGAGGGCCCAGGAAATGACTCCTATGCGTTGATCAACAAATGCTGGAAGCTCATCACGGCCGCGGATCGGAAGGTAGGCTTAAGATAATCAGTAGGAGTGCCAACAAAGATGTTGATTGGTTGGCAAGAGCAAGTAAGAAAATGATTGGAGATTTTATTCCGTTTAATGATCCTCCTAATGAACTGCTTAAGATATGTGAGATGGACATGATTAGTTCTACTATGTAATCTCTTTCTTATTATGAATAAAACCGGGTTATAGCCCTCCCTTATTACCTAAAAATATTAGGGTGGGTTAATTGTCAATAATTTTTTTTGGGTGGACTAAATTACCTTAATTTAACTAATTTAACACTAAGTTTACCGTATTTTTATTTTTTATTATTAAATTTACGCTCTTTTTATTATTTTTTATTTTTGTTGGGCGGGCTAGAGCGTACCTCAACCAGCCCTCCGGTCTGTCCCTGGGGGAGTGGACACACGTTTCTCTCTTAGTCTTGCCTTAGTGGGGAGGCCATTAGTATCCATTTTCTATAGAAATTTTTTAACTTTTGGGTGTTTGTCCAACTTCCAGATCTAATTATTCGGACTTGGGTTTTGGTTATTGGTTTTTAATATTAACTCAATGTTTGATGATGTTGATGTAACACCCCTATTTGCAACGATAGGTATTACCGCCAGTGACCTCAGATTAGGAAGAGTCGTTGAGCGCCATAGAGGGGATGTATCGGCAGTCTATCCGCGTAGGGGTGAGACAGGTGATCGCGAAGTATCAACACATCGATCCTCGCATCGTCTTTTTCATCCCTAACTATGAGCTGACCATGGGGGAGACCGAGGAGGATCCCGAGGGGGAATGTGAATTTTTCCTCGATGACGAAGGCAGGGTCGTATTGAGCGAGAATGAAGTTCCTGCCACATACCTCTTGGTCCAGGAAGATTTGAACCCCGCCCAGGGCGATCCCAACCCCGCCCAGGGCGATCCCACCTTCGAGCTTGAAGTTGTCATTGCCTCGCCCCTCCGCCAGTTCCCCATGGGCCCTCCTGCCGACAAGCCGAATGAATGAAGGGTGCTTTTTTAATTTTCTTTCTTTTGTGGTTGGAACATATGGTAGCCCTGCTAGGGCTTGTAATATAACGTTTTGGCCCTCACGGCCTTATTTTATGCATTTTCCTCTTTATCCTTTTATATGGTTTGTATTACGCGTTTTTTGAGGGTTCCAAAGGCCCATTCCATCCCGATCCAACCCCATGGCCCGAGTGTTGCAAAGCTTGTAGACTGCTCAGGCCATATCGGGCCATTCTATTGTTCGAGTATGCAGCGATCACGAGCCTCGCTCGGATCGTGCATATCACCCAAATTATCTGCAGCGATCACGAGCCTCGCTCGGATCGTGCATGCCACACTTATAGATTATATGCAGCGATCACGAGCCTCGCTCGGATCGCGCATGTCACACTTAGATGATATGCAACGGTCACGAGCCTCGCTCGGATCGTGCATGTCACACTTAGATTATATGCAGCGATCTCGAGCCTCGCTCAGATCGCACATATCACATTTTATATGCAGCGATCCCGAGCCTCGCTCGAATCGCACATGTCACACTTAGATTATATGCAGCAATCACGAGCCTCGCTCGGATTGCGCATGTCACACTTAGATTATATGTAGCGATCACGAGCCTCGCTCGGACAACACATGTCACACTTAGATTATATGCAGCGATCACGAGCCTCGCTTAGATCGTGCATGTCACACTTAGATAATATGCTACGATCACAAGCCTCGCGCGGATCGCTC
The DNA here is from genome assembly GCA_964016875.1 of Fallopia convolvulus. Lineage (NCBI taxonomy): Eukaryota > Viridiplantae > Streptophyta > Magnoliopsida > Caryophyllales > Polygonaceae > Fallopia > Fallopia convolvulus. Next base: position 12,773,616 of record OZ024735.1, on the reverse strand, counting down.
ATTGATTATGGCGATCACTTGGGATTGCTCCCAGTGATCGCATCCTCGCTAGGTTGTCTCCTAACCCCAAGCGGGAAGCCTGGGGAGGATAATGATATGCTGGTTTTAGTACAGCGTAATTCTGTATTTTTATTAGGATTTCTGAGTGTTTTAGGCTAGATTAGGGTGTTTATTTGTAATATCAGAAAAGCCTACAGCTGAAGATTTTGAAGACAAAAGTCCTAAGTTCGAGTTGAAGACTTTACGGAGACCAAGACCCGCGCCCTAGGGTATGGACCCCGAGCCCGCGGTGACGAGAAGATTCGAGAGAGTTGAAGAAAGAAGGACCCACGCTCGCGGGTCGGGGCCGCGCTCGCGGTTTGGCGAGTTTCGGTGGACGTCGAGGATTAGATGAGCCGCGCTCGTGGGTTGGGACCCGCGCTCGCGGGTGGCGGATATTCTGAAGCGCCGACTTTGTTTTTATTTTATCTTTTATCAGGACCCGCGCTCGCGGGTCGGCCTTGACGGAATTAGTTTTTGTTTTTTGAAAAAAAAAATATATATAAAAAAATAAAAATATAAAAGGTTTTCGGGTGAAACCCCCGAAATAAATCAGAAAAAAAGGGGAGAGAAAAAAAAGAGTGTTCTTCCATATTCTACCATCATCCACCAATCCGTTTTTCTATATCTTTCCATGTCTAGATCCTTGGAATTGTTCGTTACTATTATCAGGTTCCATCCCATTGTGGTGAGTACGCGTCTACACCATCTTTGCGGTATAGTTCAAATATGGGGGTGCTACCGTCGTCAGAGTTTTTATTATTTTGAGGAGTCCAGTTCATTCTCATTGGAGACGTCCTATGGTGTGGATCTGGTTGCTGATTTGTGAAGATGACGCTCGCGGTTCGTTCCCAGAAAGATCCGTTTGTTCCTGAGTTTGGTGCATTACAATTCCGGGCGTTCATATTTTCTTTCGTACGTGAGTCTTCTGATTTTCCTCTTTTATGCTTAATTCCTTTCTCTTTACTTCATTGAGGACAATGAATAAGTATGGGGGAGGAAGTACTCGCTACGCCTATCATACATAGTTGCATTTCAGTTTATTTTTCGTTATTTTTATGGGATTTTTGTTCCATGTTTTGTACAGAGAAATTTTTAAAAAATTGAAAAAAAATGAAAAAGCCATAAAAAAATAGAAAAAAAAGGCATAGAAAATCCTGGGATGAGCTGAAAACCCGAAAGGGCGGCTTAGGTAATAAGCAGGTAATCTGGACCAACATTAGGCTGGGGTAATATGAGGTTTATGAGAGATGTGAGTATTTGTGAGCACACCTGAAGAAAAATGAAAAGAGTGATTAGGTGAAAACCCGAAAGGGCGCCTAAGTAGAATTGAGTGGAAAAATTGGAGTGCTTAGGATTTCATTCTACTTTGGGGTATGGGGATTACATTTTAGATGTTGGGTAGATCCTAGGTTGCTCTACACTTTTTAGAGCCTGAGTGTTATATTCTGTATTCTGTGAGGTGTGTGATTTGAGCTTTCATGTCTTTGCTCATTATTTCTCTACATGGATTCGGCTTGTGAGTTGAGAGTTAGATTTTTCATATTTCTCTTTACTTCCTGTGGATCTTTGATAGGATTTATTGTTAGATTTATTTTGAGCTTACTCGAGGACGAGCAAGATCTAAGTATGGGGGAATTTGATACGCTGGTTTTAGTACAACGTAATTCTGTATTTTTATTAGGATTTCTGAGTGTTTTAAGCTAGATTAGGGTGTTTATTTGTAATATCAAAAAAGCCTACAGTTGAAGATTTTGAAGACAGAAGTCCTAAGTTCGAGCTGAAGACTTTACGGAGACCAAGACCCGCGCCCTCGGGTATGGACCCGAGCCCGCAGTGACGAGAAGATTCGAGAGAGTTGAAGAAAGAAGGACCCGCGCTCGCGGTTTGGTGAGTTTCTGCGGACGCCGAGGATTAGATGAGCCGCGCTCGCGGGTTGGGACCCGCGCTCACGGGTGGCGGATATTCCGAAGCGCCGACTTTTATTTTATTTTATCTTTTATCTATATTTATATCTTTAGGTTTCGGTTATTGTTTTCGACTATTTAAGCTTAGTTTTGTAGCAGGCTTTATTATCACACATTATCTAGCATACTTTTACTTTCTAGGTTTTATTTCAGTTTTATTATGGAGAACTAATTTCCCTTGGAGTTTGTTTGATCAAGGAAGCCTTTTTATGTAATTCGTGAGATTTTGGTAACTTTTTTATCCCTTGGTTAATATCAAAACTCTTGTTTTTATTTATATGATCTATGTTTGATTTTATGAGCCTGATCAACTTGTTTGATTGACTTAGATCTACTATTTGGATTAGGTTTGATTGTTGTCTGTGCAATCTTATTTATCCTTGAAACAACTCTTTTCCAAGATCGTGGACTGGAATTGAGAAGAGTATTTGATAGTTAGTTTATGCATAAGACTCGTTGTTTGATTGCATGAATTGATTTCATTTTATCCTTAATACTTTGCATGATTTGAATTAAGCGTTCTTGTTCATATCATCCTTTCGCTTGGACCGTGGACAAGCGGAAATCTTTTATAAGGATTGGAATTAACCTGGGAATTAATATAAAAGTGGATGAATTGATGATCGAATGATTAAAAAGGTGGAATTGATTGAATGAACTCTGCTTTCCTTAATTGATTTGATACATTAATATTGTTTGCTTGTTTTAACTCCCAAAATCCCCTGTTTTGTCCTTTGTTGATTGTTTAGAAAACCGATTATCTTGGGTTCTATCCCTTACTTGCATGCTATACTTGGTTTGTAGTTTAGGGTAATTTATTTTTTTATCTTGGCAACAACGACTTTAGCCGAGTCAGATAGATTGTGACGATCACTCGGAATTGCTCCTAGTGATCGCGATTTTGCTAGATTATCTCCAACTCTAAGCGGGAAGCTTGGGGAGGATAGATTGTGACAATCACTCGGGATTGCTCCTAGTGATCGTGACCTCGCTGGATTGTCTCCAACTCCATGAGGGAAGCTTGGGGAGGATAGATTGTGACGATCACTTGGGATTGCTCCCAGTGATCGTGACCTCGCTGGATTGTTGCCAAACTGAGACAACATTGTAACTTAATTCGTCACCCTTTATACACAAAACTTGGTGACAACGAAAATTTAGAAATTTTACATGTAATACTTTTTGACCCGAGCGTCATTCAAAGTTTTGCTTAGAGTGCGCTCTTTGCTATCTTTTAGCTTAAAGGCCCAGGTGCGACCTCTTCTCCAAGGAGATATGGTCCTTCACAGTTTGGATCTAGCTTCCCCCATCGACACGCATTAAAACGAGATTTCCCGAGATTAAAACCCGGGGTCTAACCTTCCCGTCATGGTACACTGCGACCCGCGGCTTGTAATCCTTGGAGTGCAAAGTCGCGACTTCACGAAGTTCGTCCCTGAAATGTAATTCTACCTTGAGAGCGACCTCGTTTTCTTTTTCATCGAAGTTGAAAATCCTTGCCGAGGGGACCAAGGTCTCGACTCGAAGCAGAGCGTCTACCCTGTAGGTCAGAGCGAAGGGGGTTTCCCCCGTGGCGTGGCGGACGGTTGTACGATATGTCCATAGGACGAGGAGAAGAAGCTTCACCCAATGACCTTGTGCGGTGCCCAGCCGCCTTTTAAGATTGGACAGGATCCGGGTGTTGACATTTTCTACCTGGTCGTTCGACTGGGGATGGGCCACTGAGGAAGACTTGAGGGCAATGCCCAGCTCGGAGCAAAAGGTCCAGGTCTCCTCTTAGTCGAACTGGGGACCATGGTTCGTCATGATGGTTATGGGAACCCCGAATTGACACACGAGATTTTTCCAGAGAAAAGAGCAGACCTTTGCCCTCGTGATGTTCGCCATCGCCTCTTCCTCGACACACTTTGTGAAATAGTCAACGATGACCAAGATGAACTGCACCTGCCCCGCGGCCTTGGAGAAGGGGCCTAGAATGTCCATCCCCCACATTGCAAAGGGGCAGGGTGCGTAAATCGAGCGCAAAGGTGAGGTTGGGACATGTTGGATGTTGGCATGCCTCTGGCACCCATCGTAGTTCTGGACGTAAGTCCTCACATCTTGCTTGAGCGTGGGCCAAAAATACCCCAAGTGGACGATCTTGTGTGATAAGGCGCGCCAACCGGGATGGCCACCATATACTCCCTCATGTGCCTCAAACAGGATGTGACTGGCTGAAAGTCGTCGTGCAAAATCAAAAATAAATCCCCAATTACACAACTAGTATAGCTGGTAAGTCAGGGTCGAACCCAAGAGACACTTGTATTCCAAGTAATTACTATTATCAACTCAGTAGTAACAAAGGGGGTGATTTTGGATTTGTAATTCTAAAACTAGGGAATTAAAGGCAGACAAAGCAAGCAAACAAAGCAAAGATTGAGTTTTTCTCAATTTAGGAAAAGCAATCCTATTCAAATATACACTTTCTTCCTTAAGTTATTGATCATAGATTCAAACAAGTTATTCCTTTTTGGTAATTCCTATCCTGATCAGATATATAACATGGCAACGAGACATGAAAACTTAACATCCAAACAACTCATGAAACGATCATAAATCATAAGGATATTAGCAATGAGAACAAGGATAAACAGGATACATGCAATTGAATTCCAACGAGTCAAACAATTAACATGCATTCAAATCTCTTTCTCAATTTTTTTTAGTCCAACGAGTCCTAAACCAATTGAGTTGCTACAAAGATTAGGTTTTACTACGAGAAAACCTAGATCTAGCAATAGAGAGTACTAATTCCAAGTAGTTGGTCAGACGAGCAGAAATCAACACAATCAATATTAATTATGCACAAGAGAATTGAAATAACCTGTAGAAATAAACCTGAATAGAAGAATCTCACAATAAACTTGAATCCGAAAAGATTCAAATTGAATAAGATCTAGGAGTTTAGTTCTCCATGAAACAGAAAATAAAAAATTCTAGAATAATGGAAAGTTAGATCTAAGAGAGGTCCCAAACAAAGTCCGGCAACTAGGCTTAAAAGCCAACTAAAAACACGAAAGGAAAGACATAATTAAAAACAAGCAAAGATAAGCTCGAAAGATCTTCGTGCGCGAGCAGCTCAGATGGGCCGCGATTGCGGTTCTTGTCTTGACAACATTTTGACGGTACTTTCGGAGGCTGTTTTGACCCACTTAGATTTAGAATTTAAAATCGAAGTAAAAACATGAATTGTAGATCTTCAAGTTAGCTTTCCAATGATACCAAATTCAGCTTCATCTGACTACTGTAGCTCCTGAACGAGGCCTCACAAGAAAGTGGTGTTGAAACAAGAACTACAATGGATAGCCCGGATTTAAGCGTTCTTTTCCACAACCTCTTGGGCCTTAATGATCATCAAAAGTGGCTTGAATATCCTTGGAAAAGACACTTGAATATATCTAATATTGAATCCTTCAACTTAACCAATCCTTGCTCCTCAAAATGACCTAAAAACACGAAAGCACAAGAGTAGAGCCTGAAATGCAAAAACTACGAAAACTAAGCAAAACACATGCAACTACCTAAGATTTAAACATAAATATGCCCTAAAGCTAACACCTAAATGCATGCTATCAGGATGTGATCTTTGGCCTCACCCGGTACACATAGCAAATTGGGCTCTGCGAACCCTCGACGATAGAGTCGTCCTCCAACAACGCAGTAGCAAGTTGCTTGCACTTTGAGCTTTCTGGCCTCTACGGGGTCTTCAGGAAGGATCCTGATTTCCACATATCGCGTGATGGGAGTCATCCAGTCTTTGATCCTGATGGAGAAAACTCCGTTGACCACGCTTCGCGAGAGCTTTCTCTCCATCATCACGCGATTGCCCACTTCTAAGGGAAGACCCGACCCCAACCATGAGAGGGCATCTGCTTTAGTGTTTGCTGCACGTGGTATGGACTCTACTGCGAATGTTTCCAGACAGGATACTAAGGCCTTAACCTTCTCCCGGTATGCGGGTAGGAACCCCGTCTTGGCCTCATACTGGCCATTCAACTACCGTACCACCAACTCGGAGTCGGTGTACACCTTGATTTTACGAGCTCTATTGATCAACGCCATCTCTATCCCTGCGATCATGGCCTCATACTCGGCCTCGTTATTGGTGGCATAGAAGGCGAAGTTAAGAGCATACTCCGTCTCGATTGAAGGACCGACAAGAAATACGCTAGCCCCGCCCCCGGTATCGCATCACGAGCCGTCAACAAAGACCTTCCCCTCCTCCGCACTTTCATCAATCTCGGGGAAGGTTACTTCCACCATGAAGTCGGCGAGGGCCTGCCCCTTCATCGTAGTTCTCGGCAGGTAGCTGATGTCGAACTTGAAGAGCTCGACCGCCCACTTGTTCATCCGCCTGGAAAGGGCGGGCTGGTGGAGGATTTGTCGGAGAGGGAGATAAGAGAGGACCTGGATTGGATGGGCATGAAAGTATGGGCGCAGGCGCCTCGCAGCCGTCACCACAACCAAGACCATTTTTTCTGTCCGGGAGTATCGTTGCTCCGCAGGCTGGAGCACGCGACTGATGAAATAGATGGGGTGCATCGCCTTTCTTGTCAACACCGCGCTGACCATCTATGGGCTCACCGCCACCTATAGTTGCAAATCCTCGCCCGCCTTCGGCGGTGACAATGTGGGAAGCTTTGACAAAAATGCCTTTAACCTAGAGAAAGCGAGCTCCAACTCCTTGTCCCAAACAAATTTGTCATTTTTCTTTAGGGATGCGAAGAAAGGCAGCGACCTGTCCGCCAAACGAGAGCAGAATCTCCCCAGCTAGTTCACAACGCCGTTGAGTCACTGTACCTCGGCCCGAGACCGGGGTGACTTCATCGAGAGAATTGATTCGATCTTGGGTGGGTTCACATCTATTCCCCGTACGCTGATCATGAACCCTAGGAATTTTCCCGAAGACACACCGAACCCACATTTTTAGGATTGAGGCTGAGCTTGTTGTGTCTAAGTGTCGCAAAAACCTCCGCGAGGTCTGCCAGTTGTTCCTCCGAGGTTTTGCTTCGGACCACAATTTCATCAACATAAGCCGACACATTCTTGCCTAGGTGATTGTTAAAGATTCGGTCCACAAGCCGTTGGAAGGTGGCTCCCACGCTCTTCAAACCAAAAGGCATGACCTTGTAGCAATAGGTCCCTCGTTGTGTGATGAAGGTTGTTTCCTCTTCATCTCGCTGGGTCATTAAGACCTGATTGTAACCTGAGTATGCATCAAGGAAGCTCAGCACCCCGTGACCTGCCGTGGAATCGACCAGCTCGTCGATCGATGGGAGGGGGTAACTATCCTTGGGACAAGCCTTGTTCAGGTCTTTGAAATCTATGTACATGCGCCACTTCATGCTGGCCTTTTTTACCAACACAAAGTTAGACATCCACCTAGGGTACTAAACCTCGCGGATGAACCCCGTGGCCAGCAGCTTCCCCACCTCGGCATTCGCGGCGCTTGCCCTTTCCTCGTTCATCTTCCTTCGTCGTTGCACCGCAGGACGGACGATGTTGTAAGGGTTTTACCTTGATCCTAACAAGCAAATAAATTTATAGATCAAGACCCCGCTAAGTACAGGGAGGTCAGGTTCGTCCACGAAAATTAGAAGAATAAAAGTCTAGAAATCAATCCTAACAAGAACGAAGCAAAAACAAAACAAAACACACACAGGAACAACTCGGCACCGACCAAAACTGGGTCGTTACCAACCTATATCATGACACACAATACAGAGAAAAACGGGGAAAACTGGGAGCACGGTACCGACCAAAATTGGGTCGGTAACGACTTGTCCGGGTAGCGATAAAACTTCGAAAAATCAATATAAAAGAGATCTAGGACGAAGGATCCACCACAACAAAGCTATGCATGCAAACATGAATCAAGGATCAGCCAACAATAATCTCATGAATGACTTTCGCCATAAGTAAACAAGCACATATCTCAACTTTCATAAAGATAGAAACTTGCAATCCTACTTGTTATGTAAAGGTTTTAACTTTCGCTTCAACCCAAATATCATCCAAATTCACAATTTAATCTTTCAACTCAATTATGAATATGAATTTACCTTAACTTTCATCAAGGAATTAAGAACAAACAAGAAGGATAAAGGATAGAGATTTAAAGGAATGGTTTTAATCAAAGATTCATGCTTTTATCGTGCACAACTATGTCGGGTTTCACCCCAACCCTAGAAAAATAGATTACTCACGAGTCATCATGCAATCAACAATCAAAGAGAAAAGAGAAGACATGATTTCGAAACAAACAAACTTCAAATTGAAAGAACAACTTACAAATATCAAAGCAACCTTCCAAAGCCCTCTCAAAATTGTCCAAGAGCTTGGAATAAAAGTTAACCCTAGAAAACCAACTTGCAATACTCGTCTGTTCCGTCCCGTGCCTCTCCAAAAAAACGCCCCCTCAAAAGTAACCTAAAAAGCCCGTATATAGTAGTAGGAATGTTCTTAAAAGGAAACTAAATTCTATCTTAAAAAGACCCATAAATAAAACATTTACTAAAACCTAACTTAAAACGCAAGTCTCTTCCGCGGGCTCCGGATGACGCTCGGTACTGACCCAAAGTGGGTCGTCACCGACCTTAGCCAACTCTTGATTTTTTTTTTCTTGCTCAAAACTTGTCCCAAAGCTCGGTTCTTATTCAATGTTTCTTCTTTAAACGTTCTTGGTCTTCTTAGACTTCCTTAAGCTCCTTGTAAGGCATCTTCATCTTGCAAACTTCCTTCTTGAAATCAACAAAGCTCCAAAAACAACGACTCTCGCCCTTCTAGCCAACACCGCCACAAAACAACTCTAACGTCACCTCCTAGAAAGCTGAAAACCCCGGGATATCTCCTCCTCAACGCTTCAAATACCTACAAAGACAACAAACAAACACAAACGACTCCAACTCTCGAAAGAGGGTCGAAATCAAATGCAAAATAATACAAAAGAACTAGAAAAGACTCGACCTAACTATAAAAACGACCCACAAAAACTAACTAAAAAGTGTGACATCAAAACACCCCATACTTAGACTTGTTTGTCCTCAAGCAATCACTTAACATGCATCAATACCAAATAACAAAGCTCAAGAATCGCCTTTAAGGAAAAAGAAGCACAGGTAGAATAGTGAGCAAACAACTTCCATATCATAGCACACATGAACATTCTAAGCAATCACAATCCAACCTCACCAAGGAACGTGTCTCACTCAACTCTCAATGTGTTTAGGGTATATCAATAATCACTCGACTCAAATTCCAAACACAAAACCTCATAGTCAATGGAACTTATATCAAAAAATCTCCACCGAAGAAATCAAAACAAGTCAAATCATCAAATGAACTTAGGGGGCTCAATGAAAACTTCAAAGAAGTTTCCATTCGGTCGGGTTGTAATGGGGCTTGGTAATTCAAAAGGCATGGAAATATTTTGGTCTTGTGGTGCTAGCTAATCCGGGAACCAAGACTCCTAGACTACACAACACTCAACCAACACACTTTCTTCTTACAATCACCAAACACCTCAAACTTTACAATGCACTTCCCTCTTCACCTATTACTATTGTCTTTCCTCTTTTCTTACTTAGAAGGCTTTGGACTCTTGAACTTATTACACAATTCACCCCCTTTTTATATTTATTTATTTTTTTTATTTTATTTGGGGGGGGGGGGGGGGTCGGTACCGACCGGATTTGGGTCGGTAACGAGCTGCATTGTGCGATTTCGAGCCCAAAACACTTCATTCTTTAATTTTTCAAAGACAACACTCCTTCTCTACCTTTCATAATCACTTTGTTTTCACCCAATCAATCCACAACAATCTCCACCAATCCACTCTAAGTCCTAATTCCCGGATCAAAGGGTCAAGCTTATCATGGCTTAGGAAATTGTTGTGGAGCTAAAAATAGGCTTTAAGCTCAAAACAAGGGGCTACAAACAGAGGGATCATGTATAGGTAGGAAAAGGAATATAATAGGCTAATAAAAATAAGTTCAAAATCATTTGATTCAATCAAGTAATGAGCAAATCTCCATTGGTTTCAAGTTAAAAATAACCATGCCATTGACAAGTGGTAAATTGCATTTGGAAGAGTAAGTCACACATGAAAGAGAAAGGAATAAGACATATATCCTTTATAGGCCAAAAATATCTCACTTAGGTTCAATTTGTTGGATTGCTTTCACTTAGAAATATGCATGCTCAATATCCATCATAAGCTCAAAATTCAAAAAGTAAGATCATGGTTTAGGCAATTCTTATAAAGCATGCTATAGGATTTACATGATGATGCAAGCAATTTCTATCCTAGGACATCTAAGAAAAAGGACATTCATCCATCAAAAATCAAAAAGAAAAAGACTCCAACAAAGTTAGACTAAACACAAACAAACATGACATAAACACAAGACAACACATGACTCAAACAAGTAATTTCCCAAACCACCCCATACTTAAAACATCAATGTCCCCATTGCTGAGAAAAGTAAAGAGAAGGGAAAGAGAAACTAACTTGGACACCTTGAAGCGTTGGAAGAGGAGGAGAATCACTCCTGAGGAGGGTTAGGAGGTGGTGAAGTGTGGAAGAGTTGTTGCGCCAACCAATTGTTGTATTCCACTTGAGCATTCCACCTTTCGACATCTTGCTTGTGGTCCTCATAATACTCAATACGGAAATCCTTGAGCTCGTTTTTGTGATCAACAAACTGGTTGTAGTGGTGGTTAAGCGCCCCATAGAGATGATGTTGGTGAAGCATGAGGGCGTCCATCTTAGCGGATAGAAGAGAGATGTCGGGGTTGCCACCTGAGCTCGACCCGGTATGATAAGTGCCTTGCCCTTGAAAGTGAGAGCCGTCGGACCCGTCAAAGCCATAGGGGTGGGAGTAGTAGGGTACCATGTCAGTTTGAGGTCCCATGGTGAAGTCCATAGGGTCGGCACCGTGCTGAGTATGGTCGGCACCGCCCCATGCCTAGTCGTTACCGACCTCTGATGGGTCGTCCCCGACCCCCCTGGGTTGGCCTCTTGGTTCTTCCCAATCAAAGACGTGTTCTCCCGGAGGCGGGTTAGGCTCGGCTCTCCGGTACCGGCTGGGCTGACGTCTAATCGTCTCATCAACTCGAACATCGGGCACCAAAGGGTAGGGTGTAGGAGCCCATGCGTCATACCAATTTGGGCGGTAGACGAGCTCGAGATCCTCCTTGGTGAGCACCACATCGTGCGTGCCCTCATCGAGTTTGAACTTGTTGACGAAGCCGGCGGCGGTCTGGTAGACAACCTTAGCATTTGTATAGTACTTCACATCCATAGAAATGACCCACTTGGAAGAATAGGCGGAGAGTTTGATCTTTAAAGACTTAGCAAGAATAACCACGAGCCAACCGAAGTAGGTGCTGTTGTGGTTGTGTTGGCCACGGTGGCTAATGACTGCGGTGGCGAACTAGAACCCCAGATTCATTTGCTTGGGCGTCTCAAAGAGCATGTTGGCTAAGCATGCAAGCTCTTGCTTGTGGGGTCGCGATAGCTCATACCTTGGCCAAATTGTGGAGTCGAGGATGCGTAGGATGACCCTGAAGACGGGACTAGCAATGTATCGACTGGGAAGGGCGTTAGGGGGAAATTCTACCCTACCGGTGATGTAGTGCCACAACCTCTTAATGGGGAAATCTTTTGTTGTGTACGCCCCAGACGGTGCACGGAAGCCAAGATGATTGTTGAACTTTTTGATGTTCATCTCATGGCGCCTATTGCCAAGCTGAAAACCGACCATGGACTTGTTGAAGTCGGTGTCGTCCACTTGCAAGCTAAAGTCGGACATGAACTCACACGTGAGAGCCACGTGATGCTCCTCAATAGGATGTAAGATGAGATATTGAGCCCCGATCCAAGAGAAGGCCTCAAGTACCGCCTCATGGAAACCGATCATGTTGGCGTCGGCTCTCTGATATGCTCGTACATTGACATCTCCTTGCCACATCTCAACGAATCGGTCTTTTTGCTCGTCAGAAGCAAACTCCACATAATCCACCTTTTGCTTGTTCTTCTTTTGCTTCTTGGCGGGATGACTTGATGAAGAGGCCATGGTCCTACAAAACATTCAAACTCCCAAGATAATTTCCAAATTTATAAAGGACAGAAACCATACAAAGATCACATATATCACCACCAAAGAAGCACTCCATACTTACAATAAGCAACATGCTACAATTTTATTAGAAAAATCTCAACCAAGCATGCTTAATCATGAAAAATAGGTAAGTAGAGGGAAATCTCATGCTTAAAGCACTCAAATCATGGATAAATCAACTCAATAAGCATGCAATCATCAAGATTACGGGGCAACCGGGGTCGGAACCAACCCTTGGAGGCTCGTAATCGCGCAAATATGCGCCAAAGCACAGGCACAATGGCACTGGAGGGTCGTGACCAACCCACTTTGGGTCGTCACCGACCATGCCGGGCAAAATTATGCTCGAAAAATCAGCATGAACACCTCGTAATGGCTACCAAAAATCCTAGAAAAATCATATATGCTCAAAATCAACCAAACAACCAAGTATCTAGTAAGAAATCCACTCACAAACCACAAATCATCATCATGTCATGTAGATCTAACCACTAAAGCATACAAACAACCCAAAATTCCACATTCAAACTCAAGAACACCCAAAACCTAGATTTTCAACTAACCCTTTGAAATTAATCAAGTAAACTTGAATTTAAGAGCAAGGGAGTAGAGGAACATACCAAAAACGAGTGTAACTAGAAGAATGAAAGTAGAAAAAGGGTCGCAACCGAGCACTTAGAGCGGTTAAAAAATTGGGATTTGTGGGGGAGGGCCGAATTTTCGGTTTTTGGTGAAGGAATTGGATGGATTATGTAGCACAATGATGGAATTTGGTAGATTTGAGAGGAGTAGTGATGGATTTGTGAAGCTTTGAGAGCAATGGAGGCAATGAGAGTTGTGAGGGCAAGAAGGTTCGGCGGCGTGGAAGAAAGAAGGGGAAGAGTAGGGTTAAAAGGGTTAAAAGTGCAGGGACTTACTTGCAATTTTCGGAAATTCCGAAATTTTACCGTATTTTCTGGAAGGGTCGGTACCGACCGGATTTGGGTCGTCTCCGACCTTCCCCTGGGCTTTGTTCCCTTGCGTTGTGGTGTGTTCCGACCCTCTTGTTGCCTTTTCGACGCCTCGGGTCCCTACGAAATGTTAGTGGAGATGCAAGACAAGAGTCCTAACTACTCTAAACTAATAAAAACAAATTAAACTAAGCTAAAAAGTTAAAAATGAAAAAGAAAAGGGGAAAAAGCGGGTTGCCTCCCGTAAGCGCTTTATTTAACGTCTTTAGCTAGACGAGGAATACCTCCGCTTAGTCGGGAGATGTGAGAGCCCATGTGGCTCGGATTTCCTCATCGGGTTCGGCTCTCGCATAGTACTTCTTCAATCGATGCCCGTTGACCTTGAAAATCCCTCCATTCTCGTCTATTAAGTTGACCGCCCCATGTGGGTAGATGTGATGAACCACGAATGGTCCACTCCATCGGGTTCGTAGTTTTCCGGGGAAGAGTCGGAGTCTAGAGTTGAAAAGAAGTACTTGATCACCGGCTTTCAAGGTCTTCGGGACAAGCTTCTTGTCATGCCACTTCTTGGTTCACTCTTTGTAAATCTTGGCATTCTCATACGCCTTTAATCTTAACTCCTCTAATCCTTGCAAGTCCATGAATCGCTTTGCTCCGACCGCATCGAGGTCCATATTGAGCTCCTTGAGAGCCCATAAAGCTTTGTGTTCGAGCTCGACGGGCAAGTGACATGACTTGCCATACACTAGATTGTAGGGAGTAGTGTGGAGTGGCGTCTTGTAGGTGGTGCGGTACGCCCATAATGTATCATCAAGCTTGGAGGACCAATCCTTCCTTGAGCGGGAAACCGTCTTCTCCAAGATGCTTTTAATTTGCCGGTTAGAGATCTCAACTTGACCGCTAGTTTGGGGGTGGTAAGGAGTTGCCACCTTGTGAGATACCCCATACTTGGTCAAAAGTGCCTCGAAGCTCCGCTCGATGAAGTGAGATCCGCCATCACTAATAAGGGCTCGGGGAACACCAAAGCGAGGAAAGATGTTGGTCTTCATGAACTTAGCCACCATTCATGCATCATTGGTTCTTGTGGCTATGGCCTCGACCCTCTTAGAAACGTAGTCGACCGCCACGAGGATATACTTGTAGGGGCCCGAAGAGGGGAAGGGTCCCATGAAGTCAATACCCCATATGTCGAAGAGCTCGACCTCCAGGATTCCTGTGAGTGGGTTCTCGTTCCTCCATGTAATATTTCCCCCGCGTTGGCACTCATCACACGCCGTTACATATGCTTGAACGTCCTTAAAAAGGGTGGGCCAATAGAATCCGCTTTGAAGAATTTTTGCGGTGGTTTTGAATCCCTTAGCATGCCCGCCCGTTGGAAGAGTATGACAATGTCAGATTACTCCCTCTATCTCATCGTTCGGCACACAACGCCTAAAGATATGATCACTCCCTTGCTTGAATAGGTAAGGATCGTCCCAATATTATTGCTTGGCGTCGTGGAGGAACTTCTTTTTAGCTTGGGAAGTCAATCCATTGGGGATAATGCCTCCTACAACATAGTTAGAAAAATCCGCAAACTAAGGGGTTGTCGCCCCTCTAATAGCATGTATAGAATGGGAAGAGAGGATGGGAGGAGGAGAAGGAAGAATACTAGTAAGTACACAAGAAGAGGGATAAAAGTGACCTGGATCGACCCCAGATAGGGTCGGAGTCGTGCTGTCTTGCTCGAAGTCGACCGACGCTTGAACATGTGGGGGGGGGGGGGGGGGGGGTCGTTACCGACCCAGGGCTGGTCGTCACCGACCCATAATTGGTCGTACTCGACCCAGGATGGCCGACATCGACCCGTAGAACTTCATTGCTCAAGAGGATTTCATCCGGGAGAGAGTCATTGATGGGTACCGTGTCTCCGAACACCTTGATGTGCTCAATGGGCAACCTAGAAAGGTGGTCCGTCACAAGATTCTCCGCTCCTTTCTTGTCTCATATTTCAAGGTCGAACTCTTGCAATAGGAGCATCCATCGGATTATTCTCGGCTTGGCGTCCTTCTTGTCCATAAGGTAATGGATAGCTGCATGATCGGTGTAGACGATTACCTTTGAGCCTATCAAGTACGACCGGAACTTCTCAAAAGCAAACACCACGGCGAGGAACTCCTTCTCCGTAGTGGTGTACTTGCTTTGGACCTCATCGAACGTCTTGCTCGCATAGTAAATAGCATGAAGCTTCTTCTCTTTCCTTTGCCCAAGAACCGCGCTCATGGCGTAGTCACTAGCGTCCCACATGATCTCGAAGGGAAGTGTCCAATCCGAAGGTTGCATGATAGGGGCCGACACAAGTGCATCCCGGATCCTATGAAAAGCTTCAAGACACTCGGAAGAAAACTCAAACACAACATCCTTCATCAATAGGTTAGTTAATGGTTTAGTAATCTTAGAGAAATCTTGAATGAACCTCCTATAAAACCCGGCATGGCCTAGGAAACTCCTAACATCTTTCACGGAGGTAGGGGGTGGCAATTTTTCAATCAATTCAATTTTAGCCTTGTCAACTTCAATCCCCCTTTTAGACACTATATGACCTAAGACAATCCCTTCTTGAACCATAAAGTGACACTTTTCCCAATTAAGCACTAGTTTAGTCTATTCAAATCTCTTAAGGACTCTAGCAAGATTAGCAAGACAAGAGTCAAAAGTGGTACCGTAAACCGAGAAATCATCCATAAACACCTCCACGATATCCTCAATCATGTCGGAGAAGATGGCCATCATACACCGTTGAAAGGTGGCTCGGGCGTTACAAAACCTGAATGGCATCCTCCTATAGGCAAACATACCATAAAGACACGTGAACCTGAATGGTCTTCTCTTGATCATCGGGATGTATCGGAACCTACCAAAAACCACTATAGCCATCGAGATAACAAAAATAGTCATGCAAAGCTAATCTCTCTAGCACTTGGTCAATAAAGGGCAAGGGGAAATGATCCTTTCTAGTGGTATTATTAAGCTTTCTATAGTCTATACACATACGCCAACTAGTGGTAGTCCTAGTAGGAATCAACTCGCCCTTTTCATTCTCAACAACAACAAGTCCACTCTTCTTAGGCACAACATGAACCGGTCTTACACACTTACTATCCGAAATTGGGATGATGATACCTGCATCAAGCATTCTCAAGATCTCTTTCTTTACCACTTCCTTCATATTTGGGTAAAGTCTTCGTTGATGTTCTATGGTTGGCCTATGACCTTCCTCAAGAAAAATACGATGCATACACAAAGAAGGTGAAAGACCACTCAAATCCTCAAGTGAGTACCCAATGGCCTTCCTATGAGTCCTAAGCACATCAAGCAACTTTCCAACTTCTTCCGTATTAAGATTAGCATTAACAATCATGGGAAAAGTGGAATTTGGGCCAAGAAACTCATACCTCAAAGACTCGGGGAGAGTCTTAAGCTCCGGAGTAGGTGGTGGTGGTGTAACAATGTCATCATCCTTCTCCATCTTGAATAGCTCCTCAAAGTAATCATTGTCGGTCAAGAGTTGCTTTTCTTCATCTACTTCCAGTAGGGTTGGTTCCGACCACAAGGGGGTCGTTACCGAGCCAGAGGCATAAGCAAATTCCTCAGAAACGAGCGGAATGGGGGTAGGAGTCGAGCGTGGTGAGGTCAGTACCGACCGATGCTGGGTCGATAACGCCCCTGCAGCGTCCTCCTCATCTTCATCATCACTCGTACAAGCTCCAAGCAAACGCTCGATCGGATCTTCGCATTCAATTTAATCCGAGCGGGTGTACAACATCTTGACCTCCATAGCTTCATCAGTCTCCTTCATCGTTGGTTTGAACCGGAACTCAACCACCTCATTGCCAATTTCAAAAGTAAGGAGGCCCTTCTTTACATCAATGATAGCTCCGGTTGTTGCAAGGAATGGTCGCCCAAGAATGATCGGGGCGACGGGATCTTCCGGCATCTCCATAACAATAAAATCATTGGGCACAAAGAACTTGCCGACTTGGATAGGGAAGTCGTCGACAACACCGGTTGGCTTCACACAAGAGCCGTCCGCCATGTAAAGCCTCATATTCACCGGGACCAAGGGACCCATGTTGGTTTTAGACCATATAGAAAGGGGAAGGAGACTAGCACTTGCACCAAGGTCACATAAAGCTTTAAAGCGATGAGCACCTATAGCAATAGTAATTGCAAATTTACCCGGATCGCCAAGTTTCTCCGAAAGCTCTAGAGATCGCACCTCATCGGTCAACTCGGACATCGACCGCTTCTTTGACAAGATTTCTTTAAGGAATTTGGTGTATGCTGGCATCTCACTCAAGGCATCGGCGAAAGGGATGGTGATGTTGAGCCCTTGAAGAACCTGCACAAAACGCTTGAATTTGCCTTCCGTGGAATCCTTAGCCTTCTTGGATGGGAAAGGAAGCACCTTCGTTGTTGATGTAGCGGGTACGGATGTAGGAACACCGGGAAGTGGGTCGGTCACGACCTGGGGAGGGTCGATGACGACCTCCTCTATAGTGGAGAGAGGTTCGGTTACGACTCTGGGTGGGTCGGTAACGACCTCTCCTGAAGTGGGCTGGTTCTCTTCGTCCGTCGCTTTCTTGCTTGTTTCTTGATCCGACAACTTCTTTCCTCTTCTCAGATGGACCGCAACAATATGATCTCTCGGGTTCTCATCGGGATGGCCCGGTAATCGCCCTTGGGGTCGTGGAATTTAGGACGCTAGGTCACCAAGTTGGGAGTTCACATTCTTCCTCCATGCTTCAAAGTCTCCCAATTGATTTTTGAACTCCTTTAAGATCGGTGGGGACGCCATTTATCCCCTCGAGGAGACCTTACGCCCAAGCTGGTGGCTCTTGGTAACCGGGAGGTCTATAAGGAGGGGCCCTTTGCTCTTGTTGGGGAGGTGGAAATTCTTGACATTGGCCATTATTGTTCCATTGAGGATAATTGTTATTGTTGTTCCTTCCTGGGTAAGCATTATTTTGACCTCGGTAGTGCCCTCGCATATAGTTCGCCTCCGCATAAGCCTCGGCGGCTCGGACTTGTTCCACGTTCGTACAAGAAGCGGTGGTGTGAGCTCGGGAACCACATTCTTGACAAGGCTGAGCGGTGGATTTGAAGTGGCTTACTTGCTTCTTGAGCCGGTTAATCTCATCTTGCATGAATTGAAACCTCACATCTTGATCAACCGTTTCGGCATTAGGATCATAAAGCTTCTTCATTGGAACCTTGACGGCTTGTTGGGTGTCATACATTGCATCATAGTTGGTGAGTTTATCCAACAAAGCCCAAGCTTGATCGGGATCCATCTCAATGAACCCGCAGTCGGTGTGGAGGTTGATACAGTCCTTTGTAGCGGCATTAATCCCTTGAAAGAAAATTTCCTGAAGCACATAGGTTGGTTGTCCATGAGTAGGACATTGCCGAAGAAGTTCCTTGAACCGCTCCCAAGTTTCCACAAAAGTCTCATTGGGAAGTTGATGATAAGAAGTGATGCGCTTTCTTAGCTCTGTAGTCTTAGCCGGTGGAAAGAATTTCGTCTGAAACTGGTCATGTAGAGCTTTCCATGTAGTAATCGACCTAGGAGGTAGGCTTTCAAGCCAAGTAAGTGCCTTGTCTGCCAAAGACCATTTGAACACCTTCAAGAGCACATATTCAAGCGATATGTCATCGGCGGTGATGGTGTCACATAGGTCGGTGAAGTTCTTGATGTGCTCCATGGGGAACTCGGTGGGCTTGCCTTCAAATTTAGACCTTTTGATAAGAGTGATTAAGTGAGACTTAATCTTAAAGGCATGCTCAATCACAGGAAGCAAAATAGCAGATTCGGGAACCCTAAATTCCGGATGCATATATTGCTTTGCGTTTCGCGGAATAGCATTAAGTTGTTCCTGGAGACGGGCAGCAACCTCTCTTTCTCTCTGTGCAACAACAGCTTGAGCATCATGCTCTCTTTGCATACCTTCCATCTGAAGGCGAAGGTCAGCCATCTGGAGAGCAATTTCCTCAACGTTGGCCATTGCTCTTCGTTCTCTTAGCCTACGGTGAAGGTTTCTCTCGAGTTCGGGATCAAAAGGAAAATATTCGACTCCCCGTCGCGAACTAGAGGGCATACACCTGCACACATAATCACGAGAAAACGAATTAGTAAACACCAAAGGGTATGGGCTATTCCCAAACCCGAAAGATAACTAGACAAAGAAACTAGACTAAATCCTCGGCAACGGCGCCAATTTGTTGTAAGGGTTTTACCTTGATCCTAACAAGCAAATAAATTTACAGATCAAGACCCCGCTGAGTACAGGGAGGTCAGGTTCGTCCACGGGAATTAGAAGAATCAAAGTCTAGAAATCAATCCTAATAAGAACGAAGCAAAAACAAAACAAAACACACGCAGGAACAGCTCAACACCGACCAAAACTGGGTCGTTACCGACCTATATCACGACACACAATACAGAGAAAAACCGGGAAAAACTGGGAGCACGGTACCGACCAAAATTGGGTCGATAACGACTTGTCCGGGTAGCGATAAAACTTCGAAAAATCAATATAAAAGAGATCTAGGACGAAGGATCCACCACAACAAAGCTATGCATGCAAACATGAATCAAGGATCAACCAACAATAATCTCATGAATGACTTTCGCCATAAGTAAACAAGCACATATCTCAACTTTTATAAAGATAGAAACTTGCAATCCTACTTGTTGTCTAAAGGTTTTAACTTTCGCTTCAACCCAAATATCATCCAAATTCACAATTTAATCTTTCAATTCAATTATGAATATGAATTTGCCTTAACTTTCATCAAGGAATTAAGAACAAACAAGAAGTATCATGCACAACTATGTCGGGTTTCACCCCAACCCTAGAAAAATAGATTACTCACGAGTCATCATGCAATCAACAATCAAAGAGAAAAGAGAAGACATGATTTCGAAACAAACAAACTTCAAATTGAAAGAACAACTTACAAATCTCAAAGCAACCTTCCAAAGCCCTCTTGATTTCTTCATTTCCTTGCTCAAAACTTGTCCCAAAGCTCGGTTCTTCTTCAATGTTTCTTATTTAAACGTTCTTGGTCTTCTTAGACTTCCTTAAGCTCCTTCTAAGGCATCTTCATCTTGCAAACTTCCTTCTTGAAATCAACAAAGATCCAAAAACAACGACTCTCGCCCTTCTAGCCAACACCGCCACAAAACAACTCTAACGTCACCTCCTAGAAAGCTGAAAACCCCGGGATATCTCCTCCTCAACGCTTCAAATACCGACAAAGACAACAAACAAACACAAACGACTCCAACTCTCGAAAGAGGGTCGAAATCAAATGCAAAATAACACAAAAGAACTAGAAAAGACTCGACCTAACTAGAAAAATGACCCACAAAAACTAACTAAAAAGTGTGACATCAGACGGTGAGGTCGACGTTCAAAAAATGTTGGGCCACAGTCTGCGGGACTCCGTGGAGATCTGTTGCAGTCCAAGCAAACACGTCGCGGGAGCCATCCAGAACGGACCCCAACAACAATGCTGACTCCCCGAAAAGACATTCGCCCAAGAAGAGCCTCTCCGCCTCGTTGTTGAAGGGAGTGACGATTCTTCTCTCGTTTTCCGAGGTTGGGTATGTGAAGTCCCGAACCTCGAGATCAGCATCCCCGACAGCATCCACCATGAACACTGGACACTTTTCCTTTGCGGAGGTCGCGTAACAAATGCGACCCTCCTCTTGGTTGCCCTTGACCTCGCCGACTCCACCTTCGATTGGGAATTTCATCATGAGGTGGTAGATGGCACCACAACTTGGAACTTCATTAGGGATACTCTCCCGATGATTGCGTTATACACCAAGGGTAAACGCACCATGGTGAACTCTATCATCTCAGTCCGCCTTGTCGAACTTGCCCCCAACGTCATCTAGAGGTCGATGAGGCCCGCCACATCGACCTCGTCTCATGAGAAGGAGGTTAGCTTTCTGGCATAGGGCTTCAAGGATGTTGCCAAAATACCTAGTTGTTCGAAGGCATCATAGTACATGATGTTCACAGAAGATCCCGTGTCCACCAGAACTCATTTAACCATCTTCGAGCCTAGCTACGAACGCGTGCACCACCAAGGGGTCGAGTGTGGCATATGGAGACCTTCGGCGTCTTCGGAGGTAAAGGACATCCCCTCGTGGGATCTCGAGACTGCGCGATGCTGAACACCGAGGGCTCATGATGGCTTGCCCTCGCATACCTCTTCGCTCTGACTGGCTTGATCCTGCCAACGACGGACCACCCGAGATCGTGTGGATGTAGTCGTCAGGGGTCGTGGTGTGCCAGGACCGCGCTTGCTTCGCGGGAGCCCGTTGCTCGATGTTGTTGGCTCTCGCTTGGCTTTGGCCCTACGGCACGTTGTTGGCTCATGAGGCGGGGTTGCCTTGGCCCTTAACTTTTGGTTTGTACAGTGGGCCATCCTTCCCCCTGTAACATCGCTGCTTTCCTCCAAAGCAGTTCCGACTTCCACCGCCGTTGTTTCTCCCGGCGTGGCTATTGTTGTTGTTGTTGTTCCTGTTGTTGTCATTGACGGGGTTTTGAGCTTGCGTCACATATGCATCCTTGGCGGCAGGCACCCCTACCTTCGACTTCCCCTTAGCCTCGACAGCGATTTTCTTGTCGTTCCTCAGCCGAGAGCTTTGGTTGGCGGTGTCCTCGGTGTACACTTGGGCGGTGAAACTGCGTCGGGGTGTTGGGGAAAGACGTTGTTTAGGCAAGCCATTTTGAGATTTAAAAGCCAAGTTTTCGTTCCTCGGGAAACTGCGTAGGATGAAGAGGTTCCCACATACGACGCTAGTGATGAAGCCCGAAATAAACCAATGCTAAAGACAAGAAACGAGATTATATTTATTCGACGAGACAAACCCTTTCTTTTTATTTATGGTTTCTGAGCGGGATTACAACAACGAGATTATGCCCTAGATCTCTTACACGAGATTCGAGGTCTCTGCTAAACAAAGCTTTGAGACCTTTTGATTACAACGAGTTGTCACTTTACAAAATACTAGCGAGCTTTGCTCTTATTACAAATGGAGAATTGACGTCTATCAAGCGAGGTTGTACACTTGAGTGTTTACACAGAGATTGTAGTTTGCGAAGTGGTTTGAGCGAGATCCTGCTTGAGACGAGGTCTCTTTGGGCAACTTGAAGTCTTTTTGTGGAGCTTCTCTTGGTTGTAGCGTGGTCTTTACGATGATTCAACACGTCGATCTTCAATCAACAAGATAGTTCTTGAGTGCATGATGTTTTTCGACCCTCTGCAACCTTCGATGTCTCCTTCTATTTAAAGGCGCTTCAGAGCCATGGTACTTGCCAACTTCCGATGTGTGACCCCTCCAGTTTCGGCCATTCGATTGGTCGAGGCGTAGGTGGCGGCCCATTGGTTGAGAGTTAGGCGGCTTCTGACTGGTTAAGCGGGGCGGGAATGTCAGCCTTTGAGTTTGCGAGGTCGAGACCTCGTTCTTTCTTATGGCGAGTTTGCTTGACCACCTCACTTAGTGAGTTCTGCGAGGCCGAACCTCGCTCCTGCGGCTTGAGGCCTCGAGGGAGTAGAGGCTTCGCTTTTTTAGGATGGGTATGGAGAAGGACGTTGGGAAAAGACCTCAGGGACCTCATTAGTTTCTTTTACCTCGTGTTCCGTGTCCACTGTTCACACATCGCTATTTCGCGCACCATCATATACTAAAGCGGAGGTTAAAAAAATTATTAAACAACACATATCGCTTTTAGATTGGACCACACCACCCTTTTTATTAAAACCAATCTTTGGCAAAATAATTAAGTTTAATATAAAGATAGTGTAATGTACATACAATCTTATATCACTTATTATAATCAATGGATAGAAAATCTCATTCTTAATTTTATTAAAGTAATCTTTTATTTTTGGATATGATAAATAGGAAGATTACTAGTTGTCCCCGTCGTGCCCTGCACGACTATGACTCGATATTTTTTCGATATACTATAAAAATATTTTTATAATAAAAATATAATATAAAATATAATATAAGTAATTTATTGCTCGTAATATGTATAAAAATTATTTTTTTTAATCACATAAAATAAAATAAATATAGATTATTAAGTTTAAAAGTGAGAATAAACATTATTAACATAAAGTAATCTACATTGCTCATTTTCCTTGACAATATTTGATAAATAGATTTAGTTTAAGAGAAGGAGATAAAATATGAAAAAAAGATATATTTTGAAAATATGGAACTATGGAAGAGATGAGGTTGAGCATATATATTTTATTGGATTATAAGGAAAAAACCCAACCATTAGTTAAGATTTGTTAGTTAAGATGTTATCTCCTACCAAAATTATTTTATTATCTAAAATTGGAAACTAAAAATAAATTTTAATTAAGTGGAAAAAATTTGTCATGTGGAATATAAAGTGGAAAGAATAATTAATATATATAGTAGATATGCTAGAAACTTCCAAAATTACAATTTGGATTCTTTCTAAAATATTGAATGATATTATTCTAAAATATTGAATGATATTATAAGATTTGTTTCCAAAACTATCAATTTATTTGTATAATTTATATGAATTAATGAGGAGATGACACGTGTCAAAATCTGATGTGGCGCATTTTAGGAATGACATGTGGCAAAAGATGACGTGGCGCAATGTGGTGGCTCCAAACCTTATTTCTTTTATATATATAGTAGATTAATATATTTTTTATGTTATATATTATACAAATATTAGGATATTTATTTTATTTTTAAATAGAATGCATATGCTAGCTTTAGATAATTAAGTTTAATATAAACATAGTTTATTGATTTTAAATACTTTTTCAAAATTTATATTTATGCATTTACATGATTTTTTTTGGGAATAAATATATTTGAAAATATTTTATTGTTTATATTTTATTTTAGAAAAACTCGTACAAGGTACGAGAATACATACTAGTTCTTTATTATTATTTTCAAGGTGATACTTTTGCAATAATTTTATAAACTTTAAAATATTTATTTTAAGAAAATGTTCAAGGCCTTATTTACTCATAAAGGAAAAACCTTTTTAAACCACATGCAATATATATTTAAAATAAACTAAAAAAAATGGTTTGCATGCATTTCAATATTTCTTAAATCTGCCTTCAATATTCCAAGAGTTTATGTAAAAAAAATAATTTTGACATGCAAGCATAATTTAACCCCATTTAAACCTTTTTTCAGCTATCATTATTTTTATGCAAAGCTACTTACTAAAACTTATTCTCATGATCAATATTTCTAAAAGTCATGATTTACTTTATTATAAAATCTATAACTATATATTAAAGTTGTACCTTTTCGAGCCACCAGAACGATTCTGGCCCACCTTATATTTAAAAAATTAATTTTTATTTCTATTATAATAACTTCTTTTTATTAAACTTTTTTTAATTATTTAAATTTATCTCTAACATCAAACAAATATCTATTTAGTATAACAATATCTTTTGAAAGCTTCCTTATACAAGTATTTAAAATTAAATATAAAATGTTTTAAATATTTTAAAATAAATAGAAATCTTTTAGCATATATCTTTTGACGAATTTATTTATATATACATTGATTTTATTTTATAAAAAAATTAATGATAAATATTTATAATTTTTAAAATTAATAAAAATAGATAATAAGGTATTTAATAGATATATTGAAATATCTGATAATCTCTAAATTTATTTACATAGAAAGTAATAAAATATTTAATATAATATTTGCTTATAAAAATAGATAATAAGGCATTTAATAGATATATTGAAATATTTGATAATCTCTAAATTTATTTACATAGAAAGTAATAAAATATGTAATATAATATTTGCTTATAAAAATTAGACATTCTACAAGCAATAAATTACTTATATTAAAGTTTATATTATATTTTTATTTATTAGTATCCTATTTATAATGTCTATCAAATATCGAATCGTAGTCATACATGGTACGACGGGTACAACTAGTTATAGTAAAGTCTAGGATTGACATGGATGTATATATTACTTTATAAAAACACTTTTATTTCCACATGCAACACATTATTTTATTTAAATAGCTTATGCTTATATAAAAACAATTCCTTTTTTTAGTAAGAAGGTGTTGAACGAGGGATATTTAACTTGACAACAAATAAATTTATAGTCAAGGCTCCGCGGAGTATAGCGAAGTCAGGATCGTTCCACGAGAAGCACGGTTGTTTGTCTATCAACTAACAAAAATAAGAAAAAAAAGCAAAACAAGCAAAAACACACACGACCAACCTCGTTAACGACATTGTCAGGGTCGTTAACGAACCTGGGTAAAATACGAACACAAAATAACGAACTAAACAAAGCGCAGGTTCGGTACCGAGGCATAGGAACTCGATAACGAATATAACAAATGATAACTCTTATAAAGTAAAAGGACCTAGGACGAGGGTTACCACAACATAGTCATGCATATAAACTCATAAGAAGATAAAGATCATGCCTTTAGAAAGATAAATTCATCAACTTTCGCTGATTAACAAGCAAACCAATCAATTCTCATAAATCAATTTACTCAATCACTTGTTTTGGATCCAAAGCTCGAAACTTTCGTAATCGAACAATATCAACCTTCAAGTTAACAACTTTCTCTTTCGATCAAATTGAGAACTCAAATTACCTCGACTATCGTCTAAGCATAAACACACAAGCAATTTCAAATAGATAAAAGGCATTCAAAACATCAACTCACTCATCAAACATGAATAACCATGTCGGGTTTCAACCTCGGTTCTAGATAAAAAAAACTACTCACTAATCATAATAAAGCAAACAACTTCAATAAGAGAAAACATTGAAAACAAAAACAACTTACTTGAAATTTATATGAAAAAATCGTCTTACAATATTTTGAAGAAACCGAAAAACACAGAATAACACCCCGAACAAATCCGGCTAACGACCCTAGCCCTTCTCTCGAACCAACCAGACTCGCAACCTTCTCCACTCGACTCCTCGAATCTCGGCTCTCCAAAAATCGTCCTCCCCCTTCTTCTAGGCTTAGAATAAGGGTATTTATACTAAGAAAGTTATCTATTAAAAAGCCTAAAAGATAAAAACTTACTCTACTAAAGATAACAAGATATAAGATATAACAACCCTAAAAATCACTTAAAACACCTACCGACACGGAGCCATCATTAACGACCCCGCACAGGATCGGTAGAACACAAAATCCCCTCGAAAAAATTTATCTCTAAGCCTCGTTAACGACCCTTCACAGCTTTGTTAACGAGCCTAGGTTTTGGCTTTTCTCTTCCACTTCTCTTGACTTTAACTTGAACTTCTCCTCACTCTTCTTATGCAATCTTCCTCTATATCTTCATGTTCTCCATCCTCCACCACAACACTCTAGTTCAGCTAAAAAAGCGCTCCTTTCCTGCTCAAAACCTACAAAAAGACACAAAACGGAGTAGCTTCCATACTTCTCACGAAATATGCAAACTCATCATAAAACACACAAAACTAACTCTAAAAACTACTAAAACTAAACAAACTAAGAAACATACTAAAAACTATACTAAAAACATGAACATGAGAAGGTTATAACAATTTTTATCTCAACATTTAAATAAGTTCTAAGTCACATGCAAGAATGGATTTAGCCCATAAAACTTTATAAATACAACATGCAACCACTATATAACTTAATAACAATTAAAACCCTTATAAGTCTATTTTTAAATCTAGAGAGGTCGCAATAAATTATCAAGAATTCATTTTAGCTTAAGTTGACATGCAAGAATGTCTTAAAATATAATAAGTCTTTTTTATCAACATGCAACAACCTATTTACTTATTTAGGCATGTTTTTGATCTTATTAAATTTACTTTAGTCAAAATTTCATATAAAATTATTCTAAAGTTGATAACATAAGGCAGAAGACATGCAATAAGGTATAAGTTATAAAAACCATTTTTAAAATACATGCAAAGACATATTTAATTTAATTAAACATCTCTTATTCTTATTAAATTTATTTTAATCCAAAGTTCATATAAAATTGTCCCAAAACATATAAAAAAGGACATGCAAGGAGTTTTTTTATTCATAAAAAATTTATTTTTATGAGATTCTCAAGTCATTACTTTAATAAATAAAAGGATTCTTCAAAACAAAGTGAAAAGAAAGTCGAGGATTATAATAATTAAAAATCAGAACTTTCTAAGTTAAAATCCACTTTTATATTCCTAAGATTTATTAAAGTTCACCTTATAACTTATAAAAATTATTTTTCCTTTAAAACTCTTGCATGCATGTTATTTACCATAAGAAACATGTATAAGTCTCTATTTTTCATAATCTGAATTTTTTTAAAATTCTGATTAGTTAAATGGGCCTAAGATAAATCCACAATGATTAAAATCAGCCCATAGGAAAATAAAAAAAGGCCTAGAATTATATCTGCTTCCTCTTTTGTTATTTTTTTAACATATGATTAGAACCAGAGAGCAGGACAGAACGACGATGGAGAAGGGACGAGGCGCAGGTGGTGATGGATGGCTCCGGGGAGGCGGCTTGATGGTGGCGAGCAGGCGCGCGGCCAGGGGAAACGCCCAGAAGCCGGCGATCGGAGGTGGGCAGCCCCAAAAAATAAAAATCAATTTTTTTAGATTTTAGGGGGGGGGGGGGGAAATAAACTTGATCTTGATGGGATTTTGGTGAGAATTGAGAGTGTTTGAGAGTTGTGGGTGTCTTGTAAAGGCTTAAGAGGCCCTTAAATAGACATTTGGGTGGTGGAATGGAGGATCAAAATCATGATCTTCAAATCCCATCACATGATGATTGGAAGTGGGAGATTTTTCAACATAAAAATAATGCTTAAGTGTGTGATGAATCTCTGCACAAAATCCCTCCATAAATCCCCACTTAATGATCCAAACGAGCTTTCAATTGGACTATAATGTCGATTTTGAAAAAAACCCACTAGAAAGATGATGTTTAAATACAAATGGGTGTGTTGTACTTTTAGAAAAGTTAATTAGCACAATTGGTAAAGGAGTGAGTGGAGGAGCAAGAGGTCAAAGGTTCAATTCCCACGCCCCACCTCTTGTTCCCTTTTTATTCCTCCCCTTTTTATTGTTTTATGAACTTGTCAGTTAAATTTCCGTTGGGTTATAATTTATTAATTCCGTCTTTAATAAATTTATTAACCAAAACAATTACGGAGTATTTTATACTAATATTATCGACTTTTTATTTTAAAGATAGATTTTGAGTGAAAATGAAATATTATGAATTTATTTTATTTAATAAATAACTAAATATTTAAGAAAATAAAATTTATTCATTTAATGGAATTTGCGGTTATTATAGTTGTGAGACAATCATTTTTACTTGTGGCCCAATACAAATGGTTCATGATAATTGTCTTTAAAATTTATATCAATATAAATTTTAAGTTTTTAATTTAATTTCAAAAAAATAAAATAATTCCCGTATATGGTACGAGATATAAACTAGTCAGAGTTTGTTTAGATACATGCATTATAATAAATTCTTGCATTATAGTTTATCTTACATTGTGGTGTGTTTGATAGGATATATCTATTTTTTAAATAAAATATATTCTTTTAGCCCGTCAACTAAGGTGGCATTCCGAAGTATTAAGAATATTCTAGAGGATTATTGTAATATTTTAGGACAAAAGATTAATTTCCATAAATTAGCTTTCCAAACTACTAAAGGTGTGATGGCATCGACAAGAAGACTTTTGCAAGAAGAAATGGGTATACCGTATACTAATTCTTTAGAAAAATATTTGGGATGCCCCATAATAAATTCAAGGGTCACAAGAACTACATTTGAACCTGTCATCAGGTCGGTAGAGAAACAACTTTCCAGATGGAAAGCAAATTCTTTGTCTCAAGCAGGAAGAACAACGCTAATTAAATCGGTTATGGCCACGAAGCCGTCTTATACAATGCAAAACTTTATGTTACCAACAGGAACACTACATAAGTTAGATGCGGTAAAAAGGGAATTCTTCTGGAATTAGCCGAATGGGTATGTCCCTCTTATAGGTTGGGACATGATATGTCAATCAAAGAACAAAGGGGGCCTTGGACTTAGAAAATCGATCCATGTGAACAAAGCCTTGTAGATGAAACTATTGTGGAAAATTTTAGCTGAACCAAATAATATCTGGCTCTGTATTGTATCAGAAAAATATTTAAAGAATGAGAACTTACTAAAATACGCACCTACTCATAATGCCTCATGGCAGTGGAATAAGTTGATGAATTTAAAATCAGAATTTCAAAAAGGATTAATTTGGCAAATAGGGGATGGGAAGACGGTGAGATTTTGGAAAGACCAGTGGGTTACGAATCAAGCACTTGTAGATATTTTCTCTATGCCAATAAATATAAATATTAATGCCACAATATCACAATTTATCGACAACAATGGACGATGGAAGGAACAAGAGTTATATCGAATCTTACCACCGGAATGGGTAGAACGAATCAAGTCTACATTAATACCGAAAAGTCAAATCAAAGATAGGCTTTACTGGTTTCCAAGCAAAAATGGATGGTTTTCTACACATTCGGCTACTGCTTTTGTAG
Source organism: Fallopia convolvulus (assembly GCA_964016875.1). Taxonomy (NCBI): domain Eukaryota; kingdom Viridiplantae; phylum Streptophyta; class Magnoliopsida; order Caryophyllales; family Polygonaceae; genus Fallopia; species Fallopia convolvulus. The sequence continues at coordinate 12,743,822 of OZ024735.1, read as the reverse complement.
CAAATGACCAACAAATAAGAGATATCGAATTTGATTGGATATGGAAGTTAGATATAAGCCAAAAATGTAAGTTTTTTTTGTGGAAGATATGTGCAGGAGGACTACCGACTAAAGATATATTAATTCAACGTCACACGGCAGTAACTCCAGAATGTCCATTATGCTCCAGTTCAAATGAAACAGGTCAGCACATTTTAATGGAATGTCCTTTTACGAGACAAGTTTTGAATAAAATTGATAATGTTTTTGTACAATCTATGACAAATGTTTTAGGAAATGACCAAAGCATGCCAGAAGTCTTGAAAATTTTTAAAAATTTAATGAACTCACATAAATTTAATAAATTAATTATAGCATGGTGGAGTATATGGTATTATAGAAATAGAACAGTATTTAACCAACCTTTGGATGGATCAGCTAGAACTATAGAAGAATTTATAAAATTACAAATAATGATTTGGAATTAAGTACAAGAGAGTGTTAATGACCAAACTAGTATGGCAACAAATAGGAAAGGTAAAAAGAAAGCTAAGAAATGGCATAGACCGGAACATGGATTTGTAAAATTAAATTTTGACGGATCTTTACAACGAAATGGACTAGCAACTGCAGGATATATTATTCGGGATCATGATGGGAGAAATATTTCGATAAATGCTTTTGCAAACGAACATTGGAGTGCAAACGAACATTGAAGCAATAGGCATGTATGAAGCAGTTTGTGAAGCCAAGAAAAGGAATTTGTTTAAGATCCAGATAGAAGGAGACAGTATAATTGTTATACAAGCTTTGCAAGGAAGTAGATCATGTCCATGGCAAATTGAAATGTTAATCTCAGATACACTTGCGCTACTACAGTCGTTTGAGGTAGTTAAATTCACACATATACCTCGTGACTGTAATAAGGTTGCTGATTTGATTGCGGGACTACGTCATTCTTGTAGTGCAAATCAAATTCAGACACACTCAGGACTTCTTGTCCTCATCCGAAAGGATGCTATAGGCTGACGTTGATCAGCCTAATCTTTTCCAACTCTAAAAAAATAAAATAAAATTAATTGCATGTTTTTTTTATTTAGGAAAGGATTTAGAGAGGTCACTAACAAACTAGTGACCGCCCTAGGGCATCCTGATGGATGCAGGTACAGAAACCCAAGTCATCTGCAAGTGGAACGGAAGATACACGTCGAAAGGAGCCAGTGATGAAGTCAGCTACAACATTGCACTCACGGTAGATATGAGTAATACTCCAATCTTGGAACTGAGCCAACAAACAGTGGATGTCTGCACGCAACACTTCAATCTCCCACGGCCAGCGCCAGTCGCCAAGCATGGCCTTGACCAGCTGCAAGTTGTCGCCTTCAATCTGGATCCGGGGAATGCCATGACGAATGGCCTCAAGAAGTCCCTGGCGTAAGGCGATGGTCTCGGAGATCAGAACAGACTATCGACCAATCAGTCCTCCGTCGAACGAGATGGGAGAGCCATTGGAGTCCCTAAGAATGAACCCAAAAGTAGCCACACCATTTGCACACACATCACCATCAAAGTTAAGTTTAATATAGTCGTTCTTAGGTTTTACCCACTTAGTATTTTTCCTTGCAGTTCTTACACGACCCTTGTTAGGTTGTGGGTTAGTGGAGTCTAGTGCCCTAGCTAGTTTCCACTCTCTGATTTGTTTTTGGGTAAATTCACTAAGTTTGCTTGCATCGTCTAGGTTTGTTCCAGTGTTGTTATCAAACACTCTCTTATTTCTGGAGTACCAAATACACCACCAAGTGTTGGTAAGGATTTCCATTTCCTCTTTATTTATTATTGCTCTGATTTCCTCCAGGACCTGGTGTGGTTTTTTTCCATCGGAGGAGATTGTAACACCCCTATTTTTCAACATTGGGTATTACCGCCAGTGACCTCGGACTTTACCGTCCAAAGTCACCCAAGGCTTTTAGCATGATATAAAACAACAATAATGCGGAAATAAACATAATTCATTAAAATAGGAAAGGTGCTCCCGAAGAAGACTTAGTTCGTACAAAACATCTTACATTGTCTTCAAACTTAAAGTTACTCGGATTCGAAAAGCAAAACCAGCTTGTTCCTGAAACATAGCGAAACTAAAACCAAAACGAAATGATAAGTACATCTTGAAAGTTCTTGTTCTTCCTTCGTCTTCACTTCACGCCTTGTTGGGGTTCCTAGATTCTGACATAATTCGCGAGGGGCGAGAGAATGCCAGGAAAACATGGGAAAAAGAAGAATTAGTCTAAGAGACTAAGCAAGCGGGAATGGAACTTCCCGATGGTATTTTGGGAATTCGAATAATATTGAAGGAGAATATTCGGGTTGTGTTTAAGATGAGGCTTATTTATGTGAGGTTTTAATGGTACGAAAGAGAGCGTATCTCAAGCGGAGATAGCTCGATAATTGAGAGAAGAACTACTAGATTGTAGATTTCTTTTAGAATCGAAAGTATGTTGGGAACATTATTAATTCATACAAGTTAAAAACCTCTCGCGCCCGGAGCGGACCGAGAGCCGGATCGATCATTTGAGATCGGTCCGATTTTGGTATCTTTTAAATGTGCATTGGGCACTTATCTTATATAGTGTCGAAAATGTTCGATTTCGTTAATGATTTTTAAAGGGGGTGGGGGCTCAGATGGCCCGATCCACCAAGGGGAAACCCAGTTTCCCGGCACTTAGCTAGAGTGCGCACGTCCCTCCTTGCAATCGGAGCGGACTGGACCATGATCCGTAAAGTCGTACTTCAAACACGTAGGCAATTACGACTTAGTAATATTATATAGAGGCGTCGGCTAGACCACGCCCCTTACTAGTTTGTTCAACACCGTTCTCTTAACGAGAGCGTAAACAATCAAGGCCACAACAAGGCTAGCATAATATTCCTATTGAATAATAAAGAGCGAACTATGCTAACAGTGGGGTCGTTATATCTAACAATCGATATTTCCTAGGTTCATTTATTTGTTTAGCACGCAAGTTGTTCCCAACATCGAGAATTTCACGGAAACGAAATATAAAAGGTCACAAGGGGAAATTCCACTTGCCTTGGTTTCCACGAGTCTACTATCGAGCTTTGACGGAATATTTGATTCACGACTTCGAGTGAAAACCCCGACCTATCGACACGGAATTTACGAGCGAACTTTAAATACGAATTCCTCCTAACGCTCGGATTCTCTCTTATGTACTTTATATAAGAGAAATGGAATTCTAAATTATTATGATAATAATTTAGGTGGTCATTTAAAATAATAATATTCCTTTATTATTATTTTAATTTTGTAATATCCCTTTTTATTCCATATAATAGAATCCTTATTCAATATTATTAAAATAATTTTCTTTAATTTCACTTGCTAAATTCTTAATATAATTAAGCAAGTATAATTTCATAAAATAACATACTTTACCAAAATGTATTTTTCTTTTAAATGTACAAACTCACATTTAAAGTTATAAGAAATCTACTTAAACCTTTTTACAAGCTTATCTTAATTAAAATATTACTTTTAAATTTCCAAAAGTTCCTTAATGAACTTAAAGTATTATTTCCTTCTCAAGAATATTTTATTAATAATATTCTCTTAATAGAATCTTATTTAATTATATAATTCATATTAAATAAAGGTAGAATAATTATAATCTACTTTCTTGGAAATTTCCATAATTAGGACTTTCTATTTCCTTTATAAAGTAACTTCCTAAAATTACAATATATTAAATTAATCTTATTTATTTTATTCTCCTATTTCTTTTCATATTATATGGCTTACAAAGTATATGATCATGGCTTATAAATATCTCACTTTATACTTGTAGTTCTTTATTATAATATCTTAGGTTATAACATAATATCTTTTTCCATAACTTGCAATATCTTTATAACTAAGCAATATAATAACATATTATATTTCCATTTAAAGCTACCATTATTATATTTATAATCATTCTATTGTCTTGTAAGAAATCTCTACACTTAGAAATATATTAAACTAATATTTCTCTTAAATAATAACTTTAGTAATATAACTATTATTAACATTATCCTTTTATAAAAGCACTATTTCATATCATCTATAGCCCATGACTACACTTTTGTAACAATATTTTTATAAGGGTTCTTTACAATTTATTTAGAATAATTATCATTATACTATGTCATAAGTATTTTATCACCACTACCATAATATATAAATAAGACTATATCTATTGCAATTCTCTACACTTTTATAGACATGGCAACTTTAAATAATATGTTTATTATTATTAGCAATAGTTTCATATATCTTCAATTTCTCTATAACTAAAGACATGCAACATTATTATCTTATATAAATCTTATTTCTTTATAAAGGAGATATTATTATTATTAAAACTATATTTCATATGCTAGTAATTTTATAAAATAACTTTTTGTAAGAATCTTTTAATATTATAAATACCACATGTCTAGCATAATATTAAAATACAATAACAATTTAAGTATTTTTAGTAGGATTATATTTACCATAGTAAATTAATTTGTTTCTCTACTACAACTAACAAGATCTCCCTGCTCTCCATGTTTTGCGTGACTGTGCACAAATTCAGGGGGTTTGGCGTGCTCTTTATGGTAATGCTATGCCTTCAAACTTCTTTTTGGGCAATAAAATTCGAGATTGGCTGCTTCCAAATATCAGAAGGTGTGACCGGCTAAGCACCCAATTTGCAAATATGCTTTGGTACTCTTGGAAGTGCAGGAATCGTTTTATTTTTGATGGAACTGATGATGTTCTTAGCTTAACTTCTGTGGTTTGCTCGACCTCTGCGTTGTACTGGGACTGCCTCGATCGTTTACGACCCTCCCTAGTCACCCCTGAAACTGTTGTTCGCACTTCCACTAGTTGGTCTCGTCCGAGGGCTGGTTATGCAAAGCTTAATGTCGATGGCGTTTCTAAAGGAAATCCGGGCCCAGCTTCCGCAGGTGGCCTTCTTCGAAATTCTAATGGTGATTTTATTCGTGGTTTTATGGCCAAGTGTGGCAACTGTAGTGCTCTTCGTGCAGAATTATGTGTAATATCCGCTAAATTCTAAATAAAATAAAATGGGTATTTATCCCAAATTTTTTTTTCTCTCTCTCTAAGATAGAGAATTCAATAAACTTTATAATTTCATATTATATTATGAAAGGTTATTGCAATGGCAATTAAAAATTTATTTAAATATATTAAGTAAATCGGATACTTAATTAAATATTTTTCTCTCAAATAGAGAGTTTAAATATTCTTATAATTTTCGTAATAAACTATAAAAATGTTATAAAAGTTTATCAATGTGACAAATGAAAAATAAAAATAAAGATGGTTCATATTAATTTCGAATTTTTGTTTAATGTCATATTACAAGCAAGTAAAAATAAAAGGAAGGGCAAAATAAAAAGGTGTCAAGAGGGAGACTCGAACCCGAGACCTCTTGCACCTTTCACAAACTCAAACACACTCAATTCCGCTAGGCTAACTCAATTTCATCTACCCAAATTACAACTCTTTCAAATTTATATCAACTTAGTCTTCTTCTTCCCCAATTGCCCAAATCAATAGTCTGATTGATTTGACGTAAACTCTAGCCCATTGTTTCCACCCATGGTTTCCACCTCCTTGCTTGCAAGACCACCAAAACTACATCATCACCAAACAAACACAAAACTCACCAATCCCCTTCAATCTTCTTCCTCCTCAATGGTCAAAACAAGTTCCCATGGATCACTAGAGCTCACCAATTTGCCTATTTAAAGGCTGAGAATTCCATGGTTCCACTCACACAAACATCCACTCTTCCTTCTCTTACAAATTCACACCAATTTTAGTTGATTTTCAGCCATAGAAACCTTAATTTTAGTTGCTGTTTTTTTACAAAATCCCACAAAAAAGCCCTCCTTCCTTCACCGGGTCACCACCGGACCACCTTGGAACGCCTTTGGCTTGCGCGCGCACCACCACTCGTCCGCTGGAGCCGCCAGGGATGCCCGTCGCCGTCGCTGGTGACTCGTGGTCGTCCGTCCAGATTCATTCCTGGTGCTTGTACGTGATGGGAGAAGGAGGAGCAAGACTAATTAAATGGAGAGGTGGGCCTAACTTAATTTGGGTAATTTTAGTTAGGATTGGGCTGAAATATTAGGCCCAAATACTAATTAAAATCAGATTATTATTACCCATTTTAGGAGAAAGATGAAGCAAGCCCTTTTCCGTTCCGTCTCGTTTTCCGAGCCCAAAACCCGTCTCGTTACGATCGGTATATTTTTCCGACTCCTATGCTAATTAATATCTTTTTACAAAAAAACATTTCTACATGTATATAATATTTATTTAATTAAATTGAATAAATATTGCATGTGTTTTTGTATAAAGAAATATATTATAATAGATATGGAAAAATTGTTAGATAAAATCAAGGGATTGAAATATGAGAGTGATATACATGAAAATTATAAAAGAAATAATATGTTTACCTTATTAGGAGCTTATTGTAATGAATAAAAGAAAATATGAGCTTGAGATCTTGTTAGTTGAGGAAAAAGGATTAAATCTAATAAATATATTAAGTGAGATCTTGATAGTTGGAAATATTATTCTAACCAATAGATAAAGTATTTATAATTTCTTATATCATAATAAAATTGCAAGACAAGGTAATTGTAAATAATGTGTAAGAGCCCTTATAAAAGTATTGTTATAAAATCATTAGCATATGGAGTATAGTTTTATATTAAATATTACCTTTATAAAGAAATAATATTTTCCAAGTTATAATGTTGCATGTCTTAAACTATAGAGAACGTCATTTTATATGAATTTAATTATAATAATGATAGATATATTAAATAAATTCATTACTTAATAAAATATAAAGTTAGCATATCTCTAAGGGTAAAAGTTACCACAAGATATAACCTTTTATTATAATATGATAAATGTGACTATAAAGTGATCTATGTTATTATATGGTTTAGTTATAATATAAGGTAGTAATGGTAAAATACTTATAACTATTCTAAATAATGATAGAGAGTTCTTATAAAATTATTGTCACAAAAGTGGTAGCCATGGACTATAGTTGATATCAAATATTGGTTTTTTTATAAAAGAACAATGTTAATAATAGTCATATAACTAAAGTCATCATTTAAGGAAAATAATAGTTTAATATACCTCCAAGTGTAGGGATTTAATACAAGACATAAGTTCTAAATTAAATATAAGAATTATGATCTTATATTGATGAGGATTGCTTGCATGAAAAGAAATAATTAAGATATGGAAAAGATATTATTTTATAACCTAAAATATTATAATAATGGACTATAAGTATGAAGTAGAATATTTATAAGCCATGATTGTATTTTATAAGCCATGATCATATATTATAAGCTATGATCATAGATATTTTATAAGCCATATAATGTGAAAAGAACTATAAGAATAAAATAAATAAGATTAATTTAATATATGATAATTTTAGGAAGTTACTTTATAAATAAAATAGAAAGTCCTAATTATGGAAACTTCCAAGAAAATAGATTACAAGTCTATTGGTTTTATTTAATGTGGATTACATAACTGAATAAAATTCTATTAAGAGAATATTATTATTAAAGTATTCTTGGTGAGGGAAATAATATTTTAAGTTCACTAAGGAATAATTGGGAATTTAAAAGTACAATCTTAATTAAGATAGATGTATACAAAGGTAAAGTAGATTCCTTATAGTTTAATGAGAGTTTTACATTTTAAAGAAAATACCTTTTAGATAAAGTATGATATTTTATGAAATTATACTTGCTTAAATTATATTAAAAGAATTAGCAAGTGAAATTAAAAAGGATTATTTTAATAATATTGAATAAAGATTTTTATGGAATAAAAAGGATATTACAAAGCCAAAATAATAATAAAGGAATATTATTATTTTAAAATAATTTTCTAAATTATTATCTTAATAATTTAGAATTCCATTTCTCTTATATAAAGTATTATAAGAGAGAATCCAAACTTTGGGAGGAATTCATAATTAAAGTTTCGTTCGTACTCGTGTCGATAGGTCGAGTCTCCGTTCCGAGTAAAGTCAACGACTTCCGTTCGTTCGTTCGTATACAATCGCGAAAGCAAAGGCAAGTGGAATTTCCCCTTGTAACCTTTACATTCCATTTCGTGAAAATCCTTGATTGTTGGGGACCATTTGTATGCTTAAATAGGAAATATTGATTGCTAGAAATAACGACAATTGTTAGCGTAGTATGTTTTACATTCCTTTGTTAGGATTATATATGCTAGTATGTTGTGATCTTGATTGAATACAATCCCGTTCTGAGATTTACCATGATTAAACTAGAAAGGGGTGCGGGTTAGACGACACCTCTATATAACATTAATAAGTCGTACGTCCATACGACTTTCGGGATCATGATCTCCATCCGCTCCGAATGTAAGGAGAGATTGTGCGACACTTTAGCTAAGTGCCGGAGAATTGATGGTTCTCCTTCGGGTGGCTCGGAATATCCGCATCCCACCACTATTTATTAAAAATCATTAATAAAGTCGAATATTTTCGTCACTATATAAGATAAGTGCGAATGCACACTTAAGACACCAAAACCGGACCGGTCTCAAATGATCGATCCGGCTCTCAGTCCGCTCAGGGCGCGAGAGGTTTTCACTTGTATGAATTAATGAATGTTCCCAACATTCTTTCGAAACCTTAAAGAAGTCTACAATCTAGTAGTTCTTCTATTGCTCATCGAGATATCTTTGTCCAAAGATATACTCTCCTTCGAATCTCAAAGCTCCACATCAACAAATTTCATTATATAGCCCATCATAAACACAACCTTAATACCTCTTTCAATAATATTTGAAAATTCCCAAAATACCATCGGGAAGTTCCCTTCCCGCTTGCTTAGTCTCTTAGACTAATTCTTCTTTTCCGCATTTTTGCCTGGCATTCTATCGCCCCTCGCGAATTATGTCAGAATCTAGGAACCCCAGCAAGGCGTGAAGTAAAGTGAAGACGAAGGAAGAACAAGGATTTCAAGATGTATCTTTCTATCATTTTGCTTTAGTTTCATTACGTTTCAAGAACAATCAGGTTTCGCATTTCAGTTCTGGACAACTTTATGTTTGAATCAATGTAAGATGTTTTGTAAGAACTAAGTCTCCCTCGGGAGCACCTTTTCTCATTATGTAATATGTTTTATTCCGCATTTTAATTGTTCTATATCATTCTAAAAGCCTTGGGTGACTTTGGACGGTACGGTAATACCAATGTTGTAAAATAGGGGTGTTACATTATGGACGCTGGCACATGGCCTTCAACTTCTCTCTTTGCTTGATATGGAAAATGTCATTGTTGAGACGGATTCAGAAATTGTGGTGAATCTGATCCGGGGTAAAACGCCAGTTGCTCACCCTGATTTGGCGCTGATTGGATATTGCAAGAATCAATTGCAACGTTGTACGGGGGACCTCCGCCTCACCCACGTACGCAGATCTACTAACGTTGCTGCCGATCTTATGGCTAATGAAGCTCTTGATATGCCCTCTTTGTTTTCTTATGTTCATGCTCCTTCAAATTCTGTTGCTCATGTTCTTTCTTCTGATGTTGTAACCTCCTATGAGGAACTCTAATTGCTTTTTTTAATACATCGCAAGGACACTAGTTCTCTTTCCTGACCAAAAAAAAAACAAGATCTCCCACATAATATTTTTTTATGAAATTAAATCCTCCTTTGATTTCTTTCTTATTTCAACTAATATGTCTAATAACATAAATGGACTTAATTTTAATAAATACATAAATAAAAAAATAAGAATTAGGGATTAGTATTATACTGATGTTCTGTATTACAGAATGCAGGGAAGAGGAGGCAGGGGAAGGCCGGCGGTGATAGGGCGGCGCAACCAGGACGGGCCGGCGAGGACTCGGCGACGAGCAGGTGGTGCGGCGGCGAGCAGGTAGGCGGTCCGGCGAGGCTAGGTGGTGGCCGGCGGTCTCCAAGGGGGAAAAGAAGGAGGGTGTTTGGTGGTGTTTTTGATGGAGAACTACTTTGAATGGCTGATTTTGGACAAATTTTGAGAGCAATTCAATGAGAGGAAGAAGAGAAGGTGAATGTGTGAGCTTTGAAGGAGGTTGAAGCCCTTTTTATAGGCAAGAGAGGCCAAGCTCTCAATCCATGGCCATGGTGATGGACCAATGGAAGAGAGGAGGATGCATCTCTATTGGCTAGAGGTGTGCTAGTTGGTGGTGATGTAAGGATGATGCAAGAGAAGGTGTCTTGCAAGGCAAAGGGAGGTAGGAGAAGCTTCCATTGACATGCATTGGGAGGGAGTCACATCTACGTACTTCACATCAGACATAGTCTGATGTCTATTTTTTTGAAGGAGAAAGGAATTTATTGATTTAAGTTAATAAGCATGGGTGTTTGAATAAGAAAGTGCACTTGGTCTAGCGGATGAGAGGGTGGGCGTGTGGAGTTTATTGCAAGAGGTCTCGGGTTCAATTCCCGGCTCTTGCATTCTTTTTGCTAGACTTTTAATGTGGTTTTAAGGCCTAGTTGTAATTCATTTTATTTAATAAAATTCAAGCTTCATAAAGCATTATTTTTATTTCAATGCCCTTTTTATTTATTCATAACCCTTATAATATATTATTGGATTTTACTTACTTTAATTTACTTGATAATCTCTTTTTAAAGAGAAAATAAGGGTTATTGTAATATATTAGAAATTCTCTTTTTATTTAGAGAAAAGAATTTATAAAAAATAAATATTATATTATATTTGGTTTTAAAACCTTGGAATATCGCGGATATTACAGAGATAAGGTCGATCGTCCTCCGTAATTTGGGTCTTATGGTGTTAAGGGTTTCCTTTGTCAGGGGGCATGAAATCAGAATATGATTTGTGTCTTCGCACTGGTTACTACATGCAGTACAACCTTGTGGTACCGGGATGTGGTTTTCAGCAAGTCTCGATATGGCTGGCAGACCATTTCTTGCCACCTTCCAAAGGAAATTGTGCATTTTAGGTGGGACATTGAGTTTGTTAATCCATTCTAGGTTGATTTTCGGTTCATTTTTAGCGAGGTTTATCCACTGCATAGTAGAGTGGGTAGAATACCAGCCGTGTTTGCTTGGTTTCTAGTAAAGCCTATCTTGGATTTTGTTAATTGGGTTAATTATTTTAGCTATATTATCTAGGTCATCGGGATTAACAACCTTACTTAATTTTTCTATGTTCCATGAGTTGTCCTCTCGTAAGTACGATTTGACTCGTTCCTCCCAGTTAATGTGAGTCTCAGTTCCAATTTTTGGTTGGATAGGGCCATACCCGATCCAGTTATCTTTCCAGAAACGAATGGTTTTCCCGTCCCCTACTTGTCAGATGAGTCCAGACAAAAAAAGATCTCTAAGGCCCATAAGCTTGGACCATTGCCATGATGTATTATGTTTTTTCTTATAATTCAAGATGTTATCCGTTTTGAGGTAATTCTCTGTGACTATTTTGACCCAGAGGTTATTTGGTTCTGCTAAGATTTTCCATAGCAGTTTCATCTGGAGTGCTTGGTTCATGTCCTCCGCCTTAGCAATTCCAACCCCCCATGCGCAGGGGGCCGATAGATGGAATTCCAACTAATTAGAGGCTTGTAATTGTTTTCCTTGTTCCAAAAGAATTTTTTTTGATTTGGTCCAGTTCTTTTAGATTTGTCTGGGGTAGGATGAAGGATTGCATTATATAGTTTGGTTGTGCAGAAAGGTTCGCTTTGATTAGGGTTTTTCGTCCCTCCTGTGATAGAGTGTTCGCTTTCCATTTTGATAATTGAGCTTTGGTTTTCATTATCAGGGGTTTAAATGTATTTTGTGTTACTTTCCCATTGATTTTCGGGCAGCCTAGATATTTGTCAAGAGATATTGTGTTTGTTATCCGGAGCAGTTGTTTTATTTGTTCTTTCGTGTTATTGTTAGTATTTTTTTGTGACTTGGAATGCAGATTTATGAAAATTGACTTTCTAGCCAGATATCTGGCAGTAGTCATCAATGATTTCTTTCATGTTTTTGCATGACTGACAGTTAGCTTTAGCAAAGATGATAATGTCATCTGCAAAGGCTAAGAATGGTATTTTTGTTCCATTTCTTGAGATTTGGATCCCGATGCCGCTCTTTGGGTTGGTACTTACCAGATGGATCTGTCTAGCCAGAATCTCGGCAACAATGATGAACATGTAGGGTGAAAGGGGGTCTCCCTGTCTAAGTCCCCGTTGGGGAAAGAATTGTTCTGTCGGCCCATTGTTCACGAGGACTGAGAAAGATACGATTTCGACGCATTCATGAACCCACCCTAGAAATTTCTCGTGGAAACCGAATTTTTGTGGAACTGCAGCTAGGAATTCCCAGCTTATGCGGTCATAGGCTTTTTCCATATCTAGTTTGACTGCGATCCACCCCTCCCGCCCTTGTTTGCGACGGAAGGAGTGGAAAATCTCATGTGCGATTAAGGTATTGTCATGGATACTTCGGTTTTGAATGAACGCACCTTGCATTGGGGGGATTAGTTTCTCTAAAACATTTTTTAGACGGTTTTTCAGTATTTTTGATATAATTTTATACATGGTGTTACATAAGCTAATTGGTCTGTAATGATTGGTAGAGTTGGGATTTTCACACTTTGGCAGTAGGGTGATGAATGTATGGTTTATTCGTTTTAGGATTTTGCCAGTGTGAAAAAACTTTTAACAGCTTTAGTTACATCTGGGCCAACAATATGCCAGTATTTTTTGTAAAAACTAGCCGGCATTCCATCCGGGCCGGGGGATTTGTCGTCCCCAATATCGAACAAGGCGTTCTTGACTCCTGTGTTAGAAATTGGTTTGATGAGTTCTAAGTTATCTACATTAGTTATTTTTTTTTGGACGGTTTTTGTCATGTTTTGGAGTTTATCGTGGTTTATTTCAAGAGCCCGAAATCGGTTTTGGAAATCGCATTTGATTTCATTCCGGATGTTGTCAACACTAGTGATTTGTGTGCCTTCCGCCGTGCGGATTTCTTTTATGTTTGTTCTGTTTCTCCTACCGGAGGCAATGCGGTGGAAATATTTGGTATTTTTGTCATTTAGTTTTATGTGTGTTTTTTTGCCCTTTGTTTCCAATAGGAATTGTGAAAGTTCAATAGGCATTCCCGTTTCCTTGATTGTCTCTCTTGTTTCTAGATTAGATGCAGATTTGATTGTTCGATGATCTCTTTTTGCAAATTGATGATTTCTTCATCAATTTTCTTTATTTGTTCAAATATTTTTCCAAAAGTATGTTTGTTCCATGCCTTCGCTTTTGTTTTGAGCATTTGAGTTTTTTTTTGTAAGGTTGTACATATGGGAGCCTCCATCGTTGAACCGCCAAGCTTGTTTAATCACGTTTTGGAAATCCTTTCTGGATGTCCACATCATCTCAAACTTGAAAGGTTGTGCTTTGAAATGTGTGCCAGTGGGTATTTCACATGATATAGGACAGTGATCTGAAGATGAGAACACATGATTTTTGGTTGCAATGGACGGGTACCATTGGATAATTTGGTTATGGATAAGGGTGCGGTCTATTTTTCAAAGGTAGTATTCTCCAGTTTCTTTGATTTTCTCCATGTAAATTTATTTCCAAAAGACGAGATGTCACACATGTCACATTCGTCTTTGAATTTTATGAGTCGTTCATATCTGGATTGGGTGGGGTTAGCACCTCCCTGTTTTTCGTCTGGGTGTTGGATTTCGTTTAAGTCCCCCATGAGTAAGCAGGGAAGGTTGTAGTGCTGTATGAAGTCCTTCAAGTCCATCCAGAATTGGTCTTTTTCTTGCGCCCTCGGGGGAGCATATGCAAATATTAGGATCATTTCCCTATTATTCTCAAGGTCTGCATAGTGGAAACTAATAAAACGATTATCTTTATGAATGGTATTGATGGTTTCATTTGTAAGCGATGAGCCTTTCCAAAGGACGCATAATCCACCAGAGTACCCGTTCGCCGGGATGAACTCAATGGAGTCGAAACCAGCTTTTTGCCATTGCTTGCAGTCGGGAGGGTCTTGGGCTTTCGTTTCCATGAGGGTGATAAGGTTGATGTGTTCCAGGCTACAAAACGCATTCACTTGGGTCCAAAAGGACTTGCGTTTAGTGCCTCGACAGTTCCAAGTGAAGACTTTCATAAGCAACCGGATGTGTTGTGGCTTTTGGCCTTCGTGGGATGAGTATTCATCATATAATTTTGTTTGGTTTTAATACATAAACTGTGGTTTATGATCCTTTTAAGGGATTTTGACTCCCAACTACGAGTTACCCATTTAATTTTAATGGTGATGCAACCACACAGCATCCGTTGACAGTTCTTGTGTAATGGAACGAGGAAGTAGTTTCTACACAACTCAATTAGGTCGCGATTTATGATGATTGGGCCGGGTTTATGGCAATTTTTTATCGTTTGGGATTTTTTCAAGTGGCCCAATGCCATAGTGATTAGATTGGCCCGGTTCGCACATGGGCTAACGCACCAATTATGCAATAGGCCACCAAACAAAGACAAGACTAACCCATTAAAATCAGGTACCGTCTCATGATTTTCGGTTTCATGATCGATCTATTTAGGAACACTGTGATTGTACACGCAAAAATATAATTGGTTTGTAGTGGCATCACCACCCACCAAAACCATAATATTATTAATGTTACTTTGCTTTTTGCTAGATTTTGGGTTGAATTTTCCGATCAAAACCAGAGGTTGGGGATGAACCGATTGCCACTGATTTGCATTTGCAGTGAGTGAGGCGGGTTTATCGCGTTTCCACTCATTAACAGTTTTTGGGGGTTGGCAAACCATTGAGCAGTGCCATGCCCAAGAGAATTTGTAGGGGATTTGACCCCTAACTAAGTATCGAATTGATATGGAGAACAATAAAAATTGCCTAACACATTCGCGATCAACGGTTTTTCTGTTCGGGGAGTTGGTGTAAGCACTAGTAAGTGCTATTCCAAATGTGGGAGAGCTTGTTTGGGAGTTGACCCTTAACTTAGTATTGCATTCTTATTTAACACATGGTTTTTTGAAAGCCTTATGCTTCCACCACCACAATGGATTAATATCAAGTTGATAAATAGCACCATAAATTGTAAACACAAATGTGTTAGAATCCACCAAAACAATGTTAACCAACAAAGCCTTAAGCTTCCACACAGATTTTTGAACACAGACAAAACAGGGGCTAGTAGTAATAGTGTCGACTAAATGTAACACAAGAACCAACTGCTTGTTCAAAGCAACGCAGGGATCAAAGTAACAAGGGGTGATATTGCCATAAAAAATAGAGGTTAGAGAATCAAATTCAACAGTAGCCACACATTTGTTAAGCAAATAGGTTGAAAAACCTCCACTACTAATTTTGGAGTTGATAAGTACCGTAATCGGTTCAAGCAAACACAAAAACCAACAGCTAGAAGATTGATCAAAACAAAGAAAGCGATTTAGGTTCACTACTAGATAGGGTAAACATAAAGTGGCCAGAAATTGGATTTGGGAAGATAGTACCGGGAAAGGTGAGTAGACTAGAACGAAAAACAAAGGGGACGAACGAGGACGAGGGCCCTCGCAAGCCACACCAGCGTCGTAGACTCCCACCCCAAAACCCCACCGCCACCACCACCCACCAACCGACGACAGAAGCCCGTCAATAGGCCACCACCCAAGCGCCTGACAAGGGCCCCAACGTCGGGATGAACAGTGAGGACGTCGGATTGGAAGGAAGGCAAAACGAAGAGCCTGTTTGTCCTCGGGTCGCAACACAACTGCGCACCACCAGATCCGGCACTTGGTTGAGCGGGCATTTGCGAATCCGCCATTTGCTGAGCATATTTTCCGGCTAGTTTTGATGGGGTACGCGATTTCACTGCTGTTGAGGAGCGCCATTAACAAAAGAAACCAAGCGGCCCCGAGACGCCGACAAAGCTTACAACGAGATCTTGACGGATTAGAGATACGAGCGGCCTTATAATGCAACGGGAATTGTTTGAGTCCCGTCTTCCATTGGAGGCGGATAGAATGCTTAATTGGCGAGCCTCGAGGCCAAAAAAGCAAGGTAAGGAACACGCAACGGAGGATCTGTAAAATCGCTTGTTCCTCCCGATCCACTTGAGTTTTTGACTTAAATTGAGATGAAGGGGCATTAACCGAAGAGACACATCGTCTTTTCTGCCGTTTGGTGCGTGGGTGGTGACAATCGAGCCTTGGATTGTAGTCGGATGTGGTTCCGGAGGCGGCTGCTGCCTAGTTTTTGCTAGGGTTTTGTCGGATGGGGGAGGGAGACCATAGGCGCGTTGAGCGCGTACTAATTTTCATTTTGGGTTTTTTAGTATCATTAATTGCATGTTTGAACATACTAGAAACTCTTCACATTTTTCAAAATTGTGAAACAATCCAAATAAGTTTTAGCCATTCAAATTATTAAATTTAAATTAATTAAACATAATGTATTATAAAGCATAAACTTAGGTAATCCAAACACACCCTTATTTTTTCCATCAAATTATATTATCCACACCTCCCAATATTGTCTCATTAGATCAATCTAGGTCTTGGTCTCTTTTAGGCCGTATCCTTTTATGCCCCAAATGGCCGTTGGATTGTGCTTTGGCCTGATCGGTTTGGGCTTTAATTTGTTGTTTTTAGTTTTTTTTTTTGTTGGCCGGGTTTGCGGTGATTGCTTATTTTGTTATTAGTAGTTAAAATTCATGCTTGGTATATGTATCCTTCTGCGATTGAGAATTGTGTTTGGGTATATTTTGAGTTGTGATGGATATTGAACAAGTTTGTAGTTGCTCTAGTGGTTCTTAAAAATTCTTTATTTAAATGAAGGTAACACCAACAATCCATCATACCCTCGTACATTTTGAGTTGTGATGGACATTGAACAAGTTTGTAGTTGCTCTAATGGTTATTAAAAATTCTTTATTTAAATGGAGGTAACACCAACAATCCATCATACCCTCCTTAAAATTTGTCAAAATTGACCTTTATACCAATGAGAAATACGTGCTCCCAAACTCGATTTCTATTGAGGTCGAGTGTTCGATTCTCAGTGGAGGAGAAATGAACTTGTTGGGAGAGCAGATCCCACCCAAAAATAAAGGGGCCCTCGCGAGACTCTAACTCCAGACGTAGGTGTTTGATGGAGCAAAACTCTCCGCTGAACTGGGGTGACAATGACCAAAAAAAAAAAAAACTCGATTTCTATTTCCTAACCGCCTTTCAATTTACCAACCGTGCATCCTTCCATTTTTCAAAAAAATTAAGTAAATAAATTAACAATTTCAACAACTTCAAAGTTAATTATACGGAGTACCTTATAATATTAAATTATCAATATTAAGTTTGTTATTCCCATTTCAAGTTTCCCCTCTCGGCCCTCTCTCTCTCTCCTCGTTTCAGTCGTTTGTGCTTTTCCAGTTGTGTGGATTGCAATCGAGGGTTTGAAACCCTAGGTTTGAGGACCGAGAAGTGATAATTTGGAATTGCGGAGCCCAGCAAGGAAAAGATAGAGCAAGTACTTTTCCTTATCGAAAGTTATTTCTAAGAATTTCATATCACTGAGGCATGGATTTGGACCAATGGATCGCCAAGGTCAAAGACGGCCAGCATCTCGCCGAAAACGAGCTTCAGCTGCTTTGCGAATATGTAATGTTCTTTCACTCTCCTATTTATTTGATTTTTGATTTCTATCTCTCTCAGATTCATTGTAGGTATATTCTGGATTCAGAAACTGGAAGTTTGGTTCTTATGTTCTCGGTTCCTAATATAAGTACTGAGAAATCAAGGGTCCCGAAATAAATAAATAAAAAGAGCTGCGGAATTGGATATTTTTTGTGTGTTTGGATCTTTGGGGATGCAATTGAGAGATGTTGGGCTTCGGTCGCAACTTCAAAGCTGATAATATTAAGTAACGCGTGATTTGGTAAGATAGAGTAAGTTGCTTTCGTTCAGAGAACAAGGAGTTATCGGTTGAGATTTTTGCTGGAATGCTTAAAAGTTCAAACTCTTATGCTTGCTTGTTCATAGTTGTTTAAGAGTTTGGTGAGACGGTGCTTTGCAATAGAGTGATCTTCGTCTGTTGTTACAATTGAGTACTTAGAACTTGCGGAATTGGTTTTCTGCAAAGCTGTCCATGTCCTTGTTTATGTCAAATTATATCATGAGATCAAGCAATGTGGGAAAGAGTCATGTTCGTGCACATTTGTGCTATTGTAATTTTTTTTATTATTTAAAGCACTATAAATTATTGCAACATTTCGTGGAAATGATTGGGAATGATTTATATGAATAGAAACCGTTTAAAGGGTGAGGTACGAGGATTGCAGCTTTTTGCTAGGACAGTATCATTGTTTAGTTTCCGTCCTATCTGTCTCAGATATTTTGTGATTTTTGTTCAATTCTACAAAGAGATTTTGGGTGATATGCTAATGGCATAACACATATATGAATTTAACTTGTCAAAGAGGGAAACATTATTTTAGAAATTATACACATACATGTATAAATTTGTTCAAAGGACCATGGTTGGATGCTCTTATTTTTGGTGATGGACCAGTTCAAGCATCATCCTAAGCCTTTTTCTTACCATATTTCTCAGGTTAAAGACATCCTTATTGAAGAGTCAAATGTACAACCCGTCAATAGTCCAGTCACTGTTTGTGGTGATATTCATGGCCAATTCCATGATCTAATGAAGCTTTTCCAGACAGGTGGTCATGTTCCAGAAACCAATTACATATTCATGGTATTTACTGGTTGCGTTCAGACTAATATCCTTGATCTTCTTGATTTGTTTTTTTTTTTGCACACCTGATGTATGTTAAGTCTTCCTTAATCCTATCAGGGAGATTTTGTTGATCGGGGATACAACAGTCTGGAGGTTTTCACCATACTCTTGCTTCTAAAGGCTAGGTAACTCATTCTTTCTCATTCTTGTACATTTTAATGTAAGCAATGCAACTTGTTTCCTAGTTTATTTTTATATGGGAGTTGTGCTGCAAATATTTTCATTAGGCAATGAGCATTTATCCTGGTATTCTTTGTTTATAATGTGGCTTCTTGAAGACATTTATTTTTCACTATTATTGGAGATGATACCTCATACTAATTTTATTACCATATTTAAGCCGACTTTCATTTCGGAAATGTAAATAACTCTTGATCAGGTTTAATTGTTTTCTTTGCTCCAGTGAAGACTAATTTTCAACGTGATAAGTTGTTATAAGGACATGATATTATTAGTCTTTATGGATCATGACGTATGATGTCTTTGGTTTTGTGGGTATAGAATTACATCTCATTTTGCTGTGGCTTATTAGATAACAAAGACTAAAGATAATGTGGTACAGTCAAAAGAGATCTTGGACCCATTTTTTTGTTGCTAATGCTTATTAATCTTATGGCAAGATATGGTTGGTTAAAATTGCTAATACTTATCTGTTGTTTAATTTGTTCTCATAGGTATCCTGCTCACATCACACTATTGCGTGGAAATCATGAAAGTAGGCAACTAACTCAGGTACAATACCAAATTTATGCGTTTTGCAAAAGAATTCTTTACTATGTTTACAACAACAACAACAGCAACCCAATGTTAACTCCCCTCAAGCGGGGTTTGGGGGCCAAGATGTACACACCCTTGCCCCGACATAAAATCGAGAGGGTGTATGTGGAAGGTCCAAGCATTATCATCATCACCCCAGTATAGTCCTGCACAATTAGGAACTGGGAGTGGGTGGTGGGGTGGGGTCAAGATGGGGCACCCATACCCTGAACATGTCAGGAGGATGCGCTCGATAGACCTAAGGAAAAGCTCAATCTTCATTTCATGGCTACTATAGTACTATGACATTACTAATGTTTATCTTTCATAAAATTTGTCTGAGAAATGACCCCTAGAGATCAGTCCGATTCTTATAAAATCTGGCAAAAAAAGATCTTTCATTGAAAACTAGTTGATTGAGAGGACGCAATAGAACAGGTCTCCATGGACACTCATTTGTTGTTATGAATTAGTTGTGCTGATTGGCCCTTTTTCAATGTAGCGAATCACTATAGTAATGTATACATGGAACTTCAATTTGCAAAAAGCTTGTACACTCGTTTTTTCCATTGTATCTATCTATGAAGTTAAATTTGTCTCAATGGATAAAGTAGCTTGTGTTGTGGAGTGTGAAGTTCCAGACTTCGAGTCTCCTTAGTTAGCTCTAAATTTTCCTCTTCCTTCTATTTTTCACTTTTAGAAACATGTCAACGAGCCATCCACATGAAATTACTTTCCTATTCTCCTTGTAAGGCACAAATCCTAATTCTAATTATTTTAATGAAAAATAACAGGTTATGTGTAAAAAAATGCAAGAAATAACAAATTGTTGAGTTATCTTAACATGAAACAAAATTATTTGTTTGTTTAGGATAAGCCGAGAAACCAAATTGAAAATTTCTTTAACGGACTTTTACTGTATGGTTACGGTTCATGAATTTCATAAGTTGAAAACGGAGTTACCTGATTTACAGTACCAAAATAATGATTGATCGAATTTGGTTACATAATGTAGCTGTAAGTTACAGCAATCTGTATGTGATTAGACAGTTTCCTTATTTAATATGGGCTACACATGTTCTTTTTTAGTAATTTCTGAGATGGAGTTCTTAAATTTTCCTCTTTGACAGCATGCTTAGTAAGTGTTAAAAATGTATTAAAAATTTCTATATGTAGCTTTTTTATAGTGCAAGTCACTTTGAGGTATAGATTGGATGTGGAAGAATGGGTCAGAAATCGGAAATGCTCCTATATAGTTTGTTGATATGTCAAAACACAGTTCACCATTCCAGAAATAAAGAAAGTAAATATTAGAACTGTCATAGTAGTCCTGCAAGGCTTCCCATTTTTATTTCAAAATATATTCCTGTAAGGTCTCACTTTTTGTTGTGTTTTTGGGTGGGAGGGGAAGGGTTGTGGGGTTTGGTTGGACAGTGTGTGGTATATGTACCAAATCAGATATGGCTGAAGGAGGTTGTTTCTCCAGGGATGAAAAGATCTCTGACCTTTTTCATGTTGTTTTTTCATGTTCCATCTTGCCTCAGACTTGGAAGTTTGTGTTTTGTATCACAATATTAAATTTGTAATGCATAAAATTCCTTTAACTCTGGCAATTTGATCCCTCCCTCCTTAGGATTTACGGTAACTCTTTGAGTGTAACTTCCACTTCCACTTTCCCTTCCATCTATCATTTCTATCTATGCATCCTCATAATTACCAAGAAAGTTTTAGAACACTGCATGGCAGCATTACTTGCTAGCTTTCTTTATCGTTTTCATATTTTATCTTATTGGCACAATTAGAAGTTAAATCATCTGGTGCTTTCTGTTATGAGATTTTACCTGTCTTGGTAAATTGAAATTCCAAGTGTTTTAATCTTGTATATGCCTGCTCTTTGTCTCTTTATGGATTATTCAATGGGACGTTGATCTTAATCTGGAAATTATATCTTCCAGAATATTTTTTTATCAAGTCTAGTAACCATAGGTGTCATGGGCTGTAAGAGACATAAGAACCCAATCAGAAGCATTCATATTGTACCAAAATAAAACCAAATTTGCTGTTTCAGATCACAGTACAATGAAAATTTGTAGCATTATTGAGTCTGCATAAATCACGCTGTGTTCCTGCACATTGATGCTTTAAGTTCTTGTTTATTTAGAGCACGTGTCAAGTAGGCCTAAAGCTGCATAAATGAATTTGATTATGTGACAGGTTTATGGCTTTTATGATGAGTGTCAGAGGAAGTATGGGAATGCCAATGCATGGAGATACTGCACTGATGTTTTTGACTATTTAACTCTTTCAGCAATAATAAATGGAACAGTAAGGCTCTCTTCTGATTTTCTGAATTTCCTGCGGTTTACTAGCCTGTGTGTTTTCTCTGCTTGCAATAAAGCTTATTATTGAGCTCTAATGTGATGAGACGTCCACAATTTTTCCCTAATTAATTTTTTAAATTTTCTTTGAGTTCAGGTGCTTTGTGTCCACGGAGGCCTCTCTCCTGATGTCAGGACTGTAGATCAGGTTCTAAATTCTAACACATCGCACTATTAGATTTCTAGCATATCTTTGTATATTGTTGCCAGTACTTTCCGTACATGTAGATTGTTTATTAACTTAAGACTTGAAAGATAATTCTGATTTCATTTCCAGTTGTTTTCTTGTATGAAGACTGTTGTCCTTAAATATCTGGACTTCAAGTAAACGTACTTCCATCAGTTTTGCAAGTCTGTGCCTTTTCTCAGTTGATGAGATTCAAATGGAGCTAGTCTAGTAGTGCTTTTGATTTTCCATCCATGGTTACTGGGTGTCTCTTATCATATTTTCTCTGATTTCTGTAGTTACCTTTGATCTTTATAAGTTTATTATGTGGCATAGATGCCAGAATTTTAGGTGCTTGATCCAATTGTTAATTCAATGCAAAGTGTCCCAGTGGGGGCAGTTTATGCAAGATGTACACTTATTAAACTTAATTTCTTATACTATGCAGTTCGAAACCTTCAATTCTAAACTCTCTTTATCCATAGTTTGAATTTTACTTTCACAACTTTCCATTTTGTCTGTTACTTGGACTTATTAAATTTCCGGTTGCACTCATTTTAAGCCAAGGTTTGACAGGCGCCGATATGAGACTTGACTTAGTGATGAAGTTTTCACAATCAGATCATATACGTCTGTTGGCATCTTTTCTTGCTCAGTTTTACCTGTAAACCGCCTCTTGTCTTTTTCATTTTAGTTGATCCCTGTCAAATATTTATATATTAACAAGATAAGATCACTTGAATTGAGGTATTTGAGAGAGTTTCCATCTCGATTATTAGAAACAGATTAGAAGTACTTGACATTCAACTGTAATTTAATTAGCAGCTGGATGGCTAGAGCCAGATGTTTAGTTTCAGACGGGTCTTTTTAGATTAATTATCAAACTGACTTTGTTTTCTTGATGCTGGAACTTCTGATGTTACAGATACGAGTCATTGAAAGGAACTCTGAAATTCCTCACGAGGGACCATTCTGTGATCTCATGTGGAGTGATCCTGAAGATATTGAAACTTGGGCTGTCAGTCCACGGGGTGCAGGATGGCTTTTTGGTTCAAGAGTCACATCTGAGGTAATCCAACTCTTGACAGAGGATGAGGGTTCATTCTGGATTATCTGTACTAAAGTTGCATCTTCTTGCAGTTCAATCATGTAAACAATCTTGACTTGGTCTGTCGCGCCCACCAACTTGTTCAAGAAGGTCTCAAGTACATGTTTCAGGACAAAGGCTTAGTAACGGTATAACTTGCTCCTTAATGTGCACATTCATTTGCAGTTCATGCACAAGAGTGAAATTTCTAACATCCTTTTGCAGGTTTGGTCAGCACCAAATTACTGTTACCGTTGTGGAAATGTGGCTTCCATTTTGAGTTTCAACGACAATATGGTAAGTTAGAGAGAATACTCGCTATTTGTATGAGTGACTGTAGATCTGGTGCAACTGGGGATGCATGCATGTAATGCAAACTGCTGGCGATGAATTATCTTCCAGTATCTGATGTATAATTTTCATGTTGAACAGGAGAGGGAAGTGAAGTTTTTCACAGAAACCGAAGAGAACAACCAGATGAGAGGGCCTAGGACTGGAGTCCCCTATTTCTTGTAAACATTTTCACCGAACATGAAGCAGGTTATTTTGTTGCCTTCCAATCAGTATAAGTGACATTCAGATTGTATTATTTTCTTCTCTCAATCTTCTCTCTTTTTTTTTCGCCTTAAAAATTTTTAATTGTTGATGGACTGACTCAGTGATTCGGTTTTTTTTTTTTTTTATTCTCGTTGTGTATCACTTACTATTCGTCTTTAGCTGTTCTTTGTCAAATTCATAGTAAAACCTCCTTTCAAGGCTGTATGTGCCATTTCGCTCTGGGTGTCTCAGTTTGCACTTTGCAGGACTGCTTCTTCCTACTTGTATTTGACCAAGGCTTTTTTTGGGTAAATTGTAAGAATATCATTTGCTAAAAATTGTTTTCACAAAACCAATAGATTAGAACTTGATGTTAAAACCATCCGTTGACTTGCTATACCGCCTGAAATTACAAAGGGGCATTAGTCAAATAAAAGGTGTGGCTTTTTTTTTTTGGTGGAAAAGAGTCATGAGTGGTTGCTTTGCAGCCTGGTGGTCTTTGTGAAAATTGAGGATTACAATGTGTGGTTCTGTAGCTTACTAGTGTTTTGAACGACGACGGTCCATCCTGGTGCTTGGACAACCCTTGGCATATACCTTGCTTGCTCGGACAACCACTGTACGCTCACTTACCTCGAACATGATGAGATGGTGTTTCTAATCCTATTGGAGATGGTTTTTGTGCCATAAGTTGTTTTTTTTTTGGAGAGTTGATTTGTGGAAGTTGACATCTTGTGTACTGAGACCTCATATTATTTGTCAATTATTAGTTTGATTTTTTGTCATGACGTCACATTTGCTTCAGTGAAAATGATTGTGTCATTCGCAAATGCTAGGATCGAAAATCAGGGGCCATGCCTAGATACTTGTACTCCATCCAAGTGGGTTTTATTTTTCTCCACTCCCCTTTTGCAACAGTTGTGCTAATACTTCTGCACGGGAAATGGGAATAGATTCGTTATAGAGGGTTTCCCTATCTTAGACCTTTTTGAAGGAAAAAATGTTTTGTTGGCCTTTTGTTTACGAAGATTGAGAAAGAGACAGTTTTTGATTCAATTTTTATAACAAAAGCTTAAAAGGAAATAATTTAATTTTACTTTATTCCCGTACAAAATCGAATTCGAACTTGGACAAGTTCTTGAGTCGTCTCTTGCTCATGAATTCAACCATTCGCCTTTTAAAGACAAATTGCGAATACCAAGGCAAGTAGACAATTCTCTGTTGCATTTGATGAAACGTGAAATTTTGTTCCATTTGATACGTAATTTTGTTGAGAACAATTTGTTTGCTAAAAAAACTAACTTAGGTTTATTTATGTTGTAGAAAAACAACATTATGTTATATCATTTTCATATCAGCATTCTTGTTAGAAACAACATATTTTTTGTCTGATATGGGGACCTTATTAGTTTAAAAGTCTTGTTAGAGACATGCTGTGAGATGTACACATCCTCACCTCGAACATGATGAGATGGCGTTTTTGATGTTTAGGACCTATTGGAGATGGGTTTTTGCGCCATAAGTTTTTTTTTTTGGAATTTTTATTTGAAAGTTGATTTGGGAAAGTTTACATCTTCATTGTGTTGGAAATAAGACCGGACCATTTAATTTTATGTGTCTCGTTTTTGCTTGTAAATGTCATCAAAACTCATGTCCTAATAAATCGCAACCCCTCGGTTCTTTTCCGTTTTCTTAATTAATTTAAAATTTTCGTATAATGGCTTATAATGACAAATCTGTATAAATTATATAACCCAAGACTTATATAAAAATTATACAAAAGGTTCGCTATCATGCTCACCGAAAAATTGTAATGATAAAAATTCAGATGCCATTTTGTAAGATAATAATGGGAATTTATTCACGAGAATATTGAAATATGAAATATAAAAGGAATAATAATTTATATTAACCGTTAAAAATTGTTATAAAGGAATAATTGTTTTTATTGCTACTCATTAAAAGGAAATAAATTAACTGTAATTTATTTCCGGTACAAAACCGAGTTTGAACTTGGACAAGTTCTCGAGTCATCTCTCGCTCATGAATTCAACCATTCACCTTTTAAGGAAAATCACGAATACCAAGGCAAGTGGACAATTTTCTCTTGGATTTGATTAAACGTGAAATTTTGTTCCATTTGATACTTAATTTTGTTGGGAACGACTTGCTTTCTAAATGAACGAACGTAGATTTATTTATGCCGTAGAAATAACGACTTGATGTTATATTATTTTAATATCATCATTCTTGTGAAAAATAAATTTTTAGGTCCGATATGGGTGACCTTAATTGTTTAAAAGCCTCGTTCGAGACTTGATGTGGATTTAATATAGAATTAGGGTTAGGAGCTTGCTCTCTAGAACATCTCTTTAACAGATTGTATTAGGATGTATATACCTAATACTAGGTCATGACCATAGCCCACTCTACGCTTGAAAGGTGATTCACACTCTAGCTAAGTGCAAAATTCCATATACACGAGTTGAAAGTTTGCCTCTTTATTTTGACAATTATACAAAACTAGAATAAAATTCATCAAATTGAATGTATTGTTTTATAATTAAATAATATTAAGTGCCTAATGCACAACTATAATAAACCAAGATTGTTAGTACAAGATGGAATACCATTCTTGTCCGCTGTTAAGAAAGATTTTATTTTCAATCTAAATTCCCACAGTATGAATGCAAGTGAGGTTGGTAATAGATATGATTGATCGACAGAGGCTTTCGAACTCACTATGTGATTAAATAAAAATGCCAACAAAGATCATATTCCTGATGGAACCACATTACTGTGGTGTCCTATTTTAGCTTTCTACATATTATCTTTCTTTGAGAGTACTAACTGTTAGATCATCAACTGATTTTACATGGGTTTCGATGCTAATATGTTTAGTTACAACCATAAGAACCATCCATTTCTCCATTTGCTTAGTCTTTCATTATACTAACCCGAACACCTTTTTCCCTTGCATGGTTGACTGGTGTGAACTATTTTCTTTAACAACACATCAAAGAGTGAAGATGTAACACTCCGTCTTTACACCGGGGCGCTACTCGGTAGACCATACATGGGTCCACTCAAACTAACTTGACAACAAGTTCACCCAAATCTTGCAACTAGGACGCGACGAGAAAACATAAATAAAACATCCATATTTATAAAATGAAAGTGTCATAAAAATGCATCAATCTCAAAACGTACTTAAAAACGAATTCACGATCTCAACTAACCATTCCCATAACAAGACTTAAAGCAACTAATCAAAATCATGAGATTATCCAATAAAGTAATCCAAAGCACCCAACCCAATTCCAAACCTAATGACACGCACGCGTTAACAATCCGCTCCATCATCTTGCTGAGGCTCCAACAAGGGTCCTAAGTTCCTACCTGAAATTGAAAAATAAGTCCCCGAGTGGTTAGCTACTATCCTAATCCAAGCTAGAAATCATACAATACTAGTAAGACGTTTTAAAACCACTCAAGTTCCTAACACACACACATGTAAAGTCCACACGAATACAACACATATGAACTCTAAATCCATACCTACTTCCAATTGATCACACACACACACACACACACACACACACATCCGTACATCACACAACCATACCTTCACACATTCATACCTTCACACATTCATAAACTCAAGTTCATATGCGGCATTACCATTGCATTCTGTGGCGCTTATCACCCCTACTCCTAGACAGTGTTCTAAAAAATTCTAGGCGGACCCTAGGCGGAGGGGACCACCTAGCACCCAGGCGGCCTAAACGGGCGCCTAGACGGACTAGAAGGCTAGGCGGGGTAGCACCTTCCAACGCCTAGTGATAACTGATGTTCGTGTTTTTAGCTTAGTTTTTAAGTGTTTTTCTTGGTTCTTTAGCTTAGTTTAGTTGTGCTTTTGTGTTAATTTTGTGTCTTTATAGATGAGTTTACATATTTTGAGAACAGTATGGAAGCTACTTTGTTTTTGTGTTTTTCTGTAGGTTTTTGAAGCAAGTTGGAGCATTTTGGAGGCATCGAGATAGAGAGGAGACATTAGAGCTTGGCGAGCTAGAAAGGAGACAAGGATGTTGAAGAAATCCCGAAAAATCCAAAAGAAGCTGTGAAAAAGTACAAAGGAACAAGGCCAAACAGGCTCGTTACCGACCCTGTAGGTTCGGTACCGAGGCGTGCAACAAACAAGAATTGGTGAAAATTCAGCAAGAGTCTACCGACCCTGACAGGGTCGACACCGAGGGTTCCCTATGTCGGTAGGCATAGCCGACTTCAAGATTTTTATGTTTTTATTCCGTAATCTTTTAGTTTTAGAAAGTTCTATCTTTATGGAAACTTTTTAGATAGCTTTTCTAGTATAAATACTCTTGACTTTAATAGTTTTAGGGGTGGTTAGGCGAATTGATAGAGAGACATGTGAATTCCTTCAGAACACGCACCTTTCTCTTTGTTTTGGCTGATTTAGTTTGTTCTTAAGGAGACTTGGAGAAGAAGTTTGTGATTTCTGGTTGTTTTATGAGACAAGAAGTATTATTAATTCAAGTAAGTTTAGTTTTGATTCAAAATGATGTTTTTATTCAAGTGTATTGTTTGTTTTGCCTTAAACATGTGTGCGTAGTCTTCTTTTCTAGGATCGGGGTTGAAAACCCGACATGATTGTGCATGAATGGTGTGTGATGAATGATTGAATGCCTTCTATCTTTTTTCTGCTTGTTTTGCGCTTATGCTTGGACGAAAGTCAAGGTAATTCGAGTTTGTTTCTTAATCAAAAGAGAAAGTTATGAACTTGAATATTGATATTGTTTGATAACGAAAGTTACAAACTTTGGATAAGAAATAGGTAGAAAGTGAATTGGTTTATGAAAGTAGATCGATTTGCTTGCGTAAATCAACGAAAGTTGATGACTTTATATTCAAGGCATGATGTTTATGATTCACACTATCTCGATTGCATGTATATGTCGTGGTAAACCCTTGTGCTAGATCTTTTTCCTTTTGATGTTTCGTATTACGTTCTGTGCAACATCGTTACCAAGGTCATTAGCTCGGTACCGAACCTGTGCTTCCCTGTATTGTCGTGCTTTGTTTTAGCTTAAGTCTTGTGTCGATACCGACCTTGACAAGGTCGGTACCGAACTGTTCGAGCCGTTATTTAGTTGATCTTCCTTGTTTTGTTTCCGTTTTGTGTTTTTTTGCTTTCTAGAATAGTAGTTAAACACAACCTTGCTTCCCGTGGACAAACCTGACTCCTCTGTACTCAGCGGGGTCTTGACTACAAATTTATTTGTTGTTAAGTGAATCTCTTTCAACAAATTGGCGCCGTTGCGGGGAAGCAACAGTGCTGTGTTTGATTACTTGTGGGTTAGGGAATAGCCCGACCCCGTTTTTATTTCTAATTTGTTTTCTTTTGTTTGTTTTCTCAGCTTATGCAAACAGGAAGACGTCGGCTTGAATTTGATCAATCTGATTACTAATCTGAGCTTGAACGTATTCTTCATCGCATGAGGCGAGAAAACCGTACGATGGCCCTCACACTTGAAGAGATGGCTCAGCAGATGACTACCCTGCGTAGACAGATTGAGGCGTTACAAGATGATAGAGATCAATCACAGGAGCAATTGAATACTATCCCGAAGAATGCTAAGCAATACATGCATCCGAAATTGAAGGTGCCAGAATCATCAATTTTGCTACCCGAGATATAGAAGGCCTTTGAGATCAAATCTCAATTTATATCCTTAATAAAAAGGGCTCAGTTTGAGGGGAAACCCACCGAGTTCCCTATGGAGCATATTCGGAATTTTATTGATTTATGTGATACCATTGCTGCATATGGTGTTTCTCTAGAGTATGTTCAATTAAAGGCATTTAAATGGTCTCTTGTAGGAAAGGCCCTGTATTGGTTAGAGAGCCTACCTCCTAGATCAGTTCAGACGTGGAGAGCCTTGCATGACTTGTTCATGACAAAGTTATTTCCTCCAGCCAAAACTACAGAGTTAAGGAAACACATCACCTCTTACCACCAACTACCTAATGAGACCTTTGTGGAAACATGGGAGTGATTCAAGGAGATGCTGAGGCAATTCCCCACCCATGGACAACCACAATACGTTCTTCAAGAAATATTCTTTCAGGGAATAAATGCTGAGACAAAGAACTGCATCAACCTGCACACTGCTTGCGGTTTGATAGAGATGGAACCTGATGAGGCATGAGCATTACTGGACACGTTGACCAATTATGATGCCATGTATGGGACTAGGGGTGGCAATTTCTGATCCGACCCAAAATAATCGACCGAACAACCCGATTCGAGAACTGACCGCTATCCCAAAAAAAATTACAAAATGAAATCTGAAACCGACTCGATTTGACCGATTCTAACCTGGACCCGAAAGCAACCCGTTTAAAAATCAAACCGAAACCAATTATATCCGAAAAGACCAACCCGATACATACCTGAATCCGAGCAACCCGAACCCGATTGTACCCGAACCGGTTGTACCCGAAAACCGAAACAACCCGAATCCGATTATACCCGAGACTTGTAATAATATCTTATTTATGATTAATGTATAAATCATGTAAATATAAGAGATTAGATAATTATTTGGATATTGGATTGAAATCATTTTAATATCTTATTTGTTATAAATATATAAGATCATATGAATATAAGAGATCGTATAATCATTTAGGTATGAAATAGTCTTAGTTCTCGCACCTTGTACGAATTTTATAAAATTATTGTATTATGCATCTGTACTTGTTAAATTTTGATCAAACTGATGATATAAGCAAGAATATTTAGAAAAACTATACATATCTTATCTTCAAAAACTATCATTCTAAAAATAATCATTAAAAATTGATATAGGAAAGGATATTTTAAGAATTATATATTCTTATCTAAAAAATAATCCTATCCAAAAATAAAACTAATATATTAATTTTTAGTATATATATTTATAAATAATTAAAAATAATTTGATTAAATTTCAACTAATTAATTGGATTGATTTAAAAAAGATGAATGATATATTTTAATATGGAATTGTTTTATATATTGTTTTAACCTCCACTTTAGTATATAGTAATGATTGAATCATTTTAATGACTTTAGAACTACTTACCATTGTCCCATATAGTCATAGATTCCAATATTTTTATTCATCACAAAAGATATATTTCTTCAATAAAAATGTAAAGATTTTATTTATTTAGGTATATGATCTTGAAAATGTACATGACTATAAAATTATTATTTATGAATTGAGATCATTTTAAATTATTGGAGTATAACATCATATAATCATTAGTTGTAGCATGTAATTAGTTGATTGCAATATCATAATATTTTTTTATGAATATTAAATCTTTCATAGGTTTAATATTATATGATCTTTACTTGTGATTTGTGAATATTCTATCTTATGAATTTGTAAATTGTGATCATCTATTCATTTGATTGACTTTTCATTAGTCAAATATTAATTGATTTATTCTACAAATGGTAAATGCATATTTCATCCTTAAACACTCAATATCAAATTCAAATTCAAATAATATATTATGAATACGACGATTCTTAATATTATCATGACCCATTCATTAAATTCATATAGCTTTTATCACTTAAATAAAGTTATTTTGAACTCTTAATATCGATTTCAACCGAAATTCAATCAAGACCTAAGTCAACCAAAATTTGATTTAACCGAACACCGATTTAACCGAACTGATTCAACCGAAATCCGATTCAATCGAAAATTGCAAAAACTGACTCAATCCGAAACCGACTTAAACAAATCCGACTAAACCAAAACCCGGATTTGCTTGACCGATTTTTACCCGATAACCCCGATGTAACCGACAATTTAAACATCTGACCCGATCTGACCCGAAATACCCGATTATCGATCATACCCGTTACTGATCGAAACCCGAATGATCCGAAATCCGAATAACCCAACCGAAATCCGACCGATTTACCGAATTGCCACCCCTATATGGGACCCAGCAACAACCGCAGCCTCAAAAGCGTCTCTACGTTCCAAACAAAGAAGAGGTTGATCCCGATGTTAAAAATCAATTCTTACAAGATGAGATCAACTGTCTAAAGAAACAGGTAAGTTTTCTGAAAACCTCTCAACAATGTCTTGAGTGTGGCTCTCATGCCCATAATACTTCTAGTTGCACTAACATTCAGCAAGATAGAGCCGCTGAGACATATGCTGAAATGAATTACATGAGATGTCAATACAGAAATCCTCCTAATTATTATGACAGGCCGAACAACTATCCCACTTGGGGAAACTCAAATCAAGGTCAAAACTATACACTCCCTCCACCGGATAGACGACCCATACCCTACAGACCTCCAGGTTATCAAGAGCCACCTTCATGGGTATAAGGTCTACAAGAGGGTATTAACGGAATCCACAACAAGATCGATGGAGTCCATTCCGACCTAAAAGGCGTATAGGTACAATTTGGAGAGATTGAAACATGGAGAAAGAATGTGAACTCCCAATTAGGTAACCTGACTGCGCAAATTCCGAGACCTCATGGTAAATTACCGGGCCGCTCTGAAGAGAACCCGAAGGGTCAAATTGCAGCTGTCCACCTCCGGAGTGGAAAGACACTACCGGACCATGCTGAGGCCAAGGAGAAAGAGCCTGGTATCGAAGAAGTTGCTCTCGATTGGATCGATAACGAACCCACTAAGGTCGATACTGAACCACAAACACTCGGTACCGAGGCTCTTCGGGTCGTTAACGACCCCAATCCAGGTAAGTCTTCGCCTCCAGACCACTCCCTTAGTCCCAGGCTCGGTACCGACCCCACCGGGGTCGATACCG
This sequence comes from Fallopia convolvulus, assembly GCA_964016875.1. Lineage (NCBI taxonomy): Eukaryota > Viridiplantae > Streptophyta > Magnoliopsida > Caryophyllales > Polygonaceae > Fallopia > Fallopia convolvulus. The sequence goes on along the minus strand of OZ024735.1, from coordinate 12,711,128 downwards.
ATCCTTCTACAACACCAATCGACCCCCTTGTCGATTCGGTAGCACCACCTCTCGAGCCCGTTTTGGTTCCGAGACCGGTGAAGACTCTTCCCTTCCCTTTTAAAAAATGTAAAGATTCAACAGAAGGGAAGTTTAGGCGTTTTGTTAAAATTCTTCAGGGCTTAAATATTTCCATTCCATTCGCTGAAGCCCTAAGAAAAATGCGACTTATACAAAATTTTTGCAAGAAATTCTAAGCAGAAAGAGGTCTATTTCTGAGCTAACCGAAGAGGTCCGATCTATAGCCCTCCCAGAAAATCTAGGAGACCCAGGGAGATTTGCTATAACAATTGGTATTGGCGCTCACCGTTTCAAGGCACTATGTGATTTGGGAGCCAGTGCCAGTTTACTTCCCTTGTCTATTTGGTCAAAGGACAATATGGGACCACTGGAACCCATCGATATGAGGTTGTAAATGGCGAATGGATCTTGTTTAAAAGTTATAGGCGTCGTTGATGATGTCCCCATTCAAGTGGGCAAATTCTTTGTACTGAACGACTTTATTGTTCTTGACATGCTTGAAGACCCGGTGGTGCCGATCATTCTAGGCAGACCATTCTTAGCCACCGCAGGTGCACGAGTCGATGTTCGGAAGGGACTCCTCACCTTCGAAATGGGGGAGGAGTGGGTTGAGTTTTGTTTCAATCATACGATCAATGAAACAGCTGCCACTGTAGAGATTGAGAAGCTTCATCCAAAGCCCGACAATGCTGAGCTGGAAGAGTATCCCCCAAGAAACAAAGTTGACAAAAGTAGTACCGAGGTGCCTACAGACCCACCTTGGGTCGGTAATGAGCCCTTCATACAGCAATACAACGAGGGAGGCACACTCTGGCACGATAACGATGCATTCCTTGCTTCAGATAGGTCGGTAACGACCTCTTCTACCCCGTTATCGAGCCTTTCCCTAAAGAACAAAGGTGAGTATTCTTGTTCCAATCTCAACACTTCCAATCATGATCCTTCTTTGTATTGTATTCCTACATCATGTTCTACTATTCATACTATAGATGATTCAAAGCCTCGGTTTTCGGACTTTACTAACCCTTGTGTAGGAATACCGATCATATTGATGGAGGACGAAGGATCGAATTCAGTAAAAAGGAACATCAATGTCTTTTCGGCTAAGTATGGAGTCTTCCATGATCCCGATAGAGCTGAAAGAGAACCGCCTTGAGGACTAGCCAAGGTAAGTTCGTCAGGCTAACAACTTTAAAAATAGCGCTTACGGGAGGCAACCCGGTTTAGTTTTTCTTTTCTTAGTTCTTTTTGTTAGCTTTCTTTTGACTTCTTTTTAGATTAGAGTTAAGTTTACGGAATAGAATGTTTTTCTGAAAGTGCTACAAGAGTCGGGTCGACAACGAAGCGAGCAAAACATTGCCCAGACAGGCTCGGTACTGAACCCCACAAGGTCGGTACCGACCCACACCGCGAAAAATCCAGTAACGCGTGCTGACCCCAGGTAAGTTCCTTAAAACCTAAAACTCCTTTTCTTTTTCTCACCACGCCTTCTTCACCAAAAACCAAACGCAACCTTTTGCTCTCAAGCCTCCATTGACACCATCAAGAAACCTTCGCAACACGCACCACCAAGAACCCGCTGTTACAAACAACACACCACACGATCTCGCATCCCACACCTATTCGCAAACGCCCCACCCCGGTACCGAGCAAACTCCACCTTTGTTCGATACCGATTCACATACCCTCGTTACCTTCAAAACCCTTTGTTTTTTGTTCTACATTCTTCAATCTACGGTATGGTTTCTCAACCCTAACTCTTTACTTGAATTTCTTGAAGATTCATGGTGATTTTTGATTGATTTACATGCCTAGATCTAGGTCTAAGTTTGAACTTTTCATGCTCAAATTTTTGCTCTCTGATTTGATATTGTTGATATAATAAGATGCACAATGTTCCTTCATGATTAGAATCCCATTGAATTTATGATGTATAATTGTGCTTGTTCTTTCTTAATTTCAATCAACACCATGTTATGGCAATTTTTACATGATTTGATAGTTTTTTTGAGTAAGTATGGGGTTGTGGTTGCTTGGTTATATAGAAATTGCTGGGATTCATGCTTGGATAAGGCTTTTTATGTGTGTTGAATGATTTGAAATCGAGGCCTTGGCCCTCGACTTTGGGTTCAAATTTTGGAAGCACAAGCTCGATACCGACCCTTGTAGGGTCGGTACCGACCCTTTCTGACCCAATGCACAGTTTGATGCTTGAGGACCTCGATATCGACCCTTCAGAACGTTAAAATCACTTTCATGAGCTTGGTTTCGATACAAGTATGGGGTTCTTCGGTATGTTTTTACTTTGAGTGGATCTTATCTTGGTTTGTTTGTGTTTTTATAGGATTTTCAATGGCAAGCACAAGCCGAGCAAGCACGAGGGCGGGCAAGAGAACAAAAAGGGCCAGCCCATCTCCTTCTCCATCATCATCACCCTCTCCATCTCCACCTCATAAGGATCCTGTGGTGTTGAAGACCGCTAAGCAACGAGAGATCTACGACATCGTCTTCAACAAACCTCACCACACAAGGTGGTTTCAAGGGTTGAGGGAAAGCAGTTGGGAATTTATGAGGACCTCAAGCATGCCTTCTCCATCCTTGGTGTAGCTCACCTCTTAAAATTTGAAGAAATCCCTCACTACCCGGCCCTCACCTCTGAGTTCGTGGCCACCCTCCGCACTCAATTCAAGACTAAAACATCGGTGGGGAAGATTAGATTCAGGCTCGGGAATGAGGACTACGAGCTCACCATGTCCGAGTTCAACACTCTTCTTCACTTTCCTAACCCCTCCCGTGACTACTCTGCACCCGGTGACTTCAAAGTTGCAGAAACATGGGGTTACATCACAGGGGAAATTAGTCCCACAACACTCGCTCTCCCCGGTTCTCACATAGTGAACCTGCTCATCCGCATTAACCTCCGAATTCTGGGCTCCACTATTTGGCCCAAGAAAGAGTTATCTTGGCCAACAAGGACGAAGATTGGATGTCTCCGCACCATGCTCTTTGAAGACCCGACTCATATGAACTTGGGGTATGAATGAGGGACTTATGTGGGGCAGTATAGGGCGCAACTAGGAGAGATCTACTTTGGCGGGATGTTGTGTAATAACCCTCTCTTTTAAAGAAGGGTACATTAGTACTTTTCCCTTTTTTGTGTCTTTTTAATTTCGAAGACAAAACACTTTTTAAGTACGTATTAATATAATAACTCTCAGTATTAAAAAAAGGTGTTTTTAATACGTTTTAAATCATATCTCCTTCCAGTTTCGAGGACGAAACTCTTTTTAAGTGCGTACTAATGTAATAACCCTCTCTTTTAGGAGGGGTATTATTGTAATATTTCATTTCTTTATTTGATTTCAATAAAGGATGAGTTTATTTTCTTAAAAGGATAAGAAAATATAAATAATAACTTATAATGGTTATTAGGTTATTTTAAACCTTACCCAAATATTCTTGATTATAAGAGGGTGCTATTTTGATGCTACTCTTTTTTCAGAAAAAACAAAGAATAATATTATGATATTATTCTCCTAATTATATATGGGTTAATATAATTTATTTTGTTCTCTCTTGTATAAGAAGAGCATGAAATAAGTATAACTTGTGGCAAAAATAATTCAATAAATATTTGTAAACAAGTAAAAATTGACTTAATAATATATATAATCCAAATAATAAATTTGGGAAATAAGATAAGAAAGAATAATCATAATTTAAATAACATTATAGTTGAAGAAAGGGCGGAAAAGGGATGAAATTAGAAAAGTTGGGAACTTTTCATAATTACCCTTAAATTGTGGGTACCCGCGCGTAATTACGGATTTTTACACAGCAGATTTGTTTGTTGTGATTCGATCTTGTAAAGGCTGATTTGGACTCGTTTCTTAACCAAATTCAATTCCGAAAGAACCGACATACTCTCCTAGTTGTTACCTACGAAAGCCCTCAACAAACTCGGTATAGTTCTCAGAAAATCTTATCCAAATCGACGGTTAAAGATAAGAGGTTAGTAAAACGCGTTTTCGGGGTAAAGATATGATTTTATCCTATTTGAAGATCGTTTTGGCCGAGATTTTTGTGGGAAACGAAGATATGAGATCCCCTAGTCCTTTCCTATAAATAAATACGAAGACCCATTACTTTTCCCCATCCAAAAACTCGATCGAAGCTACCCGAACTGCCCAACGAAAATAGAGCATTGGTTGCTCGGGAACCCCTGTTCTCCGGCGTTTTTCGCCACCATCCGACCACCTCCGGCGCCACAATTGCCAACAGCAGAAATCTGGTGTCTTGGACTTTCAACTGTCTCCGGTTTAGTCCAGATCCGTCATCGGAGCCGCCCGTACCGAGCTGCCAAACTTCCTTGTTCGACCACTTTCTCTCCTCTGTTTTAATTTCTGTACATCCCTATATTTAGTGTTTTTAATTTTGTTTTTAACATTTTAATTCCGGTTTAAGCTTAAATAAATTGTTTCTAATTGAAATTAATATAAATATGGATTTTTGGGGTATTTTTACATTTTATAGATACTTTATAATATAAGCTATGAGTAATCTATTTTCATACAATGGTTTTGAAAATAATAATAGTTATGATAATAAGGGATTATCATAGTTTTTATAAAGAAAAATCAGAATATTAATTAGTCCTTCCTTCTCAAAACAATATGATTTTAATGAAATAGAGTTTATAAAGTATTAAAGTGCTTCTTTTTAAATTCCTAAACCATGATTATAAGATAACGAAAATCTAATTGATTTCGGTTTTAAAACTTATACTCATGTGGTGTCATATCCTATTATAAGTTTGCCATCCAAGGTTATACAATCTCGACTGTAACCTTTCCGAGTTTCTGAGGTCGTCAATAAGACAAGTTCCTATACTTGCTCGGCTAGGCCTCTTGTTTGATTTGTGTGAAAAGTCTAATAACCATGTGTGTTTCCTTTATTGATGTGATTATGTGTAATATAATTCATGCATAAATATATTGAGTATGCTAAAAATATAATCATGAATGAACTTGCATAAGCATTTAGTTATATTATTTAATAAGAATAGAATTAATAATAATATTGATAATAAGAGAGCGGATCACGTGCGAATGGGCGCTAGGGTGCAAAAAGAGAACACATCTAAACCGTCGATCTAGGGTGCAAAAAGAAAATGCAATTTTTTATTCTCTTTCCAAATTAAAACCAAAAAACCTCTTTCTTCCTCTGCGAAAAGAAAGCTTCTAAACAGGATTGAAACACAACGATTTACGATCTTCGAAAGGAGCTTTGTTCAGATTTACAATTTTGAAGATCTGACTCATTACGATTAATGGAACCATGTAATAAATGAATTTTCCCCTGATTAAACACAACAATTTACGATACTTTGAAAAAGAGCTTTGTTCAGATTTTTTCCCTGATTAAAACTAATACAACACGATTTTGGAAAGTTTCATTGCATATATCGTCAAAATTTGTTTATGTTTAAGCATTACCAATAGGAAAACTCCCATTTTATAGTTTTGAGGGGCATTGCTATGATTTATTTGAGAAGACTGTACATTAGTTCATATTTGTTCAGAGATATCTCAGATTTGTTCATTGATATTACACATTTCTTAATCCAAAATTTGTTCATAGATATCAAGCATTTGTTCATAGATATCGCAGATTTGTTCATACCTATCATGAATTTGTTCAATAATATCAATTGTACGTGTAGTGTATACAATTGCGTATTTACATGTTTCTTTTCCCTATAATGAAGGAAAAATAGAAGATAAAAAGGAATTAAAGATCGTGATCTCGCGTGTAAACACACATTACTACATACCATTTTGTGATGACAACTTAAGACCTAAAGAGGGGATGTTGTTTAAAACCTGGGAACAAGGAGTAAATTTCTACAAGGCATACGCAGATGCATGTGGTTTCCAAGCACGTGCTGGTACAATTACAAAGTCTTCAGATGGAACTAACACTACAATTTGGAAATACATGTTGTGTAATCGGGCAGGATTTAATAACTCAACTAAAAAAGAAGAAGACAAAGAAGATGATGAAGATAATGATGAAGAAGATGATGAAGAGAATCATGAGGAAGAAGGACAACAAGAAACAATGAAAAAGCGAAAAAGAGTAACCAAAAGGTGTGGTTGTAATGCTAAACTGGCTATGAGACTTTCTGGAAGAAATGGATATGTTGTTAAGAAATTTGAAGAGCGTCACACCCATATTATGTTTGAAGATGGACAAAAACACTTTGCAAAGAGCAATAGGAAACTGACCTTCTTCCATGAAGATTTCATCATGAATTGCATACAAGCAAACGTTGGTACAAGCAAGTCATACAAAGTCTACAAGGAGTTTGTTGGTTCATATGCAAAAATTGGTGCAACTATAATTGATTTCAAGAATTTTAAAAGAGATCTGAACTCCTTCATGATTGGGTGTGATGCTCAAATGGTTATTGACTACTTGTTCAAGAAAAAGGAAAGATGTGACGCATTTTTCTTTGAATATGATGTTGATGAACCACATCAATTAACCAAATTATTCTGGTGTGATTCTATTACAAGGAAGAACTTCTCATATTTTGGAGATGTTGTCTCAGCTGATGCAACATACAAATCAAACAGGTATGAAAAAGCTTATTTTTTATGAACAAATCGTATATACTGATGAACAAAATTAATACTTGCCTTCAGGAATTTACAATGAACAAATTAATTCTTTTGATGAACAAATCGTATTTTTTGATGAACAAATCGTATATACTGATGAATAAAATCACATATATTGATGAACAAATTTAATTCTGTGCCTTTCAGGTATGAAATGGTGTTTGTACCATTCACAGGGGTTGACAACAACAAGAAGAGCATTACTTTTGCATTTGGGTTGCTTCTAAAAGAAGATATCGAATCTTATGTCTGGCTATTCCAAAAATTCAAAGATGCAATGAGGGGCAATGAACCATTTGTGATTCTTACTGATCAAGATCCTGCAGTAAGAGTGGCAATTGAAAAGGTTTTTGAAAAGGCTGTGCATCGTTTCTGCATGTGGCATATCATGTTCAAGGTACCATCAAAGGTTACAAATGATGTGTATAACAATGATCAATTCAGAAGCAAGTTCAACAAGCTTGTTTGGAGCAATGAGATTAGCCGGGAAGATTTTGAAGAAACTTGACATTCCATTATTGCTGAATTTGGACTTGAATCAAACACTTGGTTGCCGCTGATGTTTGAGCTACGTCACTTATGGATCCCTGCGTACTTTAATGATGTAAACATGGGTGGACTTCTTAGAACAACATCAAGGTCTGAGAGCCAAAACTTCTTCTTCTCGCATTTCATTGGATCCACATCTTCTCTAGTTATCTTCATGATGCAGTTTGAGAGTGCAATTGATTCCCAAAGGCACAATAAGCAGAGGTTAGACTTTGAAACGTCAACAAGCTCCCCCACTCTAATGACACCATTGGATCTAAGAAACATTGTGCATCTGTTTACACCATAAATGTCTTCTATGACGTCCAGACAGAAATTGTTGCTTCTGTATTTGAATGTGGCCTAAACAATTTGTTCAAGGAAGACAACATTCACGAGTATCACATCAACGGGCAGTTTGGGAAGGTACATGTTGTGAAACATGAGCTTCAAAACGAAGAGTTCGTTTGCTCGTGCAATAAGTTCATCAATATCGGGATTCCATGCTGCCATATGTTTTTCGTATTCAAAAACATTGGGTTGAGGAAGGTGACAACTAAGTACATCAAGAATAGATGGACGAAGACATCAAATTTGACTCCTACTTTTGAGATAGAAGGTTCAACAGTTGAACAATGTGATGTGATGAATGAGAAGAAGTTGTTGATTGCTGATTTATTGGGCGAGGTACATTCTTGCATTAATGCCATAGGGGACAACACCGAACAACTCAAAGAGCTGATATGTTTCTTGAAGGAAAAAAAGGAAACATATCTGAGCTTATTGGGAGGAGAGTCATCTACATCTACAAGGCAGAGTTCAATCCAAACATTCTTGGGAAGCAGACCGAGTGTTATTGAGGTACACCCTCCTGAACGAGCAATGACAAAGGACAGGAAGAAAGAAGGGCGTATTATGGGAGGTAAAGAGAAGGCAATGAAGAAAGCAAACAAGGAGCAAAGGACTTGTGCAAAATGCAAGAAGCTTGGACACAACAACAGAACATGCACCTATGTTCCCAATTAGATCTCTCATTAATCATTGATTTCTGATACATAATTGTTGCATTAGGGTGAAATGCATAGTATTCTTAATTGTCGCATTATCAATGAACAAAATTCGGGTTTTGGATGAACAATTAGCAGTTAGTAATGAACAAATTTACTACGTAATGAACAAAATCCTTTCATTTTTCAATAAAAAATGTATGAACAAAACCTAATGTTTTGATGAACAAATCTAAGTCATGGATTGACAAATCCAAGATATTGATGAACAAAATATAAACATCATTCTCAATCGATGAACAAATCGAATGTATTGATGAACAAATCTAATGCGTTGATGAACAAATCGAATGTATCAATGAACAAATCTTAAGTGTTGATGAAAAAGTTACGATAAACATGTTTCTCTGAATCAAATGTCACTCTTAACACAAAAAGAACCTGTTCAATAACCATCATAATGACAAATCACAATTTCATTCTTCAATAAAAAATTCATTCTCAATCGATGAACAAATCGAATGTGTCGATGAACATATCGAAGGTATCGATGAACAAATTACGATAAAATCATGTTTTCTGAATCAAAATGTATAACACAAAAGAACCTGTTCATTAACCATCATTCACATTGCACAACTAAATAAAAAGAAAACCAAATGTCTGCACCATTCAAGCCATACACACACCATAAATTGTATTCTAAACAAACCATACAAAAAATACAAATCCATTCCAAACTGTTTGCCAACCAACAGATATCATTGTACATCACTTCTTATTCTTTGCCTTCCTTGTAAGAGGAGCACGAGATGCAACTGTCGGTTTACGCGGGACAAATTCTTGAACAAGCTTTTCAGCTGTTGCCTTGTGCTCATTCAATGGACTCAACAACAACTCATTACAGTACCTTATCCTCAAGTCATCAAGTTGATGTTGATCGTGTTTATTGAGTCCACATGCCCACCCAGACAAGCCGCTGCCGAAGTACGTTTACATGTGCCGCATCATAAAAATTCCACAATCAGTCTTGTTTCTGGTATCTCTCCATTTCATCTCAAGACGTTCATATGGAACCCTATCCACATCCTCGAACAAAGTAGCCATCGCATCCATCTTGAGCGTCTTCAAAAGATCGACAAAGAGCATTCTCTATAAAAATAAGAACAATAAAACAAACACAAATCATTCAATATTAAACACACATGTCAATGATGAAAAACAAACTATTAAAAAAAAACATAAAACTCACCAATTTAGCAGGTACATGCTCATACTTTGCTTCTAAGGGCACATCCACCATTGAGTTATCAATTTTGTGGAAACGTGACACTCTCACATTCAACGCAATACAATAGTAATGCGATGCGATGCAAATAGGAAACACAAACTGATGAAAGGATCGATGGAGGGGATGATGGTGCAAAGAGATCGCCACGAGAATCCAAGGAATTCCGACAACAAACACCATGCAATCTGACCTGTCTTCAACTGGCTGGATCTTCCTTGTCCGAACTTGGAATTTAGTGATTCCAAAACGAGAATTTAGATATATGAGTCTAGTTGAAGTCCTAAAAATATGAGAGCCAGATGATGAATGGATTTAAAGTTATGTCGATTTTACTGAGGTGGTGCAGAAACTACCGAGATGGATGATGGTTCGAAGTAGGTAACAAGGGATATGGATGCTCGGGAACTTGGATATGACTCACCAAGCTCTCAAGCAAACTAGGATGCCCGAATTGTCGGATATTACTCACCAACAACTTGAACAACGAGAATTGAACGAAGTAAAAACAAGAACAAGAACTTGAATTGAAATTGCAAGGGAAAAGTAAGCAACAAAGTTTCGTCCAATCTCTCAGGGAGAAAGGAGGCCAAAAATGGGCCTTATAACCCTAATGCCACACCTCTCTCAACTCATCCACCCTCACTTCTCTCTAATTACATAAAACACCCTTAAATTTCAAGAAATTCAACTAAAAACCCTTAACAAAACATAATTCAAGTTTTAGCACTAGTCGAACCAATAGTCACAAGAACACTCCAACCTTCACCATCATTAGCCATCGGAAACTTATGAGCCATGAGCTCCTCCTTGATTTTGTCTAGTATAGACTTAGCTAGGGCTCGCGTGATGCGCCCAAGATAGGGCATGGCTCCTTGTCTTAACTTCTTAGCGCCTCGAACATCGTCTTTGGTTGCTTGTCCAAGTATTGGCTCCCCTTTATCGTGCAAATTGGGCTTGTCTTTAGGGATGGAATCTTCACTCAAATCATGGGGCCATGATTCGGTAGATGGAATCACATCACAAACTGTAAAAAATGTAGAGGGAAACAATCATGAAAAAACCTTATATTGATTAAAAACAACATAGTGAAGAGTCAATCTTTCTAGTGAACAAATAACTAATGCCTCTGAACAAATAAGTAGTACTGATGAACAAATAAAAGAATATCAATGAACAAAAATTGTCATACCAGGCCAATCTTGTGCACATTAATCCACTTGAATTTTTCAAGACTTTCATAAACGGCATTTATGAAAAACACTTTTGAATCCTCATCACTAAAATCCTTGTTCAGTGGAAAGGCCTGCAAAATACATATAAGCATAAATTAGATTGAGAAAATTAAAAGTCATGAAAATAAGACAATGTGAATATAAAAAATCTTTTTCTTACCAAATCCTCAGGATGCATAAAAAACCTCAAGGGTTTTGAGTCGTTTTTCCACTTCTCTTGAATATTGAGATAACTACTCCAAAGCCCAATGATATTTGATTCCACTTCAGATTTTACCGCCATTGAAACAAAATCCTTTTTCATGGCGGACACATGCATCATCTTAAAGATTTCAACACTATAAAACATCAGAAACATATAAACAAAAAAAATGATCAATTATAATAATAAAATCAACTTGAAAGATATAAAATAGAAATATGTAAAGAAAAAAAATACTATTCTACGCATTGTTACCCTCTTTGATCAGAAATGTCTTCAATAAGCCAATCGAATAATTTCTTGGCCGCAGGAGATACTTTTTCTGTCAAAACAACACTGAGCCATGTAAGGTGAATTCACATAATCAAAAGGCTTAGATATTCTTTTATCAAGTACATCCTCACCAGTAAGTTTAACACCAACGGGAGTGTCAATCGAACTAGAACCAACCTCCTGCGCCTCATTCTTCATCTACAAATGTAAACACACATATTATTCGTGACACAAACTACATACAAAATCAATGAAAAAATGTCCTATAATTTATGAACCCCTAAGAAAAAACCAATGAACAAATGTTAGTTTTGTGATGAACAAATGCTAGTTTCTGATGAACAAATGCTAGTTTCTGATGAACAATGTTAGTTTGTGATGAACAAAATGCCAGTTTGTGATGAACAAATGTTAGTTTGTGATGAACAAATCAGAAATATCAATGAACAAACCTCATCCTGAATCATGTTCATCTCCTCTGCAAATTTCTTGTTTAATTCACCCTCCCTCTTCTTATCTAACTCCTCTTGTTTCTTCTTCAACTCCAGACCAATTCTCATTGTTTCTTCATCTCTTTCCTGTTTCTCCTTCTTTTTATCCTCTTCCTTTCTCTTCTCTTCATCAATCTTCTTTTTTGCCTCGACATAATCCTTCTTCCTCTTCTTCTTTCCTCTTCTTCCTCTCCTCTTGCCTCTTCTTCACCTCCTCCTGCCTTCTCTGTTGTTCAAACTCCTTAATCCTCTTCTTCTCTTTCTCCTCTTCTTCTCTCTTCTTATCTTCCTCTTCCTTGTTCCTCTTCTTCTCTTCCTCATCTTTCAACCTCTTAACCTCTTCTAGACGCCTCTTCTCTTCCTCAACTAGTTTTTCCCTTTTCTCTTCCTCCTCTTCCCGCTTTTTCTTTTCTTCCTCTTCTCTTTGTATCTTCTCTTCCTCCTCAGCTGCTTTTCTCTTTTTCTCTTCCTCCTCTTCCCGCTTCTTCTTCTCCTCCTCTTCTGTTTTCCTCTTCTCTTCCTCCTCTTTCTTTCTCTTCTCCTCCTCTTGTATTAATGCATCCTCCCTCCTTATGGCTTCCAACTCTTCCTCTTCCTGCTTCCTCTTTTCTTCTTCTTCTCTTATCCTCTTGTCCTCTTCATCCCTTTTCAACCTCTCTTCCTCTTCAATCCTTCTACGGTCTTCCTCAGCCTTTTTTCTAATTTGTTCATCAGTTAATCCCTTACAAACAAAGGAATTCTTCAATTCCTTCTTCCTTGTTGCATCAACCTTCACGGCCTCGTCTTCTTGCATCAAAACGCTTTCCCTATCGATATCTGCAACACCAGCCCAATCATCATCCCTAGTAGGTGGAAACACACCCAATTCAAAAGAAGGTAATTCAAAACGCTTCTTTGCCTTCATTGCAGCCTCAATTTCATCCAAAACCTTTGTAGCTTCCTCCCAGAATGAATTTTGGCTTGGAGATTCAGCATCTTCTTGGTGCCAGATTGGGATGATGATGAAGCAACCTTCAACCCCAATAGCTTCTCAAAAGCTTCATTGATCTTGGTGAAAAGTCCATGGCTGACAATTTCAGTTGGAGCTCTTTGCACATGATCAAGATATTTTTTTAAAGATGATGCAAGCTCCATAGACATCTCAAGATGTTCTTTCAGAAATGACTGCAAAAGAAGTAATCAATATAAGTACATAAAGACACAACATGATATGAACAAATGTTAGTTTGTGATGAACAAATGTTAGTTTGTGATGAACAAATGCTAGTTTCTGATGAACAATGTTAGTTTGTGATGAACAAAATGCCAGTTTGTGATGAACAAATGTAAGTTTGTGATGAACAAATGATATGCCAGTTTTAATGAACAAATAAATATAGATCACCATCATGCAAAAAAATAATAAAAAAAGACAAAAACATGCAAAATCAAAACACATACATCACCACCATCGCCAAGATCAAATCGTTCTTCAAAATGTTCAGCAGCAGGGGCTTTCCCTTCATTCTTGTCATGATCAACACTGGGAAAAACAAAAACAGGAAAACCTCGAAACCAGCCTTTTCCAAAACTACCCTTGTTAACCTCGAAACTCTCTCTCTAAACAAAGTAATCATGGTTGAAATGCTTGATCACGGGGAAGGATCTTGGGGTTTCAGGTCGATGGTAGATCAGCATGCAATCACAATATACAATCCGTCATGAAACAAATTAATGAACAAATTAGTCTTATTAATGAACAAATATGCATAAATAAATAAACAAATTAATGATAGTAATGAACAAATTATACAATCATACCAACAACAATATGATAGATCCTCTGAAAAAACCATTGTTTGTTTTCCTCCATGAATCAGCATTCTCAACCAACTTCTCCACAAGATGAGCACACCAATCGTACTCACTGATCTTATCCAAGTCAACCAAATGATCCAAAAACTTTAAATTTACACCACCATTTTGAATGCTCTCTATACAGAGCGTGTAGAACAATATAATGAAGTTCCTCCTAAACCAAGCACCACCGTTATCAGCCTCCTTGATCACTGTACTCAAAAGCCCAATTTTGATCTTCTCAAACTACATCAATTTTTTCTTCCCTGTCACCTCATCAATTTCAGGCAACACAAACTGTTCTCTAAAACTATTGTACAAGTCTGAATGCTTGGCAGTCTTCGGGACAGAAATTGTCCTTGGACCACGAGGTAGACCAAGGTAGAATTGCACAAGTTCAGGTGTTATCCTAACACCTGGTCCATCACCCATCTTCAATGTACAAGATCTAGGGTCGAAATAGCTAGCAACATAGCAGCACAACTTACTAGGTAGATCAGTCACATTCCACTATATGAGGTGCTCAAAACCCATCTCTTTAAGAGCAGTAAACTTGCTCCCCCCTCAAAACCAGCAATAACTTCACAAAGCAGCTTGGGAGAATTCATGTGACTCAACGACAAATGCCCACGCTTCAACTCTCTCAATGGCACCTTCGCTTTTGACTTTTTCCCACCACCTTGTCCTTTGCCGACAACAATATCAACTTTCCTCTTCTTCCCAACAACTTGTAATTCACTAACAGTAGAATCCATCTTCCTCTCAGATGGTTCATTTATACTCACTCCCTTTCTAGGGAACATATCAATAAGCAAAACATCATCGGAGGATTCATCAGAGGCAACCTTTTTACCCTTGTCAAGCCGACATCTCTTATTTGATGGGGAAGACTCAACAGCCGGCTTTTGCCTCAATATAGGCACTTCAGTAGCAATTGCTTTTGAAACCGGCTTTGTAGCAATTGATTTTCTTCTGACATTCTTTTGCCTCAAGTATTAATGCAAGTTATTGATAAACAAATGCAATTTACTAATGAACAAATGCAAGTTTCTTATGAACAAATGCTAATTTGTAGAACGTTGTTTAATAGATGCTGGATGAACAAATGCAAGTTTCCGATGAACAAATGCAAGTTACCGATGAACAAATGCAATTTACTGATGAACAAATGCAAGTTTCTGATGAACAAAATGCAGGTTTCTTATGAACAAATGCTAATTTCTGATGAACAAATGTTATGCTGGTTTGAATGAACAAATATGCACAAATGAATGAACAAAAGTCAACACAAGATCACTAAACACTTCCCCCCCGTACGTATACCAAATCATTCCATGCAACTAACAAATCCGCAATCACCTATTGCAAAACTCAACATCAAAATCCTGGATAAAAACATCAAATACGCACATGCATACATAATTTGTATTCTATTCAAGTGGTAGGACCAAAAATCGAGTAAAAAGAAAGTGACGATTCATGCATTTTTTTTATTCAGAAAAGCGCAAAACACCAAAATCGACACTATCAACTTCAAACAACTCAAATAATCACTAAAAAACACACAATTGATCAAACATTTAGTATATACACACTCGACAAACACAAATAACAAACAAAAAACCTAGGGTTTGCAGTAAATTTAAAACGAGAGATAAAAACCTTGATTCTCTTGATATGAACTTTGTTTCTCCATCTAGAACTGGATTGAGGTTTCTAATGTCGTTAATGGTAAGAATCAAGCTCGAAATCGCTACGAAATAGGTTCGATTCACACTTGAACTGCTTCAAAACTGCTTCGGAAACTGTAAAAGCTAAAAAGTGAGTGAAAGAGAAATGGCGAGAGAAAAGAAGACGAAGGAGTTTATAAAAAGCGCGTCTCCTAAACGCTCCGTGTGGTGCGTTTCGTTTTTTTACAGTTTTTTTAAAAAAAAGAAACAATCTCAACCGTACGTGTGATACGATCGAACGACCAAGGGACTTTCACATTTCTCACACACGCGGGCGTTCGCACGCGACTCTTGTTCTGATAATAATAGTAGTCAATATTGTGTTATTAGGTTACTACGACTAAGTAAGTCATGCTCTCATATGAACTCATACTTGGGCTTGTCAAATGCGCCTGTAAAAATGGCAAGGAGGGCTTGATGTTGTCCATTGTGTGACTATCCTCCCCTTTCCTGGAGCTTCAAGTATGATACAGTAAGTCAAGACCGAAATCAATAACTGAAGACATAATATAGGTGATGGACGTGGTGAAAATAATGACCTTGTTATTCTCATTTAGATGTTAGTATTGCTAGGTTGCGCTAGTTTTGATTTGGTCTCGATGACTGTGATTTTGTGTGTTTGTCGTCTCGATTGAGACTTGTTTTAAATTAGCTTAGTACCCAAGGGAGTGAGCCATAATTGCTCTGGACGCCTCTTTATAACATTCGCATTAGGATGGTCCTAAACCCTAATGCTGGTCATGACCTTGCCCTTCTCATCCGAATATGAGGGGTGTAGCACCTAGCTAGTGCTCTTTGAAATTCCGGATTTGTTCTTTTGGGACGTATGAGCCTACTCATCAGGACGTAAGAGCCTCGATGTTTTAAAAATTGCAACCCTATGTGGATATGTATGATCATTAAAAGATAAGTGCGAGTAAGCACCATAAAGAACTTATGTATTTGTTGTTGTGGTTAGTTTAGTCTTTGTTTAGAAATTCATTGAAAGTGTATGATGTTTGCTAGGAAAGATTCGACGTAAGGAAAAGTTCATTAGACATTTAAAATGAGCATTCACAATATTAATAATCTTGATTTAGTTATTTAATTTGACTTAATAAATATTGGAGTCGACTTAGCTGACCTCGTTGAGGGCTGACCACTTGTGGTACCAGGTATTAGCAAGCAACTAGAGCCAATGTGCCCTTCTAGCCTTAGCTTGTAAGATCGACCTCACATGCTACAATTCATTCCGTTCAGAAAAGCTAGGCACAAACTATTGGGTGTCTTCAGGGATCTTTCAGAGGTGCAACGAAGGGGTCACCACTACGGTACATGGTCGACAAGTGGTGGTCATGTCGGATATGATGGAGCTCTTGTACCTCCCCAATTGGTACGAGAATTGGACATCCACACCATTTCTGCTGGCTAAGAAGCCCTAGGATGATCCTTCATTAAGGATATCGCATCACAGTATGAGAGGGAGGAGGACACCATGCAAAAGGATGCACATGCCTTTTCTGAGGAGGTCAGTAACGAGGACTATGACTTCATTGCCGAGGGGATGACCGATGGTGATTGAAATGTTACCGTGCCACAGGAGTACGGTATTGTGACATATGACCCCGATACCGACCCCATCAGGGTCGGTACCCACCCCCATCAGGGTCGGTACCCACCCCCATTACCAGCAGACCCACCATGGTATCGAGCACCACCAGCACTAGAACCAGCACGATACCGATGCCTCCAGCTCCGATACACCTCCATAGTGGGCGACTGATTTGGCTTCCCGGATGCAGTAGTTGTGTCTGCATACATGATCAGATGAATCAGTGGCAAGAGGCTTATGCAACTCGGATGGCGGTTGAGGATGAGTGTCACAAGATGTCTGAGTCTCGCTGGAGGACAAGTGAGCAGCGCTGGGCAGATGGTGAAGAACGTTGGCGGGCTATGGCTATGTTCATGGACAACTTTGAGCAGTACGTCCCACCCAAGCACTGATTCTTCTCTCTTTTTCAAGGATGTTTCAAGGAATGTTTCCACGGCTTCAACAACCACTTTGTGACTTCATTTTCTTTTCCCTATCTCTTTCTTTTGTCTTGTTTGGTTTCTATAGTGGAGACACTGTATTGCTTAAGTATGGGGTGGGGAGGGAAAAGAAAACTTATGTGTTCTTGTGTTTTTGTTTAGTTTGTTGTCTTGCTTGTTGTTTTAGTTGCTTTCCCTTGCATAAAAAATTGAAAAAAATTGGAAAATTAGAAAAATCATAAAAAGATTTTTAGAATGGATAAGTACCCTTGATTTTATGGTTCTATGATGGCTTTTGCTTGCATGATCATGTAAATCCTTTTAGCATATTTTTGATAGTTTATCCCGAATCTCATGATGGAATGTTTTAATCGTGAATTAGTATGTGATGAAACTGAGTGCATATGACTTTTAGAATGAGTAGTTGTAATCCAACAAAATGACCCTGTGAGCTTATTTAGCCTTGATTTTTCATGTGTGATTTACTCTCTATATGTATATTATCTCTTGAAATTGTGATGATTATCTATTTCTCATAGCCTCTATAAGATTTTAGGTCATTACTTGTGAAATCATATGATAGAGAACTAAATTTTTCATGAGCCTTATTAATCCATATCCACCCTTACATTTTCCCTTGTTTTTGAAGCCAATTTGAGCCTGAAACCTTTTATTTTTAGCTCCACAAAATTGTTCCCTAGCCGTATAAGCTTGACCCTATCCGGGGATTAGGACTTAGTTGGTTAGAGTTGTTTTGTTGAGTGAAGATGTATATTGGTTTAAAAGAAAGGGATTGGGTGGGTATATTGGAAGTCTCTTTGTTAAAGTTGTAAAAAAACTCTTGGTAAAGAAGTGCACAAGTCAAGTTAAAGAGGAAAAGAATGAAGTTTCAGCTCGTTACCGACCCTGTACAGGTCGGTACCGAGGTTATCCCAGCAGAGGAAAAAAAGAAGAGAGAGAACGCAGACTCGTTACCCACCCCACAGGGGTCGGTACCGACCCTTTCTCAGAAAAAAATATGCAGAAAACTGAGAAAATCGAGAAGAAGAGGGGAAAAAAATTCAAAAAAAGAAATAGAATGTGTGCAAAAGTGCCATTACAGATATTACCAGGAGTTTCTTTATGTTTATGTTTATGAGACTATCTAGGATTTTAATAGGTGAGTGAAAGAAAGAGAGTATATGCTTAATGTTTGAGTGGGTTTCGTATATTTTTTTGAGAATTTTGGCGAGTTGTGTGTAACTTCTTAGGAGTCTTTATTCCCGGATATTATTAGCACCACATGACCAAAATATTTTCCACGCCTTATTGTCATTACCAAGCCCCATTACAACCCGGCCAAATGGAAGCTTCTATGAAGTTTTCCATTGAGCCTAAGTTCTGTTGATGATCTTTGCTTGTTTTGACAATCTTTGGTGGAGAGTTTGGTGATATGAGTTCCAATTTTTATGAGTTTTTGCATATTTGATTGATTTGAGAGTTGAACTTATAAGCCTAAACACATGAAAGTTGAGTGAAACACTATACCCTTAGTGAGGTTGGATTGTGATTGCTTATGTCTATTTGTTGTTCTGTTGTTCATATATGTGTAATGACGTTAAGAGTCACTTGCTATTTTCACTAATGCTTTGATGTTGCTTTTTGATGAGGGCTATTACATAGTGAGGTTGGATCGTGTTGATTGGTCTTGGTTTATGTTTAGTGATAGCTTGAGGACAAGCAAGCATAAGTATGGGGTATTTTGATGTTCGTGTATTTAGCTTAGTTTTTAAGTGTTTTTCTTGGTTGTTTAGCTTAGTGTAGTTGTGCTTTTCTGTTAGTTTTGTGTCATTTTAGATGAGTTTACATATTTTGAGAGAACTATGGAAGCTACTCTGTTTTTGTGTTTTTCTGTAGGTTTTTGAAGCAAGTTGGAGCATTCCGGAGGCATCGAGATAGAGAGGAGACATTGGAGCTTGGCGAGCTAGAAAAGAGACAAGGACGTTGAAGAAATCCCGGAATGTAATATGCGCTAAATTCTAAATATAATAAAACGAGTATTTATTCCAATAATTTTTTTTTCAAATAATTTTTTGCTTTAAATTAGAGAACTTAATAATCTTTATAATTTCACATTAAATTATAAAAAAGTTGTAAAAGTTTATTACAATGGCAATTAAGAATTTAATTAAATATATATTAAGCCAATCTGGTATTTATTTAAATATTTCTCTTAAATCGAGAGTTTAAATAGTTTTATAATTTTCTTAGCAAATAATAAAAAGCTTATAAAAGGTTATCAAAATGGCAAATAAAAATTCAAATAAATATAGTTCATAATAATTTTCGAAATTTTAATTAATATCATAATACAAATAAAATATGCAAAGGAAAGTCCAAAAATAAAAAAAATACAAGAGGTGGGACTCGAACCCATACCTCTTGCATTTTTCACAAACTAACAAATACTTTTGTCCACTATGCCATAGTACCTTGTCTACCCATTAAGAATTTTTAATCCTTTTATTCTCTTACCTTCCTTCTTCCTTCTTAGAAGACATGACTTGATTTGACACTTGAGCAATGCATGTCTTCCAACTTCTCCAATAACCATGGTAACTTTCCCTTCTCACCAAAGACACCATCACCTTATGTAATCCTCCAACAAACACACATCTACCCAATCCTCTTGATGCTCCTCCTCCATAAGTGGTCAATCCATGGAGTGGTGGATCCTTAGAAGGGTAAAATTTTGCTATAAATAGGGCTGAAATTTCCATGGAAGACTCACACATTAATCCTCTCTTCATCTAATCTCCCTATCCTCTCCAAATTTTCGTCCCATTCAACCCCCAAAAATTTCAGATTTTTGCACTAGCTTTGCATGATTTTCAAAGAGCGGTTTCAAGCTTGTTTCTCCACCAAATTTTGTGATTCAAGTCCCTAAATGTAGATGAAGGAATTGCCTACAAAATCCCTCAATCAATTGGGCACAAACACCACAAAAATCGAGCAAAAATGCATCCAAACCAGTCAACTATGTGCAGTTTTCGGGTTTTCCGGGCTGGTGACGAGTGATTTTCTCCAAGCTTGTACGGCTTCGTTACACATCCTTTTCCGGATTGTTTGCCAACAGTAGAAAGAGGGTGATGAGGGGTTTCAGCTGTCGCAACTTCCATCCCGTCCACATTAATGGTGTTGCTGCTAGGACCGCGAGAATCTACCTCGACAACCAACTTGCACCACTCCAAGAGAACGGGCTGGCGACGACCGAAGTTCCCAACCACCGTACCCCGCATTCAAGCCGCCTTTGCTTGAGCCATTGGCAAAGTTGGTAGAGGGGGTGTCCAGATACCGACTGTCGCTTGAAGCGCCCCCATTGGCCTTCCGATGACGACGTAGCACACCAGAAAGGTTGGCTAGTTGTGCTGATTTTTTTTTCGTTTGGAAAGAAAGAAGTGTGGAGCAACCACCTCGTTTTGCGTGCCCATTCCCGTCTCGTTATCGCTCGGTATAACTTTCCAACTCACATTTTCATTAATATCTTTTTATAAAATAATTTCTACATATATATAATATTTATTTAAGTTAATTGAATAAATATTATAAGTGGGTTATTAAAAAGGAATTTATGAAATAAATTCAAATCAATTATGAGAATAATGTAGGTGACTTTTAGGCATGAAAATTCTGATTTTAAAACTATATTAACATGGTTGTATTTTTTATTTTAATGACTAAAGAAATAGAGTAAGATAAAGGAATTATTAAAATAAGACTCTTTTGAAAAGGAAATATACTTACATGTCGTTTAAATCTTATTATAAGCTTGGAAATATTATTAATAGGATATTTTGTTTAAGGTAATTTATTAAATAATAAGATGGAGGATTAAATAGATTGATTAAAGTATTTGCATGTTATATAAAAAGGACTTATATGAACTTATAAGTAAAGTGTTTTAATGATAATATAAATGGACTTAAATAATCTAAATGAATAATTGTTGGTCGGTTAAAAAGACTTTATTTAATCTTTTCACCTTGCATGTCAATATTTAAGACTTTATCGATACCCTTGAAAATAATGTTTTACAACTTGAGACTTAATAGAAAGTATGGGTAATAGTATGGTTTTTAACTAAAGTAAATAAAATTAATAGTAAGTTTTTAAAAGAGAATCTTTGACTCTTCACAACTTGGATGAAACTTTATATAAATATAACTATTTTTTTAAAGTTTTTTAAGTATTTTAAAGTATTATATTTGAAAATAATAATCCAGGATTATTATTATTTAAAGCCTCCACCTAAATTATAAATTAAAATTGTTGAAAGGGTTTCCCGACAACAAATAAATTTGTAGTCAAAACCCCGCTGTATATAGGGAGGTCAGGATCGTCCACGGGAAGCAAGGTTATGTTTGATTACTAAACTAGAAAGCAAAAGAAAAGGCAAAACAAAGCAAAGAACAAAGCAAAAATATCAAATAAGTGCACTGGAAAGGGATCGATATCGACCTTGTCAGGGTCGGTATCGAGGCTACCGAAAATTAAACTTGACTCAAAAATAGGGAAAAACTCTAGGATAGGGGTTCACCACAACACAATCATGCAATTCTCAAAAACATAAATCATAAATATCATGCCTTTAACATAAAGTTATCAACTTTCGTTGAATTAATCACGCAAATCAATCAATTTTCACAAATCAATTCACTTAATCTACTTGCTTTGATCTAAAGTTCTCAACTTTCGTCTCAAACTTTATTTCGTATTCAAATTCACAAATTTTTCTTTCAATCAAGTTAAGAACATGAAATAAGCTTTTGCACAAACAAGTAGAAAAATAGATAAAAGGCAATCAATTCATTCATCATATCACCATTCATGCACAATCATGTTGGGTTTCTAACCCCAACCCAAGAAAAGGAGACTACTCACTCATAATTGGACAAAAACAAGCAAAACAATTAAAAGAGAACATAATTGAATTAAAACTAAAGGCTTACTTGAATTAAAAAACTCCAAACTTGTCTCCCAAAAACCCTAAAATTGTGTCTCCAATAAAACTAGAAGCGTCTTTTTCTTTTTTCACGTGAGAGAGAGAGCTAAGAAAGAGTCTAAATAAGGGTATTTATACTAGAATATCTCTCTTAAAAAGTTTCCATAAAAACAAAACCTACTAAAGATAAAAGATTGTGGAATAAAAACAATTAATGATCTTTGACTAGGTCGGTTGGGCTGAAAAGGGTCGATATCGACCCCCAAAGGGTCGATATCGAGGCTGGTCTGCACTTGATTTCTCACTTTTCTTCCTTCTTCCTTTGGATTTTGCGGGGGTTTCTTCCATAGTTTCTTCCTTCCCTTCTTCCTAGATTGATCCTCTCTTCTAATGTCCTTTGAATGCATCCAAATCCGCTTCAAAACCAACACAAAAACACACAAAAAGCGTAGTTTTCATACTTTTCACAAAATATGTAAACAATACTAGAAAGAAACAAAACACTCACAAAAGCCCAACTAAACTAGACTAAAAGACTTAGTTTCTAACATATTAAAACTATGCTAAAAACATGGACATCAAAATACTCCATACTTAAGCTTGCTTGTCCTCAAGCAATCACCAAACATAGATCAAAACCATCAACACATCTATCAAGTAATAGCCCTTATCAAAAAGCAACTTCAACACAAGTGAAATTTAGACAAGTGACTTTAACGTCATCACATATATATGAGCAACTAATAAACATAAGCAATCACAATCCAACCTCACAAGGGATATGTGTTTCACTCAACTCTCATGTGTTTAGGCTTATAAGTACAACTCTCAACTCAATCAAACATGCAAAAACTCATAGAAATTATAACTTATATCACCAATCTCTCTACCAAAGATTGTCAAAACAAGTAAATCATCAAGAGAACTTAGGCTCAATGGATAACTTCATAGAAGTTTCCATTCGGCCGGGTTGGGGGCTTGGTAATAACAATAAGGAGTGGAAATATTTTGGTTTTGTGGTGCTAAAAATCCGGGAATATAGACTCCTAAACTCTCAACACAACTCACCAAACTTTCATAACAAAATATACCAAACTCTCTCAAACATTAAAGCTCAACTCACTTTCAATAATAACCCAAATTCATCCTAGAAAGTCTCATACACACATACAAAAGAATTCTTGGCTTTTTCTTTTCTTTTCTTGCACTTATTCACTTTTTTCCCTTCTCCTCCCTTTCTTTTTTTTTTTGAATTTTCAATGATTTTCTGATTTTTTTTTCTTGAAGGAGGGGGTCGATATCGACCCCACTGGGGTCGATAACGAGGCTGCAATTTCATTCTTTTCTTACTTACTTGAGCATTCCTTTCTTTAAACCATGAATGCTCTTTCTACAACTTTGCTTTGAACAATGAGACTTCCATTCTACCCATCCCAAAACTTTTTTATTGAACCAACACTCAAACTCACAAAATAAATCCAACCAACTAAGTCCTAATCCCTGGATAGGTTCAAGCTTATATTGGCTAGGAACATAATTTTGTGGAGCTTCAAAAATAGGCTTTAAGGCACAAAGAAATTGGCTTCAAAAAGAGGGATAATGTAAGGGTGGATAAGGATTAATAAGGCTTCATGAAAAGTAAGTTTTCTAGCATATGATTTCACAAGTAATGAACTAAAATCTTATAGAGGCTTCAAGAAATAGATAACCATCACAATTTTAAGAGATAATATGCACATAAGAGAGTAAATCACACAAAAAAGAGAAGAGATTTTTTTCATGTTCTCCCTATAAGGCCAAAAATATCTCACAAGGTAGATCATTTTGTTGGATTGCAATTTAAACTCATGCTAAAAAGTCATACATGCTCAGTTTCATCACAAGCTAAAAATTCACAGAAAAACAATTTCATGGTAGACTCGGGCTAAACCATCAAAGATATGCTAAATAGATTTACATGATTATGCAAGCAATAACCATCCTAGAACCATAAGACAAGGGTACTTATCAAATCCTGAAATTTTTTTTGTATTTTTTCAAAATTTTCAATTTTTTTCAATTTTTTCTTTTAAGGAAAGCAAAGCAACTAAAACCAACTTAAACATTAAATCAACACAAAACACACAAACACAAGCAAAACACAAAGTCACACACTAGAGTTTTCTTTTCCCTCCCTACCCCATACTTAAACCCAACAGTGTCCCCCTGTTAAAACAAAGAAAGGTAAAAATAAAGAAGTAGGGAAAAGAAAACGAAACCACAAGATAAATTTTTAAGCGGCCTTGAAACCACCCTTGAACACTTGAAAGACAGAGGGAATAAGGTAGGAACTGTAGTCGGCTGAATCTTTTCTGGATTTACTGCAAGGGTCGTTATTGACCTTGTGGGTGTCGTTAATGAGCCACTGAGCCGCTTTGATTTTGCCCAATCTCACTTGTATAACTTAACAAAAAAATTCTATTCCGAAAATCTTTTATCTAATCCTAAAAACAAATCAAAAGAAAGCTAGCAAAAAGATCTAAGAAAGCAAAAACTAAAAACAAAAACAAAAAGCGGGTTGCCTCCCGTAAGTGCTATTTTTAATGTCGTTAGCCCGACGAACTTACCTCGGCTCTAAGGTGGCTTCTCTCCGGCTTTATAGGGGTTGTGAGAAACCCCATACTTAGTTTGAAATGCATCAAAGCTTCTCTCCAAAATATGCGGTCCTCTATCATTGATGAGAACACTTGGAAGTCCTACATAAGGGTTAGGAAAATCCGAAAACCAAGGAGGCTTTGACTCTTTCACAATATGCTCAATAGTAGGAGATGTAAAAGAAGAATGAAAGAAAGGATCATGACCAGAATCAATTAAATCAAAGAAAGGAGACTTACCTTTGTTGCTCAACTAGGGGGTCGTTACCGAGGTAGATGGGGTCGTTAACGACCCTTATGGGTCAAGGAATGTCTCAGCAACGTGCTTGTCTAGCCCGGTAATGGGCTGGATTTCACCCACAACGTTGTGATTCTTCAGAGAATGGTCGGTAACGACCCACCATTGGGGGTCGGTATGCTTCTTAGTGGGTGTGACCTCCTTGAACTGTCTTGTTTCTATACTCAGAGAAGGGTCGGTATCGACCCATGGTGGGTCATTAGGCTCCTCCTTAATGCTTTTAGTGACCTCATTCGCGACAGTATTGAAGCGAAACTCGACCTTATCTTCCCCAATGTCAAATGTGAGGAGTCCCTTTCTAACATCAACTCTTGCCCCTACGGTGGCTAGGAATGGCCTTCCAAGAATGATTGGCACCACAGGGTCTTCTGGCATCTCCATCACTATGAAGTCGTTGGGAACAAATAATTTGCCTACTTGTACACGAACATCCTCTACGACTCCAGTGGCTTTGACGCATGATCCATTTGCCATGTAGAGATTCATATTGACAGGTTCCAGCGGTCCCATATTGGCTTTGGACCAAATAGAGAGTGGTAGGAGACTGCCACTGGCACCTAAATCACATAAAGCTTTAAACTTGTATGCTCCAATCCCTATTGTGATAGCGAACTTACCTGAGTCACCTAGCTTTTCAGGAAGCTTTATAGATCGGACCTCACTTGACATCTCTGAAATAGATCTTTTCCTGCTCAAAATCTCTTTTAAAAATTTAGTGTAGGCAGGCATTTCATTAAGGGCTTCAATAAATGGAATAGAAATGTTTGACCCTTGAAGAATTTTAACAAAGCGCCTAAACTTTCCTTCCGTGACATCATTAGACTTTTTAATCGAGAAAGGAAGAGTTTTAGATGGACTCGGAATAGAGAGAGACCTGGATCGAGGCCCAATCGAATCGACAAGAGGGTCGATCGGTGTTGGAGAAGGGTCGATATCAACCCTTCGGGGGTCGGTATTGAGCTGAGAATTCGGTTTAGAAGACTTACATGGCCTGGAGAGCTCGATATCGACTTTTACGGGGTCGATATCGACCTTTGTGGGGTCGGTGTCGATCCTATTAGGGTCGTCGTCCTCGTTACCGGTCACTTTTTCCTTGGCTTTAGCACGGTCCGGTAGTGTTTTTCCGCTTTGGAGGTGGATTGCTGCAATTTGGCCTCTTGGGTTCTCTTCTAGACGGCCCGGTAATTTCCCTTGAGGTCTCGGAATTTGTGCATCAAGGTTGCCAGTTGGGAGTTAACGCTCTTCTTCCATGTTTCTAGCTCTCCCAACTATGCTCGTACTCCATTCAACTGATTGTTGATGTTGGTTTGGACTCCATCAATCTTGCTATGGATGCCCTCTTGTAGCCCTTGTACCCATGAAGGTACCTCTTGATATCCCGGTGGTCTGTAGGGAGGAGGCCGTCTATCCGGTGGAGGGGGTGCATAGTTGCCCCAGGTAGGCTGATTGTTGTTCCTCCCTGCATAAGAATTATGTACTTGGTTCCCATAGGGACCTCTCATAGTTAGCTGCTTCATATGCCTCAGCAGCACGGACCTGTTGCAAGTTAGTGCAGACAGAAGTAACATGGGCTTGAGACCCGCATTCTCTCCGGCTCACTAGACGGGGAATATTCGTACAGTAGGTTGTCAGAAAACTTACCTGTTTCTTTAGACGGTTGACCTCATCCTGTAAGAATTGATATTTAACATCGGGGTCAACTTCATCCTTGTTGGGAACATAGAGCCGTTTTTTAGGCTGGGGCGGTTGCTGGGTCCCATACATTGCATCATAGTTGGTCAATTTATCTAACAATTCCCATGCAGCATTAGGCTCCAACTCTATAAAACCGCAAGCAGTATGTAAGTTGAGGCGGTTCTTTGTCTCAACATTTATCCCTTGAAAGAATATCTCTTGCAAGACATATTGTTGTTGACCATGGGTGGGGCATTGCCTCAGCATCTCCTTGAATCGCTCCCACGTCTCCACAAATGTCTCGTTAGGCAGCTGGTGATAAGAAGTAATTCACTTCCTTAACTCCGTAGTCTTGGCAGGAGGGAAGAACTTAGTCATGAATAAATCATTCAAGGTTCTCCACGTCCTTACCTACCTAGGAGGTAAGCTTTCTAGCCAGCTCAGGGCCTTACTACAAGAGACCATTTAAAAGCTTTTAGTTGGACATATTCTAAAGAGACACCATCAGCAGCAATGGTGTCACACAAATCAACAAAATTACGAATATACTCCATAGGGCATTCATTTGGTTTTCCCTCAAATTGAGCTCTCTTAATCAAAGATATAAACTGAGATTTAATTTCAAAAGCCCTTTCTATCTCAGGAAGCACTACGGCTGATTCTGGCACCCTCAGTTTCGGGTGCGTGTATTGCTTGGCATTCCTAGGGATAGCATTCAACTGCTCCTGTAATTGAATACGTTGCTCCCTTTCTTGATCTTTCTCGGCTTGCAACGCCTCCATCTGTCTGCGCAGAGCAGCCATCTGTTGGGCAATATCCTCAGGAGTAGCCATTATACGGTTTTCTCGTCTTCTGCGATGAAGGACACGTTCTGGCTCAGAATAATAATCAGTTTGATCCAATTCAAGTCGACGTCTTCCCGCTTGCATAAGCTGAGAAAACAAACAAAAAGAAACAAATTAGAAATAAAAAATGGGGTCAGGCTATTCCCAACCCATAAGTAATCAAACACAGCACAGTTGCTTCCCCGGCAACGACGCCAATTTGTTGAAAGGGTTTCCCGACAACAAATAAATTTGTAGTCAAGACCCCGCTGTGTATAGGGAGGTCAGGATCGTCCACGGGAAGCAAGGTTATGTTTTATTACTAAACTAGAAAGCAAAAGAAAAGGCAAAACAAAGCAAAGAACAAAGCAAAACTATCAAATAAGTGCACTGGAAAGGGCTTGATATTAACCTTGTCAGGGTCGGTATCGAGGCTACCGGAAGTTAAACTTGACTCAAAAATAAGGAAAAATTCTAGGATAGGGGTTCTCCACAACACAATCATGCAATTCTCAATAACATAAATCATAAATATCATGCCTTTAACATAAAGTTATCAACTTTCGTTGAATTAATCAAGCAAATCAATCAATTTTCACAAATCAATTCACTTAATCTACTTGCTTTGATCTAAAGTTCTCAACTTTCGTCTCAAACTTTATTTCGTATTCAAATTCACAACTTTTTCTTTCAATCAAGTTAAGAACATGAAATACTTTAACTTTCGTCAAAGCTTTTGCACAAACAAGTAGAAAAATAGATAAAAAGCAATCAATTCATTCATCATATCACCATTCATGCACAATCATGTTAGGTTTCTAACCCCAACCCCCCAAAAGGAGACTACTCACTCATAATTGGAGAAAAACAAGCAAAACAATTAAAAGAGAACATAATTGAATTAAAACTAAAGGCTTACTTGAATTAACAAACTCCAAACTTGTCTTAGAACACAAGAAAATCTCCCACAATCTTCTTGCTTGTGCTCCAAGCAACAATTGTCTCCCAAAAACCCTAAAATTGCGTCTCCAATAAAACTAGAAGCGTCTTTTTCTTTTTTCACGTGAGAGAGAGAGCTAGAAAGAGTCTAAACAAGGGTATTTATACTAGAATATCCCTCTTAAAAAGTTTCCATAAAAACAAAACCTACTAAAGATAAAAGATTGTGGAATAAAAACAATTAATGATCTTTGACTAGGTCGGCTGGGCTGAAAAGGGTCGATATCGACCCCCATAGGGTCGATATCGAGGCTGGTCTGCACTTGATTTCTCACTTTTCTTCCTTCTTTCTTTGGATTTTGCGGGGGTTTCTTCCATAATTTTCTTCCTTCCTTCTTCCTAGCTTGATCCTCTCTTCTAATGTCCTTTGAATGCATCCAAATCCGCTTCAAAACCTAGAAAAACACAAAATACGTAAACTATTCTAGAAAGACACAAAACACTCACAAAAGTACAACTAAACGAGACTAAAAGACTTAGAAAAACATATTAAAACTATGCTAAAAACGTGGACATCAAAATAATTTAGCTTTCATAATTTCTCTTATAAAAAGGAATAATAAGAGAAATTAGTAATTTTAAGGAGATAAGAATTTTAATAGAAATTCGTTCGTTGTCTCTATTATCACTAGGTTGAAGTTTCGAATCCGTCTAAGTCGTCTGATTCCGAACCGTTCGGAAAGAAACCGTACTCCAATCAAGGCAAGTGGAATTTCTCCTTGTAGCCTCGATATTTCGTTTCGTGAAATTTTTCGATGTTGTGAACAACTTGTTTGCTAATAATAAACGAATCTAGGAATATCGATTGTTAGAAATAATGACACAATTGTTATCGTTATTACGCTTATTAATGTTCAATAAGACTATTAC
Source organism: Fallopia convolvulus (assembly GCA_964016875.1). Classification (NCBI taxonomy): domain Eukaryota; kingdom Viridiplantae; phylum Streptophyta; class Magnoliopsida; order Caryophyllales; family Polygonaceae; genus Fallopia; species Fallopia convolvulus. The sequence goes on along the minus strand of OZ024735.1, from coordinate 12,681,506 downwards.
GCTAGTCTAGTTTGTGACCTTTCTTGTTTAAGATCTCTTTTCGAGATCAGTTTGGATTAAATAGTAAGGGGTGGGGGATTAACCCGACACCTCTATATAACCTACTAAGTCGTATGACACCATGCCTAAATTCCGCGACTTTAAGGATCATGATCCACCATCTTCTCCTGTTCGGAGGAGGGAGGTGCGCACCCTAGCTAGGTGCCGGAACTTCGTTCCCATAAGTGGACCCGGGCCCATTCATGGCCCCCACACTCTTAAATCCATTCACATAAGTGAAAGTTTTATCACGACATAAGATAAGTGCCAAAGCACAATTAAAAGAAACTAAAATCGGGTCGGAATAGTACAACTTGCTTGGAACGATCGTCTTTCCAATATGAATGCTTATTCGGGTTTGTCAAGGTGGGTTTGGTACTTAAGCGCCTTCGGGCCACCTCCCCGATCTGGAGCACCGAATAAGATGAGGTTGGTTGAGGTCCGACAAGGGCGCGAGAGGTTTTTTAAAACTCGTATGAATTAATAATGTTCCCAACATACTTCCTACTCTTTGAAGTTCTACAATCTCGTAGTTCTTCCCTACGGGTTAAGAGTTCTCTCAATCTCGAGATTTACTCTTTTCTGTCCTTAAATCTCCACTTAAATTTTCTACTTCTCAAACACATCCCGATAATCTCTCTCGAATAACGTAAATTACCATACTACCCTTGAGAATTTCAGTTCTCACTTGATTAGTCTCCTTAGACTAATTCCACCATTTTCGCAGTATTCGCATGGTATTTCTCGCCCTTTGCGACAAGTGTCAGACTCTAGGAAATTCACATCGAAGTTTTGAAGACAAAGTCTAGAAACCTCGAGAAGAGCTATGCAAGGATAGAAGGTCAAGGCATGATGACGTTGAAGGAAGGAAGGAATTTTCAAAGAGCACATCATTCAGAAGATAGTGCACCAGCTCTTCTATTTTAATCAAGCAAATCATCATCATATGATTTGTCTTGGAGAAACATACTTGTATTTTTAAATACGTCTTTTCAACCCTTTTAAATGGGCTTGATTTTCTGCTGCTATATCTTTTGTAAAACGACTATCAATGTAATGAACGAATGTTCTTATCAATAAATAAAATTCCGCTTTTAATCATTTCTCCTTTAATTATGTCTCATTAAATTATTTAAAGCCTTGGGTGACTTTGGGTGGTAAAGTCTGAGGTCACTGGCGGTAACACCATGTGTTACAAAATAGGGGTGTTACAGAAAATCCAAAAGAAGTTGTGAAAAAGTACAAAGGAACAAGGCCAAACAAGCTCGTTACCGACCCTGTGGGTTTGATACCGAGGCGTGCAGCAAACAAGAATTGGCGAAAATTCAGCAAGAGTCTACCGACCCTGACAGGGTCGACACCGAGGGTGCCCTGTGTCGTTAGGCGTAGCCGACATCGAGATTTTTATGTTTTTATTCCGTAATCTTTTAGTTTTAGAAAGTTCTATCTTTATGGAAACTTTTTAGATAGCTTTTGTTGGTTTTTAGGGTATGAAAACGGAATAGATATGTTGCATAACAAGTTGAAGTGAAAGTCGACCCTTGCACAACAAGGCTGTTTTGGGTAGACCTCGAAAGGTAATCTCGTGAGTAGATCCCAAAGGGTAGTCTCGTAGCGTGTAGGCCCTAAGGCAATCACCATCGTCCCACTTAAAACATTTTATTAAGTTGCTTGGATAAAGGCTACGAGTGGAACGATTAGATCGATCTTTCCTTCAACGAATATTGACCCTATTCCATGTCAAGGGATTCCGCAATATCACTGTGGGATAAAACGTACCAAATAAAACAATAGGCGTGTTGGCAAGACACATCTATTAAGAATGAACGTACCTTGTTCGAATTTCATGACTCTTCTTCATTCTTCACTTGAACGAAGTCTTCTTCCCATGACGTTTGTGGTTCTTCCTTCACTTGGACGAAATCCCCATGCAACGCCACTTGAGGTTCCTTCTCCACTCGAACTTGTGAAGACCGATCCATGATAACCACACTTGTGTTTGATTCACTCGTGAATAACTCACTCAAACAATGCCTAGTCTTTCTCGACTACAAGTGTTTTCTTCTCACTGAATTTGTGTGGACTTGTGTCGCCTCTCTTCTGTCCAAAATGGAAGACTAACACCCTTTAAATAGGCATGTAAAACTGTCCAAAAACAGCCCAAGAGGCGGTTACACAATCAATTGGAAGAAGGAATGGTCGAGAGTGAATTTAGGAGGAGTTGGTTGTAACTTCTCCTTCTCTTTCCTTGTCATCATAGGTGGCCAACCACCCATCCAAGAGTCCAAAAGGGGCGTGTAAATCCATCCAAGAATGGCCCAAAAGAAAACCGAAAACTCCATCTAGAAATCCAATCCAAAAGCCCAATGCTTCGACCCAAAAGACATGGCAAGAGGCCCATGTCAAGCATCCATGCATGCGGCCCAACCAGCCCATACGCGCGACCCATGGGCCGGCCCACCAAGGCCCACACCAAGCTAGCATAGCTAGGTACCTAGCTAGGTCACTTACCCAGTGTAGTTGGCCCTTAGCTAGTTGAGCTAGCATCCAGCTAGTTGAGCTGGCTTGAGTTGCGTTTTAGCTCGTTGAGCTGAGTTTTGAGCTACTTGAGCTAGTTTGAGCTTCCATGAGCTAATCCCTAGCTACATGAGCTTCTTACTAAGCTTATACTTTGAGTCAAGAGCTTGTTCAAGCTTCTAGAGCTAACTCTGAGCTAGTTTGAAGCTTCAATACTCCTTTCTAGCATACATAACTATGTGCCAAGCTAAACTCAAGCTTTGGTTCTTTCTTAAAGCATTCACCAAGCTTAAGTTAAGCTTCCTAACTTCATTAGATGATGCACAAAGCTATAAGACTCGTATAACAAGCTCGAAACCATACGTTAGCTCAATTGCAACCACTCGACGCCTTGTGCCTTAGCCCTAGGTGCGCCGCAAGCTCATCGTACACCACCTAGGTGCACCGCTAGCGCCGTGTAGCCATGGTCGTACCATCACAATGTCAAGGCGCACCCAAAATGTCGAGACTTGAACCTCAAGATCGAGCACCAGGCGCGCCATGCCCTTGCACCGATGTCGTGCGAGCGCGCACCATGTGCATCGGTGCGTCACCACTGAGCATCGATGCATCGTGCCTCTACCGAGTGACGACGCCTCCAAAGCGCGCCCTCGCCTTGTGCCGTGGCACTTGGGGTTTTATTCCTTGGCATTGGTGTGCCTTAACTTTTGATCATTTCCTATACATGACAATTCCTTCCAATATATCATGGCAAGTCACATAAGTCAATTTCTCAATCGACATTATCCTTGTGACTCATTAACCTCAACATGCTCTTAACGGGATTTGATGACTTTTCACAAATCACCAACAGCTTTTCTAGTATAAATACTCTTGTCTTTAATAGTTTTAGTGGTGGTTAGGCGAATTGAAAGAGAGACGTGTGAATTCCTTCATAACACGCACCTTTTTCTTTGTTTTGGCTGATTTAGTTTGTTCTTAAGGAGACTTGGAGAAGAAGTTTGTGATTTCTGGAAGTTTTCTTAGACAAGAAGTATTATTAATTCAAGTAAGTTTAGTTCTGATTCAAAGTGATGTTTTTATTCAAGTGTTTTGTTTGTTTTTCCTTAAGCGTGTGTGAGTAGACTTCTTTTCTAGGATCGGGGTTGAAAACCCGACATGATTGTGCATGAATGGTGTGTGATGAATGATTGAATGCTTTCTATCTATTCTCTTCTTGTTTTGTGCTTATGCTTGGACGAAAGTCAAGGTAATTTGAGTTTGTTTCTTAATCGAAAGAGAAAGTTATGAACTTGAATATTGATATTGTTTGATAACGAAAGTTATAAACTTTGGATCAAAAATAGGTAGAAAGTGAATTGGTTTATGAAAGTAGATCGATTTGCTTGTTTTAATCAACGAAAGTTGATGACTTTATATTCAAGGCATGATGTTTATGATTCACACTATCTCGATTGCTTGATTATGTTGTGGTAAACCCTTGTCCTAGATCTTTTTCCTTTTGAAGTTTCGTATTACATTCTCTTCAGCATCGTTACCGAGGTCATTAGCTCGGTACTGAACTTGTGTTTCCCTGCATTGTTGTACTTTGTTTCAGCTTAAGTCCTGTGTCGTTACCGATCTTGACAAGGTCGGTACCGAACTGTTCGAGCCATTATTTAGTTGATCTTCCTTGTTTTGTTTCCGTTTTGTGTTCTTTTGCTTTCTAGAATAGTAGTTAAACACAACCTTGCTTCCCTTGGATGAACCTGACTCCCCTGTACTCAGTGGGGTCTTGACTACAAATTTATTTGTTGTTAAGTAAATCCCTTTCAACAATAACTTGCATTTAGGTAGTGTTTAGGATGCATATTTATGTTTATATTGCATGGTTTTAGCTTAGTTTAGTCTAGTTTTTAGGTTTTTAAGTTTTCTTGGGAATTCGGGTTTGCGCTTATTTTATTCGGTTTTGCAGAACTTTAGATAAACAAGCATGGACGGGACGTACCTTAGATGATTATGGTGGAGTTTGATGATTAAGATGAAGCTTAGAGTGGTGGAAGTGAAGATTGGAAGAGCTAAGGTCGAAGAGGTTGTGGGAAAAGAATGCTTAAATTCGGATCATGCATTGGAGTTGTTGTTTCGACATCTCTATCTTACAATGCTTCGTTTGGTAGCCATAGTGGCCTGATGGAGCTGAATTTATTATCATTGGAAAGCTAATTCAAAGATCTAATATTCATACTTTTTCCACCAGTCCAAACTCCAACTCTAATGGGATCAAAACAACCTCTAAAGTGTCACCTAAATCCTGAACCGAGAGGAAAAGCGCGGGATGGGTAGGAAATGTGCGGCCGCGCTTTTCATGGACCAAGCCGAGCAATTCCAACAGAGAGAAAAGCGCGAGCAAGGGAGAAAATTATTGGAGAGCTTTATGGGCTTTGATCGCGCTTTTCGGTGCTTCGCGGGAGGTTTATAACCGACTTATTAGGCTTCGTGTTGGACTAGTCTTATGTTATTTATGGATAGTATGACCTTGGGATATTTTGTATCTTTAGTTGTGAGAGATACTTAAACTCTCTTGTTTTTCTCTCTCTTGAATAATTCACTTTCTAATCACAATTTGGAGCTAGGGTTTTCTTTCCTAGAGAGTTTTCTCAAGAGGCAACCTTTGAGCCAAATTTGTAAGTTTGCTTTAATACAATTATGCATTGCTAAATCTCTTGTGTTTGACTAGTTAATTGAAGTTTTGATTTGCATGAGTTGTGAGGTTTGATTGATTCTCAACAAACTTGAATAGGTTTTATTCCCTATGCTTAATTAAATCAAAGTTTATCTGGGTTTTGTTAAATTAGCTACCTAATAAGATTTCTAGGATAATTTACAACTAATCTAATTAATTTTCGTTTGGGATTAGTTAGATAAAGTATGATCTATAATTGTTTAGACCCAGTCTGGCTATTCAATTGTAGAAGGGAATAAATTCACATGTCACTTAGATGTTTGGTTGTTCCAAGTCCTTGTTTTTATCGATTACATGGCGCTTATCTCCCTTACGTCCAAGTGCCGAGGTAGGGGCTCTCACCTCTCACAAGATATCAACACTTCTAACCTCTGGTCAAGCCTCCACTGGAGAATTTGCCAAAAACATAAATAGTCTTTCTTTTAAAGGGGCACGGTTCCCCATCACACGAACCATACATACACATCAGCTCCTCGAGGACAATCTAAAAACTTGGTCGTGCTGAGAACGGTACCAACACAGAGGATACGTTCGAAAACTTCATATATGATGAAACTGAGCAAGTCTAACAAGAATTTAAGAGAAACTAAGCAAGTTGTAAATGACTTACCTTAATGACGAATTCTCACAACCAGCAACACTATGTAAACTGAGCAAAAGTAGACTTTACAGATGAGTTTTTCACCATTAGTAAGAGAAGATCTAGCAGAAGAAGATTAACCAAACGATGATGGTTTGCAAATGTAAGTATCACCTTATTCATTACTCAATTGCAAATGAAAAGTTTGAAAATAAATTAAATCCTCTATCCATCCACTTTGAGACGAACCGACCATAGCGTACAAAGTGATGGAAAAAGAAGAAGGAATGAAAGTGGCTAGTTCCCACAATTGAAGATGGAGGCCTTGTATAGGAGAAATGGAAGAAAATAAATTTAATTTGGCTTTTATAAGATATAAAGGTCATGACACACAAATTTATAAGATATAACACAAATTTTAAGAAAGAAAGATAAGCATGGTACATAGATTGAGAAGATAGAGATCATGGCACACGGGTCCAGATGATAAGATCAATACATCTTTACTATATACTAAAGCGGAGGTTAAAATAATTTATAAAACGGTTCCACATTAAACCACAACATCCATCTTTTTAAATCAATCTGATTAGTGAAATTAATTTAATTTTTTTAATTAGATGTATTTATATATTAAACAAAACAATCAATATATTATTTTTATTTTTGAATTAGATAATTTTGTAGATATGATGCATATAGTTTTTGAAAAATATCCTTGCTTGTATTAATTCATAATTATTTTTGAGAACGATAGTTTTTTTGTTTATAAAATACGTATTTTTTTAAAAAATATCCCTGTCTATATCAATTTAATCAAAATTTAACAAATGCAAATAAATAATACAATAAATTATATAAACCCATGTAGGGCACGAGAACTAAAACTATCTTCATCCTATTAAGAAATAATCTTACTTGACGATTACGAATCAAACTACTAGATAAATTTCGCAAATAGAAAAAACATATAAAATCTTGGTAAAAAATGAGATTACCCATGATTACTTACAAGTTAAGTAATCTCAGCATGAATTGCGAGGAACGTAAAAATAAGATAAAAATATCAAAATATTCCCGAATATTATAATGAGAATCTGTATTTCAAGGTCGGTGATTGGGTGTTGAGGAAGGTGTTTCAAAACACCGCAGAGTTGAATGTTGGAGAATTATCCCCAAGATGGGAAGGTCCATACAAGATCGTGAAAATCGTAGGGCAAGGAGCTAATCAGCTTGAGATGAAGGAAGGTAAAGTGATACCACGTAGCTACAATGTCGTGCACCTTAAAAAGTACTACTTCTAAGTTTCTAAGTATTATAATTCCTCTTTTCATTAGCATTGTTTTTTTAAAGTTCATTGTGAATTTGCACTAGGTAAAAAGGTAAGCCCAGGTCGTTTGGTTTGATCACTTTTCGTCCAAAACAATAACCTCAACATAGCGAATTCTTCACGGCTCGATGATCATGGTATATTGGTATTGCATGATCGGAGTTCCACTCGATTGAGAAATCAGGCAATATGCTATCCTCTTCGTACAAGGATCCTTGCAAAACCATTCGTCCTAAGCTTGGCATGCATCAATGTTCATCAAGACTCAAACAAGAAAAGAGTGCAATTAGCACACAAATTAAACATATACTAGATTTAGCTTCAAGAAAATATGGACTCAACCAAGAAATTTATATGTGCTTCAAGAAAATATGAAGTCAATAAAAAACGTTTATATACATCATTTGGTAAGAATGTAAAATGATGATGAAGAAAGTTGAAGCGAACAACTCTTGTCCTATTATAATAATACAATCAGTGGAGGTTACAATATACCACTCAATCAATACTATATACACTAAACATCAAATATAATGGTAACCTCATGAACGTTATAGATTGGTTCTAATTGTTATTTGAATGCATCAAGAAACAAAACCTTTCTAAATGCCAATTAAGACAATCATCAATGGAGGAGAAGATAATGTACACCTGGGAAAATGTCTCTAAATAACGCGGTGCAAATCATCTGCCCCGACTTTGTGTCCCAAATTTATGTCCCACATTTCCTATTGGTCCAAGTGTAAATTATTAATATTTTATTAAAATAATTTAGAAACTTATCGGTCCAACTTTCTTCTTACTCAAAATTTACTACCGCGTTTATTTCTTCTCCTTCACATTATTAATCCCACATCGTCAATCTCGCTCTTTAGTTAAATACTTGTTTTTAAAATTTTATATTGGTTTGTCATCTTCCTTCTAAAAATCAACAATAAAAATTGTGAATTTTCGGGGGTTTTGATGGGGTTTAATGGCGGTTCCACTATTTGGATTAAAGGAGAAAATAAGATGGCAAAACAAGTTCCACCATCAAAACAACAAATTGCAAAAATTCATAAACGTAATCCAAAGCCTGGGGTTTGAAGGTATGAGAATTTTTATTTGAAAAATGGTAGATTTGGGAATATAAGGCCTAAGGTCATTTAAAAAGAATATGTAAAAGTATTATTATTGGTTAATATTAGATATTGGATAGGAAGAGCTTAGAGAGGGGGGGAGGGATGGGGGGATAAGTGGAATGGAAGAAAATCATACCTGCAAAAATATAATGGGAAGATAGTTGGAGAAAGAAGATGGGGACAATTAATGTTTTTTTACATAACCTATGTAGACACGTGGACCAATAAAAAAGATTGATACAGGAAGTTGAGACATGAATGTGAGACAAAAGATTTGCAATAACAAGCCTATCATGCACAAACAATAGACTTAATTTGCCCTAACCAACAAACGTACCCATAAAAGTAAACGTTTAACATTGGGATTCAGTTAAAACCTAATTGAAAAAAAATGCAAATCTTACATATAGAAGCAATGAAGTTTAAAAAATGAAACCCAATATATCTAAGCTTTACAATCACAAGTAATGCCTAATTGGATATGACGATAAAGAGTGTAAAACAAAACTAGGACAAAATGATCATGACATAAATAATGAACTAGCCGATGGGAGAAGACACAAAGAGATAAGATCACTAATAGTAAAGTATGAAATTTGAACAACTAAAATGTAAATGTGATTTTGAATGTGCATAACAAGTTATGAGGTTTATCTTCTACAATGCAAACTCAATGCTCGATTGGTATCAATATCTTAGATATCAAATATCAGATATGACTATGAGCCTATGAGTATGAGATATCAGATATGGGTATGAGATTGATATCTAATATCCTTGTTTGGTATATATGTTATTGATATCAATTGATTGCAAACCCCCTAAAATTTCAACAATTAGGGTACAAATTCAAGCATATTTCAAGAAACATTACCTCTAACAGATACGAAAACCAAATTCTAGCAAAAAAATCAAATCCGAAAAATAAATTCAAGCATATTTCAACCATTCTAGCCAAAAACCAGGTTCTAAATTACCACTAACAGAGAGAAGGATGATGGAGAATGAAACAGATAAAGAAGTGAGTATAGGGCGGGTGTTAGCCCCATCGCCGGAGCCAGGAGAATCCCCGGTCTAGTCGGAGCCAAGCGTTAGTTAATCAGAGAGCCAGAGAGAAGATGTGACAGGCGTGGAAAAGAAATGGTCATATCCCCCAATTTTTTAGTATATCAAATGGGGGAAAATTAGTATTCCAAGATACAAAAAGATATTAGTTGATACCGATATCTAAGCATACCAAGAGTTTGAATCTCGTGCGGAACGAATATTTTGTGCGAATATGCAACAAGTAAAAGTGCATCGTAAGACCTCAAAAAACGCATCGTAAAACCTCAAAAGTGCATTTCTAAATGACACTATTATGGTGTATCATAAAGAATTAAAAGTACATTCCCAATTTAAATGCATTTTAACATTGTACAATGTACTTTAATAAGGACCATAGATGGAATACATTTAGGAACAATAATGAGACTCATATAACATATAAGGGCATGTCCAACAGATTCTCCACAATTTTCTCCAAAATAGAGAACTAAAAGTCATATTTTCTAAAATAATTTTACTCCAACTCCAACAACTTTCTCATTTTAAATTTTTTTATATTATTTATATATAAATATAAATATTTTCTAAAAATATTATAAAATATAATGCAACCTATTACAAGTTGACATGATAACACATATAATTAATGCATTTCCCAAATATTTTTAGAGAATTCTCTAAATTTAGGGAAGAAATCTCATTTCCCCATCTCTTTCCATATTATGGAGATTGTTATAGAGAAATTGTTGGGGTAAAAAATTGTATCCCATTCTCTAAATTCACACTTTCCCATAATACGGGGAAGCTCTTGGAGATGGCCTAATTCACACCAAACACACCAAACACACCAAACATACCAAACATAAGATACAACCCAATATCCTATAGGCAAAATACATAAACGACTCCCTGAACTTGTGCCCATTAGTCACTTAGCCCCCTATACTTCGGCCCTATTCGATTGAATCCCTTTATTTGCACTTCGGGACCGATTGAACCCCTAGTCGTTGATTTGCCAAGTCGCGTACATTTCACGCTCTTTTGGAAGAGTATTTGGGCGAGTGAGGAGCTGAAGATTGCTTAATTTTCTTTTTTCGTTTTATTTTTCTGTCCTTTTTTCTTTCTTCTTCCCTTGAACTTTTCCCTTCACAGACCTGCATTCTAAAACCCTAACCAATTTGGCTATAATTCCACCGCCTACCAACAAACCTATGTAGGAATTGAACACACAAATCATAGAGGTTATCTTGGCTGATTGCTCTCAGATTTCAATCTCCGGAGAATCGAGGAATTGGGGCAAAAGCCCCAAAATCTCATCGTTCTCAACAATTAGAAAGAACGCCGATGTAGGCGGCAGAAAGACACCTAATGTGGATGTCGAGCTTTGTCAAAACTACATCAAGATTGTCGGCGGTGTAGGCTAGTTTGCAGTGATACTATGACAAGTCCTCGATGCTTCTAAGCCGACGCTAAACTCTTCAACTTGTCCTTAATCATCTTCCACTTGGCCGAGAAGACTTTGATCGTGTAGGAGAGGGCGATGATGGAGGTTATGAGTTCGATTGCTCGCCGGAGTTTCGGATCTTCTCTGACTGCGCAATGACCCACTTCTCCAATACCTTCTTCTTGTTCTCCAATGTCCCCGCTTTAATCCCCTGAAATTTCTTGTTCCTAATGAAATCAAAGGAAACCATTGCTTCAAATGATTTATGATTGTTTTGGGGAAAGATTAAAGAGGAAAAGAAAGGAGCATAGAATGAGTGAAGATGAGAGGTCTGGGAGGAATTTTGTTCAATGGCAAAAGCTCACTAGGATGATGAATTCATTTTTTTTTAATTTTTTTTCTGTTTTAATCTTTTCTCCTTTTTTGCTTTAATTAAAACAAATGACATGACATATACGTGGCACCATCATGGCAAAATATTTGCACACGTCAGCGCTTGTACAACACACTTAAAAAAAGTCTTAGGATTAGTGGTTCAATAGGTCCCAAAATGCAACTGTAGGGGTTCAATCGAATAGGGCCAAAGTATAGGGGGCCTAAGTGACTAATGTACATAAGTTCAGGGGGGCGTTTATGTATTTTGCCTATCCTATATGATACGAGGATATCAATACCTAACGGGCTCCTCCCCTTGGTTTCTGTGGTTAGCTTCAGATAGTTTTGTCACATCCTGTTTGGCAACTGTCGAGGCTTTCAGGAGTCAGTCAATCGTCACTCCGCTCGCGATCTTACCTCTTACTTCCCAAAGCACGCGATGATCCTTAGGGGACTGGACTTTTCCTTGCCTCTTACGTCCGAGAAGGGCCAATCGTGTCAGAAGGCCGGTATTATACGATATATAAAGAAGAAAAAAACCATCCCTAAAAGGTAGCGAATAGGGGTAGTGAACCCACTTATATACCACACATTCAAAGTATCAAGTATGTTATGACTTCCAATGCGCGAATTCCCCATAATCAATTCCCTGAACAAGATCCTCTCTTCTTCCCCCACCCCCGCCAAATTCCTGCTCTGTATGTGCTCCGATCTGCTTCAGAATGTTCGATTCACAGGCCCGTGTCTCCCTACAGGGTAAGCCAATTCCCGATCTTTCTTAAATTCCATGTGACCCTAAAGCCCTAGCTCTCGACGCGTTTGTGTTCGAGCTATTTTGCGAGCTGTACTGTGTGAACTGAAATTATGCTTGTCGGTCTCGGACCCTCTCTTATTATGGGTGTCGGTGTCAGTGACGGTAGCATGGTGTTTCAGTTGCTAAACTGTGCAATTAGGGATTGAAAGCGAGGTTCATTTGGTTTTATATGCTTGATCAGCTGCTCAGCTGATTCCCAATTTCTTCCAGTATGTAGTTGTTTCCTTCATGTGATTCCCAACATGGTATAAGGCTCAGTTTTGCGTAGTGCTAAATTCGCTTTGGTAGTTGTACAGAGTTAAGTTTGAGGTCTTTTCATTAGCTGCCTGTGCGCCTGCAATCATCAAGCTAAAAGTGCAACAGTATAACAGTGATATAGCAAAGAATGTCTTGATTGCTTCTGCTTACATTCACCTGAAGTGCAACAAACATGCGAAATACAAAACATATCTTTCATCTGTTTGTCCTCTGAATATTGCTGTCCGGACTGCAGGTATTGTTGAACTTATAGTTGTATGTTTATAACCTTATATATGAACGTAAAAATGAGCCTTTTACCATGTTGCCTCATGAACTCTTTCTATGTCAGGAGCTCCATGACATGCTGTCTCTTGTATATAATCCAAATACTTTATCCTTTCTCATAGATTTTATGTAATACCGTCGAGTTGATTACACTTTGTTTCCTCATCCTCCTATTGATCTTTCTGCTTTTTTTCTCCCCTTTTTAAGATGAAATATATATTCCTTAGTTTTTAACGAGGAAACATAAAAGCAGTGCACATTAAATATTTCATTCAAAATTTAGTTTACAATATTTTCAACTTTCAGTGAATGTCCCAACAGGAGGCTGTTTCCTTGTTTATAGATGGGATTGGCATGATCTGTGGTCTCTTCTCTGACAACATTGAGGGACTTAATCACATTCTGTGTCTCTTAGAAAACCTACAAGCTGTTACCTTGCAAGATCTGGACCAATGAACTAACTAATTGGAACTTGAATCTTGCCAATTTCCTACTATTACCTTGGCCCAAATGTCTTGGAACTATATTGGAAGGTAGATATTAACTTTACATGTTTGTATGACCTTTGAAGTGCTATGTTGCTGGTTTTTTGCCAGCATTTGGTTGCATTATGTCATGATACAAATTTTATACTGATGAAGGATCCATGAATTGTGTGAAGAGGATAAATTTTCTTTTGATGTATCTGTTTCTTGGGAACCACTGCCCTGGTTGTAAGGGTGAAGTGGTATTGGCTTCCAAAGGTAATGCATCAATTATGATATGTTTCTAGACATTGAAAGTTTTTCCATAGTAACTCCATTCTTTCTAATTTGTTTTCCTTTTCTGTTCATTTAAGTTGATAGCTACATGAAACTTTGGTTGCAGCTGATCTATTGTGGTTAGAAAATCCACCCAGCAGTGACTACATTGACAGAGATGCAATTGATGACGTTTTTCGAAGCAAGATGCTATCCTGAAATAAAATGTATGAATTTCTTCATATCTCTAAATTTGTTCCTACCAGGTTAAAAAAGTTAGAAGTAAAATTGGCCAATTGATATTTTTCCTAAAATATATGGAGAAGTTCATGACAGAGAGTTCTAATGTATAAAGTCCTAAAATGTAAGTTTAAGGCCTTGCTATACTTAGTTATAAAAAGTACTTTTTATCCATAAGTATACTTTTTGTCTTGAAATTTGTGAAACTCAATTATATGTTACAAATTTCAAAGTAAATAAGTATGCTTTCTTGAAAAAAGTACTTTTTACAAATTAAATGTAGCAAGGCCTAAGAATCTGCATGAAAACATAGCTGTTAATGCTTCACAAAGTCAGATGGATATAGCAAAAAAAGAAAAGATTAGCTGTGGTGTTTTTTTTTATTCTGGTAGTTTGTTTCTCATGTAGGCATACTTAACATATTTTTAATCCTCTCTTCCAAAAAACCACCTGTGACATCTCAGTATTCTTCCGTTTACAAAATTTGGCAGCAACCAGACAGCTTTGATTCACCTCGCATTTCCTGTAGATTTGTCATGTTGCATTCTCTTACTTTTTCCTTCTTTTTTGGGCCTGTTCTTGTTTAAAGTTATATTGTTTTACCATTGAATTGAATAATGGATCATTTTGGTTTCTGGGGATCATGTGTTGTGTAAATTACATTTTCTTTCCTTTTTTCTTCTTGTAATTTTTTTTTATGTTTGCGCATGTGTTGGGTGTGCCTTCTGATAACTAATCTGATTCTCCAAAAAATTCTGGTTTAAACTTAATAATTTATAGCTCTTGCAGACTGTTGATCTTAAAGTGCTTTTGATGCGCATGTTGCTTGGTTTCTGTTTTTGGATTACTTTAATATATTAATATAGTTCTTAGATGATGAAGCAACTAGCTAGGCTTTTTCTTAACAAAGTTACAGTGCACTTGCCTCAAGTAGTGTGCATTTTTATTTACTGATTGACAATGTTTTACTTTTCAGCTTTTCTTTAAAATCCTGTTATACGATTCAAAACACCATCTTATGCCTTGTTCATGGTAAATTGGAAATCCTCTTGTTTAGTTCATGTACTTTGCATGCTTGCTTTCACCTCTTGCTGGAGGTAAAAAGAGTAGTTCTTGTAGCTATGCATAGTCTGTCTTTTAAATCAGATCTCAATGCTTCCCATGAACCATATTTGGACTCAGCACTGTTGAATATTGAGTAGTATGAGCCCTTAAAATTCACATAACTCTTTGCATAAGTATTAATTACGCTTTAATTATTATGGTATTGATATGATATGGCAATCAATGATCGAAATCAAGTTGGAGTGCCAAGACCTTGAAACTCTATGCGTTAGAGATCAATTATATTACCTCTTTTTATTGGCTAGGTGCGGAGAAAATTATTGGACGGACTGTAATTCTTCACTGCATTCACTGTTTGGAAACTATGCAAGATGATTTAAAGATCATAATATCTTGCAAAAGGCTCTTGCGATCTTTCGCATCATCTTGGAGCAGTGAAGAATGACAGGTTCTGTTTGTGACTTCAACGTGTCACTGGTTCTTCAAGTTCTACAGAGTGAGACGAAAAGCTTGAAGAAGTCACTCAAGGTAGCATGTCGTTGTAATGACCGATGGAGTAGAGAGAGGGTGTAAAAGAGAGCAACCACTTCTGGATGCCAAATGGTATTTCTACAAAGATGTTTTGGGTTACTTGGTAGTTTGAACTTTGGTTGTCTTGTCTATGTACTACCCCCTTTTGCAATGTAATTGTACTGCAAAAAAAAAAAAAAAAAAATCCATGTAATATATTTCTGCATCCAGTTTTAATTCAATTGCTCACATGTACATCTAATACTATATATGGCTATCAGATGGACTCGTTTACAAACATAGATCGATAATTCGTACAGGGTCAGACAGTGCATTCGCCAAGCATGCTTTAGATTTTTCTTCTCTTCCTTCTCCATTTTTATCCTTTCATTTTTCTGGAAAATCATCAAAGTAAAATTCATGATTATTCAGAAAAGAAGACCAAATTTGGAAAACTAAACTATGAATTTTGTTGCCGAGGAAGCATTTGAAGTAATTCAGAAGCCAGCCCACCGCATAACACACATCAGTTGTTGGTAGAAAGGAACAGGTAGTTGGGACTGACTCTGTGTGAGCTGATGAGATCTTGAGTATGCTTCACTTGATGGCAATGGAGACCCTGCAACCAACACAACACAACACATTCTCCTTCCGTATGTTGACACATCAATTAGGTGCACAAAGGGATATTTTTGTTTAATAATTTAATTCCCACCTTCATTCATAAAAACTTCACCTTTCTCTCCTCAAACACACAATTCCTCCTCCCCTCCCCCCTCTCCAGCCATGGAAGCCAGTGCAGGACTTGTTGCGGGTTCCCATAACCGCAATGAACTCGTCGTTATCCATGGCCACGAAGAGGTAATTAATCTATGACGGCATTATGATCATGCCTTATAGATAGCTCTAACATCATACATATATGAATTAATTTGGTGTTTATTTGGAATGTGTGTAGCCTAAGCCATTGAAGGATTTGACTGGCCAAGTTTGTGAGATATGCGGTGACGAGGTCGGCCTAACTGTGGATGGAGACTTGTTTGTGGCTTGCAACGAATGCGGCTTTCCTGCTTGCAGGCCCTGCTATGAGTATGAGAGAAGAGAAGGGAGTCAGCTCTGTCCCCAGTGCAAGACTAGATACAAGAGGCTCAAAGGTATCACAATACTACTAGTCTAATACTAGCAAGGAAAATAGTCCCAATGCTCAATTTGGTGATTCTATTTCTAAGAAAAAATTTGCAAAAAGGAACTCAAAAACTTACATTATTATAGAGTAGTATCTAAGCTATTGTTATGGTGTATTAATGGGAATGGGTTTAAAGGGAGCCCGAGGGTGGATGGAGACGATGATGAAGAAGACATAGACGATATTGAGCATGAATTCAACATCGAAGATGAGAAGAACAAGAATAATCATCTTGCTGAGGCTATGCTTCATGGGAAGATGAGTTATGGAAGAGGTCCAGAAGATGACGAAAACTCCCAATTCCCTGGGGTCATAGCTGGTGGCTCTTCAAGACATGTAAGTCCCCATAAGCAAAACAAAAAAAATGTGTTCTTTGTTTGCGGTAACTTAAGCTTTACTGAATCCTCACAAATTACTTTACTATCCATATTTAATGTCTAAGCAGGTTAGTGGCGAGCTTCCACTGGGAAATTATGGTGGAGATCAGCTAATGGCTTCTTCTCTGCACAGACGCGTCCATCCGTATCCAGCATCTGACCATGGTATACTTGTTTATTTTAATTGTTTTTTTCGTCAAAGTATTATTTCTTAAGGTGCAAGGAAAATGGATATTGAAACCTTCTTTCTGTTTCTTGGATATAGGACATGCAGGGTGGGATGGCAAGAGAGAGGGGAATTTGGGGCCTGAGGCTGATGAATATGCTGATCCTACAAAGTAAGCAACTTCTCTTCTTCCAACTGTTTTGTATTTTCTTGGTTTATCATAATCAAATCCAAATGAAATCTAATCCCTTTATGACCCATTAATATGGCAGGGTTGATGAAGCAAGGCAGCCACTCTCCAGGAAAGTACCCATTGCATCCAGCAAGATCAACCCATATCGTATGGTGATAGTGATCCGTCTTTTTGTGTTAGCCATCTTCCTCAGATACCGTATAATGAATCCTGTCCATGATGCTATCGGTCTATGGCTGACATCTGTCATCTGTGAAATCTGGTTCGCCTTTTCATGGATCCTTGATCAGTTCCCTAAGTGGTATCCTATTGACCGCGAGACCTACCTTGACCGTCTCTCTCTCAGGTAACAACACATCATAAAAATAATTTCAAGTAAAGTTCCTTTTCAGATTGAATTAATGATAACATATTATAATAACTCATCACATATTTGGTTGGTGGTAGGTACGAGAGAGAAGGCGAACCAAATCTCCTTGCTCCCATTGATATCTTTGTGAGTACAGTGGATCCACTAAAGGAGCCTCCTCTTGTTACATCCAACACAGTTCTATCCATTCTAGCAATGGATTACCCTGTGGAGAAGATATCTTGCTACATCTCTGATGATGGAGCTTCCATGCTTACATTTGAAGCCCTCTCTGAAACCGCTGAGTTTGCTAGGAAATGGGTTCCTTTCTGTAAGAAGTTCTCAATAGAACCTCGAGCCCCTGAGATGTACTTCTCTCTCAAGATGGATTATCTCAAGGACAAAGTCCAACCTACATTTGTCAAGGAACGTCGTGCTATGAAGGTTCACTGCTTCACTTGATAACTGTTTCAAAACTTGTCTTGTACAACTTCACCTAAATTCTTGAAACTGGCAACTAAAATTTGTAAATGGGAAAAAGATATTTCCAAAACCCTGTTTTTTTTTTTTTTAGTTTTGAAATATACTAAGACAATGGAAACTCAAAGATGAACCAAACAGTTCCTAAGCTAGAAATTTTGAAATGCACATGTTTGTTTGTTGTTGTAGAGAGAGTACGAGGAATTCAAAGTTCGGGTGAATGCTCTGGTTGCAAAAGCTGGAAAGGTTCCTCCAGAAGGCTGGATCATGCAAGATGGAACACCTTGGCCAGGAAACAACACCAAGGACCATCCTGGAATGATTCAGGTGTTTCTAGGCCACAGCGGAGGCCATGATGTTGAAGGAAATGAGCTCCCTCGTCTGGTTTATGTCTCTCGTGAGAAGAGGCCTGGTTTTCAACACCACAAGAAAGCCGGTGCCATGAATTGTCTGGTGAGACACAATCCACCCATCAATAGGAATACTAGACTTAATAAGAATCACTTTAATTTATACATGCTAATAATGTTGATTCTTGACAAAATTACAGGTGAGAGTGTCTGGAGTTTTAACCAATGCTCCTTTCATGCTGAACTTGGACTGTGACCATTACTTAAACAACAGCAAGGCTGTTAGAGAATCCATGTGCTTCTTGATGGACCCGCAAATTGGAAGAAAAGTTTGTTATGTGCAGTTCCCCCAGAGATTTGATGGCATAGACAGGAATGATCGATACGCGAACAGGAATACCGTGTTCTTTGATGTAAGCTTCTTCTGAATAAAGTTTTCAACTTACAACAATCTTCTTCCTTTCTCATGTAACTAACAATCTTCTTTCCATTTGTGAAGATCAACATGAAAGGTCTAGATGGAATTCAAGGCCCAGTTTATGTGGGCACAGGATGTGTCTTTAGAAGGCAAGCCTTATATGGATACGAACCTCCTAAGAAGGCAAAGAGACCAAAGATGGTAAGTTGCGACTGCTGCCCATGTTTCGGACGCCGCAAGAAGAATCAAAAGTATAACAAAAAGGGTGCAGATGAAGATGCTACTATGAGCCTTCAGGGTACTTAGCTTGACAAATTACTAAGTTGTTTGAAACTATGATAATATATCTTCACTTTTCATATTATGATTTATCAGGGTATGAAGTGGACCAGAATCAATTGGTCTCTGAGATGAACTTCGAGAAGAGATTCGGACAATCAGCAATTTTCGTAACATCAACTCTGATGGTTGATGGGGGTGTTCCCCCATCATCAAGCCCTGCGGCTTTGCTAAAAGAAGCCATTCACGTTATCAGTTGTGGCTACGAAGACAAGACTGCATGGGGTGTAGAGGTAATGGTTTTCAAATGACTTGACTAACTAACAAACTTCTTAAGCTCACCTGTTCTTCCGCAACATATACAGCTGGGATGGATTTATGGATCTATTACCGAGGACATTCTAACAGGATTCAAGATGCATTGCCGTGGCTGGAGGTCCATATATTGCATGCCAAAGAGACCCGCCTTCAAAGGATCAGCCCCTATCAATCTCTCAGATCGTCTCAACCAAGTCCTGCGTTGGGCCCTTGGCTCGGTGGAGATCTTCTTTAGTCGCCATAGTCCTGTTTGGTACGGTTACAAGGGAGGTAACCTCAAATGGCTGGAGAGGCTTTCTTACATCAACACAACTGTGTATCCCTTCACCTCCTTACCCCTCCTCGCCTACTGCACACTCCCCGCCATCTGCCTGCTCACCGGGAAATTCATCATGCCTACGGTAACAGCCGAAACCAAATTCATCCAACTAAGTATTGTTCTTTTTTGGGGCACATCCTCATGCTCGTTGGCTTTTATACACTGCCTTTGAGATGGATTTAGTCCCTATATCAATTTTGGTGCATTATAACTAAATTAAGTTATTATTGTCACATAGCTGAATTTCAGTTTTTTTTGGGTCTATCGGGCGTACCCCTTTCCTTGGGTAGCGGAGCCTCACTGGGTCAATGATGATGATGATGATGATGATGAGTATTGTTCTTTTCTCAACTGTTTTAATTAATTGGTTGCATCATTTCAGATTACTACCTTTGCAAGTCTCTTCTTCATTGCGCTCTTCCTCTCAATCTATGCAACCGGCATCCTCGAGCTCAGATGGAGTGGAGTTAGCATTGAGGAATGGTGGAGAAACGAGCAGTTCTGGGTCATTGGTGGTGTATCAGCCCATCTCTTTGCAGTGGTACAAGGTCTTCTCAAGATTCTGGCAGGAATCGACACGAACTTCACAGTTACATCCAAGACAATCGACGACGACGATGAGTTTGGTGAGCTCTACACTTTCAAGTGGACAACACTCCTCATCCCACCAACCACGATCTTGATCATCAATTTGGTAGGAGTTGTTGCCGGGATTTCAGATGCAATCAACAACGGGTCTGAGTCGTGGGGACCTTTGTTTGGGAAACTTTTCTTCGCCTTTTGGGTGATTGTTCATCTGTATCCATTCCTCAAAGGTCTTATGGGGAGGCAGAACAGAACACCTACTATTGTGATTATATGGTCAGTCCTCTTGGCTTCAATCTTCTCCTTGCTGTGGGTGAGAATTGATCCTTTTGTGCTCAAAACAAAGGGGCCCGATGTTAAGCAATGCGGTATCAATTGCTAAAAGGAGTGTAAACTTACTAATTTGTTTTTACAGCTCAAAATTGTTTGCAAATTGTGAGTTTGTAATAGAGTGAGTCTTTTGTTTTTTGGGTGTAATCAAGTTTTGTCATGATTCAGAAAAACTATGAAAGTTGGAATTGTTCTTGATATTCGATGAATTCTCCCTTCAATTTTTTTGACGAGGCAAAATTTTGATCATAACCAATTAGCCTGGATTATAATCAAGACCAATGAGGTTTGGAGTCCTGTTTAGTTTTATTAATAAGTAAATTTTTTAAATGTATATTTTATTAATAAAAACTCCTATCAAAATTACCCCTTATTACCCAGTGAGTAGTGATTAGGTTAAGAAAGACTCCTATATTTATTAGACTTTTTTTAGTTTAGACAACTTCTTTTGAAGATTTTTTTAATCAATTAGTTATATATATATATATATATATATATATATATATATATATATTATTTAAAGATATTTAAAAAAGTTAATATATTTAGGGTAATTAATGCCTTCGGGCATTTGGTTCAACGGTTAAGACTTTGGGGTAGTACACCGAGGTCACCGTTTCGAATCCCTCGGGCGACGATTGGCCCATTTCTCACTAGAATTGGTTAGTAACTAGTAGTTCTCATCCCTAGTGGATGCTCTAGCCTCTAGGCGAGCCGAAGTAGTACTTGTGGCGACCCTAATCCTTACCCTATAAAAAAATTTTAGGGTAATTCATATTAATAAATATAAATTGAAGGCCTTTGTTAAAATAGGGGCATGTGCAACCGCGCCAGTTGCACATGCCAATAACGGCCCCTGATCAAGAGCATCCTAATGGATGAGAACTTGCGCTTCTAGATGAATGCAAATCAAATTGGGAGAAAAGTTGTTGGCTAAGTGAGCCATTTTATCAACAACCTTATTAAAGCTCCTTGCTATTGAGAGGAACAAAATTGAACCTCTCACACTCCCTTATAGTTCTATTTCCGATAAGAATTTACTTAAAAGAAGGTGGCTTGAACAAATTTGGGTTCATATCCCTTTCCATGGTCCCTTGCTAGTCTCTCCCTTATAGAAGCTTGGAGATTTCAAAAACCGAGGTGGGGACCACTTTTGGTGGCTTTGAGGAAGATGGTAGAGAATGGACTAAAGAGGAATGGGTACTAGCTCCCTTTCCAAAAGCCACCTTACTAGAAATGGGCAAAGTACCTTTCACCACATGTCACTCTTGTAAAGTGCTCATAGACTCCATAGGTTGGTCAATATGTTGGGAAGGAGCCTTGGATTGCACACCACCATCTTCTTCAACATCTCCACTTAGGTTGTTGCCACCCTCTCCACCGTTGGTACCATCTTCCCCTTGGTTTGCGCTGCCACTTCTTCCCAAATCCTTAAATCCCAAGTCTAGCCCTTTATTCTTAGAAGAAAGGTTCCTCTTGAAAGCTTCAACTTGGGCTTCAAGCTCATCAAGGGTCCATGCTTCAAAATCAAGCTTCTTGCCCACCGATGTGATCTCTCCTCTTGTCGTCCTAGAATTCGCACGATGCAAAGCCACCGGCGAGGGCGCGCCTCCACCTACTTCATAATCACTTCTTTTTTATTCTTTCTTCTTGCTCCTTGCCTCTCCCCTTCCCAACTCCCTTGCTTTTCCATGGCTAGACTCCAAGTAGGAGCGCCTAAACCAATTGGCCCATGACCGAGTCATATCACCGAGCACCATCCCTAAACTAGAGTTTTGAGCACTCTTCTCACAACCCTTCATCCTCACATACTTGATTCGGACCAAGTGGTCTCAATCAAGTTTCAACTTCATAAAGCACCGCCCCTCACTCTCAAGTGGTGGCGCCGCTAGTTCAACCGCTAAGCACCTCCACAAACAGTGTTTAGCCGGCCGCCTAGGAGCCCCACCGAACCTAGCATCACAAGGTGTACTCCCACTCGTCGCTCCCCCTAGCCCTAGCCTCGCAAGTGAGAGGCACCGGCGCCGCCAAGGTCGCCGTCCAAAGTCCCTCCCCCCTTAGCTTAGAGAGAGAAAAGCTAGAGAGAGGAGAGAGCCTTTAATGATAAACCCTCTTGTTTCTAACTGTGATAGAATGAATGTCTATCCATGTACAAGTTGGTTTTTGGAAATTTATGAAAGTGCATCCAACTTTCTTTTTTTGCTAAAATAAACATCCTTCCCACCTCTTATATGAAGATTATTTTCTAAAATAAAAATATCACCCATATTCTGTTTAAAATAATTAATACCTCTTTATTTTCACAAAAGAATGAAATCAAATTTTTATTTATATATCTCTTCTTAAAATATAATATGATAAGAAATCTCACAATTTTCAAAAATATTAAATTTAAGTTAGACTTATCTTTTATTCCAAATAACTTTTATTTTTCTTGGAGCATAAAACCAATTTAAATTTATTATTAGTTTATGCTAAAATGCTACTTTTAAATTCCATTACCATATTATAACGTAATTAAATTATTATTCTTTATTTATAAGATTTATAACCATGGCTGTTTGGGGTAAGGTCCAAAATGATATAATAACAATAATAAGTTATTATTTATATTTTCTCATCCTTTTAAGAAAATAAAACCACCATTTATTAAAATATAATATAGGAAGGAAAAGTTACAATAATACCCCTAAAAAGAGGGGTTATTACAATGGGTTCATGAATTATGGTGGGGTTCTCCCCCTTTGTGATTCGGCTTTCTTAGCCTTGTCGTTATTCTTTGGGTTCATCCGTGGATCTAGTCAAAAGAGGCTATAACAAAGCCTACCTTGTTTCATGTATAAGGCTTCTCGGCAGAGTCCAAAATTATTTTTTTTTCTTCAGAAAAACCATAAATCATAGAAAAAGTTATATAGAAGAGAGAGGGGACGGAGAGGAAAGGGGGCAAACGCATCACCCAAATATATCGTTAGGATTTGCTATCTCAAGAACGTCACCAGTACCATCATTGGAGAAGGACCAGAACAAAGAAGGGCGCTAGCAACTCATTAGATAAGGGGCTTAAATCTCTAGTTAAAAGAAGGATTCACCGATAATTTTCAACAGGGGTTTCAATATTACAAACTTGATATGGGTTATTGTTGGCTTGAAAATTAAGGTGGGAGACAACAAGGGAGTTTTAGGGTTTGATGTTTGGGGATTCTTTTTTCTCAAAGCTCTTGTTGAGAGTTTTTTTAGGGTCGATTTAGGGAAGAGGAAGTTGTTGCAGGACTTTAAGCCCAAGTCTCTGCTTTCTCTTATTTACATTTTATTAGGTGAACCTGGTTTATCCGGTTTGCTATTTCCTTTTATACAATCCGGTTTGTTCCGGTTTAGAACCCTCAGTTGTACTTAAGCCTCGTCTGGCTTCCTTTTCATTTCAATCAAAATTATAAACCCAATTTCCCAATCTATCATGTCTCTCACTAGATTCCATGGAAACACCATGAATTCCCCTTAATCTCTAATCCTTCAGATTAACTCTTCTCCCTCTGTAGTTGATCTTTGGACGAGATTCCTCGGATCCAAACTAGTATTTAGCTTCATCTAAAATTTTATCCCAATCACCTCAAATCACATTTCCCTGCATCAATGGTATCAGAGTCGTTGAGCCTCCGACCTACTTCAACGGAATCAGCTATGGCGAATGAAAGCGATGATGACTTAACTGTACTGAAATTCGCACCTAGATCGAGACTCCATCTAAGCAACCTGAAGGAGATCATCGATGAACACTTCAATTTACCCCATGTGCAAGTCAGTGTTAAAAATGGGGGAGTTCTCCTCTCCGTTCTGTTTGACGGGATCCCCGACGACGTGGAGAACCAAGACCACAAGTCATTTGATGAGATAAACAAGTTGCTTGACTGGATCGTAGGGAGCATCAAACTTCCAGAACTCATAAAATCAGCCGCCTCCAAGGATTTTGAGAAGCTTAAAATTGATGAAGTTGTGATAATGAATGAAGAACCTGCTCAACTTGATGCAAAGTCTGAAATGAGCATGGTGAAGGAGCCTTCAAAGTCAGTTGCACACCACATGTTCGACGAAATGCCAATGTTGAATGCAGGCCATGAAATGAAGACGGTGGATCAAATAGAAAAGATATTTGATGAGTTGTTGCTCCTCATGGCCTCACACAAAGGGAAATTAAGTTTGAAAGCTTTGAAGGTAAGTGATCTCAAAGATGCTAAAGCGTTAGTAGTTGTTAAGAATGAGTTCACTAACTTGATTATAGTGTTAAATGAGTTTCCCACGCTAGGAGGAATTACAATGGATCATGTGAGAGTAGTATCTTTTGACCATGGAGGAGGAGCATTGATCCTTGTTGATACTTTACTTGGCACTTATCAACTTGTTCCTCTAGAAAAGAATAGTAACTTGTGGTGTATTGATGAAGAGTTGTCCGTGTTTACTCAATTGTTGAAGGGAACTGAGTTAGACGACGATAATGGGAATCATAATATTTCCTTTGAGTTCTTAGCTTCCTCGATTAGTCGTGTTGATTGCCCCTATGGTTTTGTGGATCAATGGGCGAAAGACATTGATCTAAGCAGTAGACAATCCAAGATTGAGGAGTTGATCTCATTGTTGGAAATAAAGTTTGATCCAGGGGGACATGTTTAAGGTCTAGCATTATGCCTCAAAATTGCAACATCATCAGATTGGATTATTTTCCAACTCAAACACCATGGATATTTGGTCGTAGTCTTATCTGCTTTGACAAGGAGCTTATATGGCCCCTTGGCAATTCATGTGACCCGGGAGAATTTTTATTTGATTATGAATATGGAATTGATGTTCTTCTAGCTGAAATTTATCTATTAAGGCCCAAGTTATTGATTGATGCAAGTAAGAATGGCGAAATGGTGTTTGATCCTGGAGGACATATGCTAATGCATTCATTATACTTGATTTCATTGTTGTTATTGTTGATGTTTGGAATGCAACAAGTAGGTCTGATTTACATGGAGATTGAGCCCTATTATGCAATCCTAGAGGAAATGAGTTTTTGTCTTGTGATGTTGACAAATTGTCTAAGCTCTTATTATACAAGCTGGGGTCTATAGCTGAATTAACTACAACAACGAGCAAAGCATCTGTTGGAAACATGATTGATATTTGCTTGGTGACAAATTCTTGTCTTGAAATGCCTCTTCTAAAACTCTTGCTTATTGAGGTTTCTTATTTGTTACTACTTCTCTGGGAAAATATTGTACCATTGCTTAATGTAAATGATAGTGTGGAGATGCTGATTTTTTACCCTAGAGATGATACATTGTCATCTAGTGACCAGGTTGGGTGCTTGTCAAATGAAAGTGAGCTATGCTACTCTTTTCTTTCAAAGCTTAAGAGTGTATCTGACTTTCTAAGAAATATTGCTGCTATTGAGCTGCAATTAGTATTAGCTTCAACTTTCAATATCTATTTGGTGGATGGTGCAGTTCTGGTCATGCCTAATTCTGTCATTATTGATATGCTTTACAAGTTGTTGGGTTTCTTGGAAATTATTCTAAGTAAAGCTTCAATTGTAAGGTTGTTGGTTGAGTTCATAAGGATGACCCTAGTTATTCTTGAGATACACTCTAGAATTGGTATTAATGAAGCAAGGAACCAACATACACATGCATGAAGGGGTTGTTGCACTGAGTGATGCTAATGTATATATTCAACATGCTTTTTTGCTTAAAATTGGGATGATGCAGGTGTATGATAATCTTGTCCCTTCTACACACTCTTATCCATGTGTTGGTGAAATTTCCCCATGGAGAAACTTAGCTATTGAGTTTGATTGTGTGATGAGAAGCTCTAAGAGATATTTTCTGTTTTCCGGCATTCAATTGAGATCACAAGAATGTCATTTTACTAAAATGAATCGCATCCTAGTTTATGTGTTGTCAGCTTGGGGTTTATTGGCTTGATTTCAGCAGGTTGTTCATCCACTATAACTGAAGTTTTGAGGCTATGTTGTGAGTGGTCAAGTGAGCTCCTTCCTTTGTCCCTCGAGAACAAGAAGATTGTACCATGTGGGCAGGAGCTAGAGGTAACATCTTGTAAAATCGAAGAGCTCTTTTGTGATGGAGAATTTGCTGCAGAGGTTTTTGATTCCAAAGTAGGCATTACTCTAATCTTTATTTTTGATCCGGGTGGAGAATATTCAAGGCTCCAAGATGCAATGACACTAATGAGCTCTGTTCCTTGATCCTTGAGGACAAGGATCATCTCGACAAGGGAGATTTGTTGTAGGATTTAAAGCCCAAGTCTCTGCTTTCTCTTATTTACATTATATTAGGTAAACCCGGTTTATCAGATTTGTTATTTCCATTTATACAATCCGGTTTGTTCCGGTTTAGAACCCTCATTTGTACTTAAGCCTCGACTGGCTTCCTTTTCATTTCAATCAAAATTATAAACCCAATTTCCCAATCTCTCATGTCTCTCACTGGATTCCATGGAAACACCATGAATTCCCCTTAATCTCTAACCCTTCATATTAAATCTTCTCCGTCTGTAGTTGATCTTTTGACGAAATTACTTGGATCCAAGCTAGTATTTAGCTTCATCTGAGATTTTATCCCAATCTTTGCCTCAAATCACATTTCCCTACATCAGAGGTTATTGAGTATTCTATCAGTCCCATATTGATGAGCTGTTAAGGGCAAATTGAATTTTTTAAAGGAAAAAAGAAGTTGAAAAAGGGGTTAAAAAGTAGATCGAGAGTTTTTCGACGAAATTTGTTTTAAAGCTATAAAATATGATTTTGGGGTGGTCTTTAAAAAATCTTCTTTAATAAATGATGGTTGTTGATTTATACACGCGCAAAAATTTATAAGCGCACACAGAAATTCACGCAACGGGGATGCGTGCGAATCTGTATTGCGCGGAAGGGTAAAACCGGAATTTAAGAAATCCGGGTTTTTGGGAGCGTGGCGGCCCAGGGGCCGCGCAACACAGTTGCGCGCGTGCAGCTGCGCAACAGCGTTGCGCGCAGTTCAACGACACTTTTGAAAAAGTGTCATTGGACTGGCGCGAGGCCTCGTTGTGCGCATCTCAATAGTAAAAAACGGTCGAATTTGCCCCTATAAATACCCATTTCGATTCTCATAGTTGGCATACCTTCATTCCACATCATTGCTTATAAATATCGTCAGGAGAAGGAGATATGTCATCGAGCGATTATCATCCCGAGGAGGAAGATTCATCGTCAATCGATAGTTTCATAGGCGAGGATGAGGAAGGTGTACCGAGAGAAGAGTACAGAACCGATTCCGATGCATCAAGCGAGCCAGAACAGGTATTTTCCAAAGAAACCATAATATTATGTTTTGGGGATAAAAACCTCAAATCCAAATATTCTGTTTGAGATAGTGGAATTTATGAACATAGTATATTGAAAATTAGGATACTGTAATTTATAATATTCTTTTTTTACATTTTGAAATCATAGGTTGTCAGAATAGATTTTTCTATTGCTTTCCACTACGATGGGTTGTGGAGTGACCGAAGAGAAATGCTTGATTGGGCTAGACAAACTGCAATTTCGAAGAATTTTGTACTACTCATAAAAACCTCAAATCCAAATAGGGTCATACTCACTTGTGACCTAGCCAGTAGATATAGATATGGCAAGAGGGTGTTGCCCGAACCGGAAAATAGGAGCATTTATAAGCCACTCACCGATACTCCGACCAGAAAGTGTGGATGTCCGTATGAATTGAATGGGGTCCAAATAAAGGAAAAAAATGGATGGGTCTTAACGGTAAAGTGCGGACAACACAATCATCGCCTCCCCACTAGTTTGTTAGCTCATCCATATGCGGGTCGATTGACAGTTGAGCACAAGGAGTTTGTGAAAGAGAAGTTCCTATATCTAGCCACCCCGAAGATGGTACTTCAAGAGTTGAGGTCAAGGTTCCCGGGAAATGTGACCTCAATTAGACAAATCTACAATATGAGGGAGAAGTTAATGCTTGAGGATTGCGGAGAACTGACGGTGACACAATGGTCTTTAAAGTTCTTGAAAGACTGAGGATACATTGCCCATCCAAGACGAGTAAGGGGTTCTGATGTTATGAATGCATTGTTTTTTGTGCACCCCAGGAGTCTGTGCATGCTGAAGATGTTTCCCTATGTCGTCATTATGGACTCCACATACAAGACCAATAGGTATGTTATTCTAAACTGTAATCGACTTGATTAGTATTTTTCCAGTATAAATGTTTAAAACAACTTGTTCTGCTAGGTACGACATGCCTTTATTAGAGATGGTTGACTTCACTTGCACCAGAAATACATTCAGCATCGGGTTTGCATTTATTTCAAACGAAGATGTCGGTAGTTATAGGTGGGTGTTAACTCAATTGAAAGGCGTGTATGACGAGCTTGGAGTCCAGGTTAATACAATCATGACAGATCGCGAGCAGGCTCTAATCAAGGCAATAAGTCAAGTTTTCGGGGACGGAGTACAATATTTGTTATGTTGGGTGCACATCAGACACAAAATCTTGGCGTACGGCCTAAAGGTGTTTGCGAAAGCTAAAAATCCACATGAGTTGTCCCGCAGGTTTGCAAACGCATGTTGGGTGCTATTTTCGTCCACTATAGAGGCGACATTTGAAGAAAGGTATGTAGAATTGAAGAGAAGATGGCGGTCGACGCTTATTGCATACGTGGAGAAGGTTTGGCTTAATCCATACAAGAAGAACATAGTTCGTGCTTGGACCGATCATACACTCCACTTTCAAACGAGAACCACCAATAGGTAATTTCATTTTTAGCATTTCAATTCAGTTTGAATATTAGAAAGTGTATTCGTTCAATATTTAAACTTTGACATGTGTTTTTTAGGGTCGATGGTATGCACGTTGTGCTGAAAAAGATATTGGATTCATCTCGAGGAGCCTTCAATACCGTGATACTAAGGATTCACATCCAGATGGAATCTCAAACCAACAGTTTGAGGATAGCCATTGAGAGAACCAGAATACAGAAACCAACAAAATATAAACTAATGGAAAAAAAGTTCAGAGCGTTGTTCCGTCCTACACGCGGACACGTTTCAAGGCAATGCCTAGGTAAGTTGTTAGACATGTATTATGATATAGCTTTTGAGTTGACGCAGGGTACACTCGAGATGGAGTGCCACGACTACTTTTGGAGGGAATTTCAGGTCTTCCATGCAAACATCGAGTTGCACACGCTATCATAACTAAAGTACCCATCGAGTTGGAGGAGATACATCCTTTTTGGAAACAAATCGAATGGGATGGCCTTAGCGATGACAATGATCTTGCCCTTGCCTGCGTACCCTTGACCATTCAAGACGCAACGTGGGACGTAATGGTGGCTCTACGAAATAGCGGTCAAATGCCTAGAGACCAGTTTTTGCAGATCACATCAGCGTTCAAAGATTCAAAGCATCCTGAAGACACAAACCTTATTAAGCCGATACCTTACGTGATGCCAGATGGAGCCAACAAGTATTCAACCACCCGAGAAAAAACACACCTTGAGCACGTAATGAAAGAGTACGAGAGGGAGCAACAAAGACGGAAAGACAACGACAGTGGGAGCAAAGCAAATACATGGGCGCCATCCTGACCACGCGGACGACCTAAAGGATCTAGGAATAAGAAATGGACCGGAGTTGGAGTTGATACGCCTCCGGTTGCGACCGCGTCTCCTAGCACCGCTACCCCAGCCGATGGAAGCCACCGTGGCCCCCCGATGAGCGTCAAATGGCGTGGGGTTAACTTTGGCATCGATAATGTGGATAGTTTTGTATTTCCGTTCATTGATGATGCTAGAGACGTGATGGGAGACGGTCATTGTGGCTTCCGGTCCCTTGCTTGCGTGTTGGGGAGGCAACAGGAGGAGTATTACAATATTCGATGGGAGCTTCAGGCAGAATTGATGCGGAACAGAGATATGTATTAAGTCTTGTTCACTAGGGGCCTTACATCATTTGATGTGTTCTTGGAGTAGATCGGCCATGTGGAGTCTCCTTGCTCGAACAGATACTGGCTAGAAATGCCTTTACACGGCCTTGTGTTTTCTACTTTTTATCAAGTGCCACTTGTGTTCTTATCGAGGGATCGAGGCTCCCACACGTGTTTACCGTTGCGGATTTTAGGGAACAATCAAGGACATGGGATACCGCCACAGTTGTTGCTATCGCCCACGTTGGTCGACAGGACCACTTCATACCAGTGAGAAATTTGTAATCACTTTTTTATGAAGTTGTTTGTTTTTGTAGATCATTCTTCATTATATGTGACGTAGCATTTCTTTTCAGGTATGGCTGACGGGGAACACGCCTATCCCCCCACCTCCTCATGCATGGCGTTAATTTCACGACCCCAACGCCGACTACCGGCTCGATGCTCTTACCCCGAGGATTGACCATTGGAAGGCTTGCCGAAGGGACATCGGTTGGGATCCAGAGACATTTGCTTAGGACTATCTTATTAGGGGAATTGTTATGGGATATATGTACTTTATTAAGAAGAACATGTTTTTATATTTCATGTATTATGTGCCCCGTTTAGGGGATTTATGAACTTTTTTAAGATGTTTCATTGTAAGGGGGTCGAGCTTTCCCCTGTTTGAGGACTACTAAGCTCAATTTATCTTAATTTTAATAAAACCCCCTAGAAGGGACGAAGAGCACCGTCTCATCTTCAACTATATCAATTTATAAGGTTAAATACATATATGGAGCAAGACGTGTAATACGACGTTTGAGTGACGGAAGAGTCTGGTAAAAATGGAATTACCCAGTTGGGCGAAAGGGGGAGCAAAGGCCGCACAACGGGCTGTCGATGCTCCGCGAAATGGGCCTTTGCGGAGCCTCGAAGGCCCATTTCGTGGGGCCTCAAAGGCCCGTTGTGCGGCTTTTGCTCCCCCTTTCGCCCAACTGGGTAATTCCATTTTTACCAGACTCGTGATTTGCTTCTGCTAACAGTATACCAATAGCTTTTCTGATGACAAGACTTATGCATGCACACAACAAATTTCGTGCAAATTCCAAGCATAAAATGAGACCTAAATTTCTCCATTTTTGCTCCACTCTCTATCAACCCTAAACCTTAAACCGAAACGAGAATTTCATACTCGACACGTCGATGGCTCAAAGGAAAGCGTGTTCATCGCGAACCTACCCCTTTGCTCCACCTGTCATCAATTTCTCCATCGTGCACGTCCGTGGGGTTAAGGAGACAAAGACGGAATGGTCCATGTTACCAGGAGCATCAATAAAAAATATCATCATATCCTGAGCCAATCTGGCTATGGAGCTCCACCGGGATATTGTCGCTTTTACTTGAACGACAACGATATAACACATCACATTTATGCCAAAGAAACGACTTTGCAGCTTCGCCTGACTGAAGGTGCGGAGATTCGGGCCATTGATTCGATTTCGCCTGAGAATTAATGTTGTGGTTTA
Organism: Fallopia convolvulus; assembly: GCA_964016875.1. Lineage (NCBI taxonomy): Eukaryota > Viridiplantae > Streptophyta > Magnoliopsida > Caryophyllales > Polygonaceae > Fallopia > Fallopia convolvulus. The sequence goes on along the minus strand of OZ024735.1, from coordinate 12,649,602 downwards.
GTAAATTCATCGTACTAGATCGCATTGATGTATTCTTAATTATTGTTGTTTTTTGGTTTTTTTCAATAAGTTGCTTGTAAGCGTCATCGAGTTAGAAGCAAGTGTTGCTTGTCACTTTTTTATGAAGTTATGTCTGTCCAATCTTAAATCTAAATATCTCCATTGTAATCATATACATACATACATAGATATATAAAGTAGTAATGTGAAAGGCCAACCGAAATCATCCAAAACATCTGAAATGTAGAGTACTAATGTGAAATGATATCAACAATCCAAAATCATCCTAAACCATAAAAAATATATACATAAAGTACTAATGTATGTCAAATATGAAAACATCTAAGTCTGGCGCTCATTCGAGGTACCGCTGCCACTACCGCGCTCGTGCATTGAATCCGGAAAGTGTCGGGTGGGCATGGGTAGGGGAGGCGGTGCGTCAGAATCTAGGATACTAAGCATGTGCCTGAGATGATGCAAAGCCGGATGATCATGCGACATCTGTAGTAGCTCGCTCCGAGCATATCTTGCTGCGTGTTGTACCCTCTGCGCAAATAAAATCAATTAATATTAGTATGTGCACTCAAATAAAAACTTAAGCATACAACTAAAAAATAATATGTTCTTACCATCCTGTCAGAAACTGTCGGTATCGGGTGAGGCACAGGAGGACGAGGGTCATCCTGGTGTGCTGAAGTCGGGTCCACGTACACGTGAGATCGGGCCCTAAACCATGCCAAGTAGCCCTCCTCCACCTGCCATGCATACACGACACGCCGCACATCCAACTCGATCAGGTGCACCGTACGCTGTGCCTAGTGGAGGTCTGCCGGATCATATATAACCGTGTATGGGCGGTTTTGAATGGTCGCATGCCGGACCAGAACCGAAGGCTGCAATGGTGGAGGAGGGATGGTGTGGATGCGACTAAACTGGTGCAACGCCCTCTCTGGATGGCACGCCTCCTATATGATCCCAAGTTACCAAGATGCCCCTATAGCGAGACACTCAATACACGCCATCAAAATCTAGCTCAACACCCCACGACATCCATTGAATCTACAAAGCGGAATACAAATCATCAATCGTCACACTTTTTTAACAACAACAGGAGGAGTATGTACGTCACGTTGATATCGAAGTTTTACCTCCTCTGCACGGACCGTTTCTAGAATCAGCCGCAGCTCCGCCAGTCTCGCGCTGTCCCGGCTGGGGGCCCGATCTCTAGTCTGTCGTGCGGCTGCACGACCATCATCTAGCGTCCCCAAAGCCAGGTTGATCCGACTCCGGGTGTGCTCGAAATAAGTCATGATCCATGTCTGAAACAATACTTATAAGATATTGAACCCAACCAAATTCGAAGAATGAAATAAAAAAGCCGAAGCACGTACCCTCAGCACAAGAGCGCAACCCGCACATCCCGCTGCTTCGGCGCGCGACGTCATCCTGACATCACGAAATAGCCCCTCTAGTAAACCCGCACCCCAAGCGTATCGACCTGTCCTGTCGTGGTCGAATAGGAACGCCAATATCCACGTCCTGATCATGTTCCCGGACTTGTCGATGAATAACGTCATCCTGAGAAAGTACCATAGAAACATAGTAGAAATGGTCCCTAGGGGTGCGGGCCGGACCCCGGTAAACATGTCCGTCAAAATAGTTACGATAGCCTCCGACGGGGCCGGTATCTTCCACGCATGTGCTGTTTGTGGATCGAGATCCAACATATCCCCTAAACGAGCCTCCGTCTCCAACGGATCCATCGGGGGTATAAGAACGTCTCCATCTATAGGCAGCCCGAAAATGCGGTGCATGTCATGAGGGTGATGGTAATCTTGCCCCACGGGAAGTGGAAGGTGTTGGTATCTTCTAGATACCAACGCTCCTGAAATGCGGAGATGAGAATGTGGTCCGTGTGGCCACATGAGAGGCTGATCAGCCCAGTGAGACCACTCTGCTGGGCAATGCCCCACCAAGAATCGGATCCTCCATGCATATACTCTCGAAACCCGTCTAAAGATGCCAAGTTCCTAGAGCCCTTAAGATACTAAAAAGAGGAAATAAACGTGAGTTAGAAAAATCTAGATATTGATTTGGAAAAATAAATTAAATATTCGTTGTTTGGAAAAGTTTACGTACGTTACGGTCACTCCAAATCTTGCCCGCCACGTGTGTGGAATACATCGTCAACAGGATGCCGTCTATTGGACCTCCCGGCGCTCCCTCCGCTGCGGGAGGGTCCTCAAGAGCGGCCCCTGCTGCTGGTGTAGGGGGAGGGGGTCCCGCTGCTGTAGGGGGAGGGGGCAGTACCTCTGGAGCGGGGGGAGGGATGGGTGCTATTGGAACGGGAGGAGAGGGAGACAAAAATATGGATGTAAGCGGAGGAGCTGAGGGTCCCGCCACAGATGTAGTAGGATCGGTCGAAGAAGTATGTGGAGGACTGGAAAAGACCGGTGGCGGGACATGGGTCGTGGGGGGAGGAAAAATGGAGATGGTGGCCTTGGATATATGGTAATCGTCAACCGACAAATCCTCCGCGGTACCCACAAGAGCATCAAAGTGTATGTCTTGCTCCGTGAAGAACTGATCGTCCCCTGTGACGTCGTCTGGCAAGTCATCCTGCAGAAGCTCCTCCGTAAAATCCACCTCCATCTCGGCGGAGGGGTCTACATCCATCTCCGGGGCATGCGTCAACTCCGGATCACGATCTATCCGTTGTTGCTCGGTAGGCGGCACTCCGGCGAGTACAACACGTGCAATCTCATGGGTCGTAAGCTTGGGCACCTTTTTTCTTCCTCTTCTCGAGGAGGAAGGCGCTCAAGCTAGTGTGTACGTCCTTTAGGCGACAAGTTCAAATTAAATTAGTAAGTTTTTTATTAATTATTTTTTTTCTTTTATTTATTTAAAATTAGAAATTCAACCTATGAATATGAATTCAAATAATGAATTCGTCGTTTCGGTTGGAATTCCAAATCAGACCCAAAAACTCAATAAATCATTACTAATTTTATTTCAATTTTCATTACATTTGTAATGAAAAATGAATAAAACAATAATTTTCATTAGGTCGGAATACATACTTAATCTCCGGCTTAATTTATTTTCATTTTAATTTGAAATTGAATTTTAATTTACATATTTATTACAATAATTTTAATTTTATTTCTTTAAAATCACGACTTCAACCTACGACTATGAATTCATATTAATTACAAGTTCATAACTAATAATTCAAAATCTAAATTTAACTCTAAATAATACAACTAAATTGAATAAAAGAATAATAACAACAAAAAAATCTAAATATAACTACGAAATTGAATAGTAAACAAATTAATAAATTGAATATCTAACTCAAATAAATAATCAAAATTGATTAACTCAATTATATATTCGTCGGTGTAGTCGATATCCAAATAAATTACTTAAAATTACGATATATTATAGCAAATTTTATTTCAGTTTTAATTACTTTTTCCAAACATAAATATACTCATAATCTAAATACGACTAAATAATACAACTAAATTGAATAACACAACTACAAATCTATATATAACCAAGATATTGAATATTAAAAAATTTACGAAATTGATTAACTAATTACAAAATCAAATTTAATATGGTTAAATTAGTTTGTAAAGAATGTACAGCAACCGTAAATGTCGCTCGGGTGCGGATCGGGCTACGACCCGGAGGAGCAGCGCCGGAAGTCGTCGGACCCGGGACGACATCCGTCACGCGACCGGTTTGCATATGATATCGTCGCCTTGTCGGATCTCGCCCCTTCCTCTTTCTCCCGAAGCTCGCCGGACCGCCCTCGGGGGGAGCTGCTCGTTGATCGGCGACAAGCTGGGTGGCGGGTTTAGTGTCGGGCTGGGCGGCCGGTTCAAGGGCGGCCGGACCGCCCTCGGGTGCTGCGCGTGGTGGTGCGCCCGAACCACTCGGACCCGTCACTTGGGGAGACGGTGGTGGTGCGCCCGAAGCGTTCGATCCCGTTGCTTGGGGCGACGTGTCGAGCCTCTCTCAGGAGTCAGTCACTTGCCACACCAGCCCGGCAACGCGACCCCCTCTGTTTTCCCCGCCAAATTCCCCCGTCTCATGTGCTCCGATCTGCTTCAGAATACTTGATTCACTCTCGTTCATCTCCCAAATTCAACCTCATTTCGAGTCTCAAATTAGACTGCTTTGCCGGGTAAGCCAATTCCTGGACCTTTCTTAATTTTTTTATGTCTTCTTCTGAGCCTAAAACCCTAGCTCTCGATGCGGTTGAGTTCTCCTTTTGCTTCGTAATTGGAATTTTTTTTTTTAGTTTTTGCGTCTTGCAAAATGATTTTCGTTTTTAGTTATCAGGGGTGTCGCTGCATCGGTGACGTTAGGCTGGTGTTTCAGCTGCTAAAGTCGTGCAATTAGGGATTTAAAGCGGGGGTTTCCTAGGGTTTTTATGCATCTGATATGTTATTCGATTGGTTTCCAGACCCAGTTTCTCCAAGTAATTAGTTGTTTCCTTGATGTGTGTATGACTGAGTTTTTGCATTCTAGTGCTAAATTTGCTTGCATACTGAGATGTGTTTTGCGTTATATGCTTTATTAGTAGCTGCTTTTTTTTTGTCAATTAACTTGATCACGTTGTTTATTCGTGGTGCTTGTACTAGTATTTTTTCTCCCCTTCTTTATAGTGTTGTTTTAGTTCTTGTATTATATGCTGAATAGGAATACAAAACACAGTGTAGTTGTTTCGACCCCAAAGAAAAAAACACAGTGTAGTTGTTGGGTATTTTCATGTTAATTCTCTCATTTATGGTGTGGCCATAGAAGTGAAAATTGATTGCTTTAAGTGGCGGAGGAGCTATATACCTAGAATTCATCATAAAATTAGTTGGTCTAAAAGGATACCTTGTAAAAGATTCAAGAGTCTGAGAATGATTTTTGATTAAATGCAAACTCTCGTTATAGTTTGAACTCCTTGTAAAGGTTCCTACTAAAACTCGATTCGTAATGTTAAAGCTTCTTCTCTGAGCTCTCATATGGTTTCTATAATACTGAAAGTTCTAGAAGAGCACCGCAAAGCAAAATCTTTTTCCATGGCTCACATTAAAAGAAAATTTTACTATGTGAAAATATTCCTCTAATTATACTGATTTTTTTAATTTAATAGTTGTGGTTTGTTAAGTCATCAATTCTTGCTTCTGGATACAAAGCAGAGCATACTTATTAGCAGTTATTAATAATGCTGTAACTCTATAACTGGGAATACTGGCTAGCAGAGGTGAATTACTTGTTCAGCTGATGTATTCCTTTTGCTTCATCTCAGTGCTGTATGGGCAGGCTTAGAGTGTTTGGATCGCGCTTGCTTTAGGTTGAATTCTTCCTCTGCTTTGTTTCAAGCTATGGAACCCATGCAAGATTACAGCTTTGTTGTGGGCCAGGAGTTTCCTGATGTCAAGGCATTCCGGAAGGCAATTAAGGAAGTTGCAATTGCACAGCATTTTGAACTTCGTATCATAAAAAGTGACTTGATTCGTTATATTGCAAAATGTGCCGCAGAAGGTTGCCCGTGGCGTATCCGTTCTGTCAAACTTCCTAATTCTTCCACCTTCACCATAAGAAGTCTGGAACCGGAACATACATGTGGACAGAATGCACAGGATGGCCATCATCAGGCTTCTGTTGATTGGATTGTCAGTTTCATAGAGGAGCATCTCCGAGATGATATAAATTACAAACCAAAAGATATTTTGAATGACATTCAGAAGCAATATGGGATTACTATACCTTACAAGCAGGCATGGCGAGCAAAAGAACGAGCCCTTGCTACCATTTATGGATCTTCAGAAGAAGGCTACTGTGTGCTTCCTGCATATTGTGATGAGATAAAAAGAGTAAACCCCGGATCTGTTGCTGAGGTATTTACATCTGGTGTAGATAACCGGTTTCAGAATCTCTTCATTTCATTTTATGCATCAATACACGGTTTCCTTAATGGGTGCCTGCCTGTAGTAGCGCTTGGTCGAATTCAGCTAAAGAGCAAATACCTAGGTACGTTGATGGCAGCAACTTCATTTGACGCTGACGGTGGTTTGTTTCCACTTGCATTTGGTGTTGTTCACGTGGAGAACGACGACACTTGGATGTGGTTTTTAACTCAGATATATACAGCTCTAGAGAAAAACACTGATAATATCCCACAACTAGTATTCTTATCTGATGGCACAAAGAGCATTTCAGGCGCAGTAAAAGTGAAGTTCCAAAATTCCTGTCACGCAATTTGCCTGAGTCACTTGAGTGAAAGCTTGGGGAAGGAATTGAAAAATTCAAGACTCATCCATCTGGTGTGGAGAGCTGCAGAAGCCACAACCTTTGTCGCCTTTAAAGAGAAGATGACAGAAATTGAGGAGATCTCTTCTGAAGCTGCAAAGTGGTTTGAGCAATTCCCACCTTCAAGCTGGGCAGTGGTGTATTTTCAAGGCAAAAGGTACGGCCATTTCTCGTCTAACACTGATGAGTTCCATAAATGGATCCTCGAATCCCGAGAGCTACCAATTATTCAGGTCGTTGGGGGGATTCATAACAAGCTGGTTACCATATTTCAAGAAAGACGTTCCGAGACTGATTCTTGGTCTTCCATTCTCGTGCCCTCTGCTCAGAAGCGTATGGAGGCGGCTCTTTTCCTTGCATCCACATATCAAGTTCTCAGGTCAGATGAAGTTGAATTCGAGGTTTTATCTCTTGACCGATCTGATATTGTGAACATCGGCTCCCATAGTTGTTCGTGTCGGGACTGGCAAGTGTACGGAATACCTTGTTCCCATGCGGTTGCTGCGCTTATTTCTTGCAAAAAGGATGTATATGCCTTCACTGATATGCATTTCAGTGTAGGTAACTATCGTAACACATATTCACAAGATATGCTCCCCACCCCTGATAAAATTGATTGGAAGAAGCCTGTTGAGGCATTTGTGGCCGTGGGTGGTTCTCGAGTAGTACGGCCGCCCAAGATCCGTAGACCGCCAGGGCGCCCGGAAAAGAAGAGGATTTGTGTGGACTGTGACAAACATGCAGTTCGCTGTAGTCTGTGCAACCAAATGGGACACTACAAGACTACATGTAAAGCAGAGAGGATCTTGTAGAAATAGGGCAGCTCTTACTCTCTTAGTACATTAATCTTCATCACATTATGTTGCTGAATTCTCTTGGCCTGGAAAGAGCCCCAAAACTATGCATATGAATTGAATGTCATTCTCGAGTTTGTTTTCTTTCTCAAGCATTACTTGAATTCGAAGATGCCACAAGATTAAATTCAGAGGAGAATTGAGTTGTTCTATGATGAATATAATCCTCACTTACTTCGAGTGGGAAAACAACACAATCTTATTCTTGGAGTATTATGGCTATGATGGTGTCAATGGCTTGTATGCTATTACAAGCGTCTTTCGTGGTGATGCTCATATTTGGTGGGTTAATGATGTCCATCAACGTTACCTTTGTGGTCTTCAACCCATTGTCTATTGCAATCAACTCAGATTTGTATTGCGTTGAGCCTTTATTCCACATGAGCATCAGAGGTGTATATATAACCTCAGCATCAGAGCCTTTATTAAGTTTAATATTGAGGATAAAACAATTATTAAGGTAAAATAATGTATATTTCTTCTTCTTATAAAGAAGCATCTAAAGACCCTAGATGGGTTATGGCAATGGAAACTGAGATTGTAGCCGTAGAAAAGAATGAAACCTTGGATTTAGTATGTCTTCCAGTTGGTAAAAAAGCTGTGGGATAGATTAAGGTTAAGTTGAAGTCTGATGGTTCTTTAGAAAGGTTTAAGGCAAGACTTGTTGCTAAAGGGTACACACAACTAGAGGGGATAGATTATCAAGAGACTTTTTCTCCTGTAGTTAAGATGCCAACAATAAGAAGTATCATTGCTATAGCTGCATCAAAGAAATGGCCTATCCATCAATTAGATGTGAATAATGCATTTTTGCATGGCAATTTGAATGAAGAAGTTTATATGAAAGTACCCAAAGGCTTCTCTAATCCTCACAATTATGTTTGTAAATTGAAGAAATCGCTTTATGGCCTTAAACAGGCTTCTAGGCAGTGGTTTCAAAGGTTAACTACTTCTCTTCTCGGTTATATTCAGTCCAAGAATGATTACAGCCTGTTTGTTAAGAAAATAGATGATTAACTTACTGTGGTTGTTGTTTATGTGGATGATCTCTTAGTCACAGGGTCTGATAAAGCTGAAATTTCTTCTCTGAAAATAACATATGAAATTTTAAGAAAAAAGATAACATATGAATAAAAAAAAAAATTATATATTAGAATATGGAAGAGATAAGATTTACATAAAATAATAATTAAATTAATAAATAAATATATAATAATATATGAAAGATAAAGATAAAAATAATTTATTTTTAGAAAATAATTTTTTACAAATAATATATTTTCATTTAAGGTGGGGTCAAACTCATTTTGTGGTTCGATAAAGTAAAGATTAGATAAGATTAAATATTATATTTTTAATATTTTCTTCTAACTTTTTATTTACCTTAATTTAGAGATTATCAAATATTTCAATATATCTATTAAATATTATATTACCTATTTTTATTTATAAATAAATTTGTGAAACGATATCATGATTAAAGATAAAAGATATTTATACTTATTTTAAAATATTTTGAATTTGTTTATCTTTAATTTTAAATATTTGTATAAGGAAGTTTTTAAAAGATATTGTTATAACTAAATAGACATGTGTTTGATGTTAAAGATAGATTTAAATAGTTAAATAAAAATTTAATAAGAAGAAGTTAAAATATTAGGAATAAAAATTAATTTTGTAAATATGAGATGGCGCCAGAATTGTTCTGGTGGATCGAAAATGTATAACTTTAATATGTAGTTATAGATAGTGTTCGACGAGAATCTGAGATTGTGGTGGAGTCATCCGTCAAAGAGTAGGTTTCCATCACATCCTATGCCTCTAAGCCATCGACTTGCACCGACGCGCCAGAAGGTATTGACGAGGTTCACCAAGAAATACCTTTTGTGGATCATTGTGATTCTGATATTGAGGGGTCTCTGCTAAATTTCATCCCAATCAGAGTCAATTTTCCCCTAGTTCATTCTCAACCATCATCAATGACCGAATACGATACCTCTTCTGGTTGTTCCATTGGTAAACCTTGAAATTTTCATGCCAAATTTTGTGGGTCATCTTGTTACTACAAAATACGACTCTCCACAAAGTTTCAGTCAGTTGGGAGGTCATTTACTTATTTTGGTGATCCAAGAACGAGATTTGTACGAAGCTTTAATCTTATTGGCGAAATCTAAATCCAAAATTCAATATCCATGAGCATGGAAGGAATCATCTCCACATGTCATACATTAATAGAGTAGTCGGAGACTCATACTTGAAATTGATACTTTAACAATAAATTTAATTTGTCCATATTCCTATTAAAAATAGTTCAATTCAAACAAGTTTATTTGATTTCTTTTAACAATGATAAAATGTGATTTTTTTTCTTCCAACTTTCCAATATTATTCTTTGGCAAAGTAAAATCACTAAATACATAACAACGTACTAAATTTAATTTGCTCTACTATAGTTTAAACCAATTTAGTTGAACTAATAAGTATCAAAAAATTCAATTAAACTAAAAGTTTCAAAAAATTCAAAATTGAACTAATTAGTTAAAATATAAACACTAATATGAAAGCACCTAGGGTTCGTTTCAATCACCACATATAATGCATTAAGTTGTATTAAATTATGAATTTAATACGATCCAAAGCAATTCAATGCATTAAATGTGCAATCCAAATAGGAGCTTAAGTCATGCAATTATATTTAAAGTTCATTATGTCAAAAGTTAAAAAATTAGAATGGAGGTGTTTGTGAACCATTGAGCCAAGAATATTTTTGTACGGAATTAAGTTCCATCAAAAAAACATTAGGCCCATTTATAAGACAAATATAAAAAAACGTGTGGGGAGTTGAAACTTGAAATGATGGCCCCATGCACCTAGACTCACTCAAATACCACAAGATCAATGTAACATTTTATCCTTTATAATAATTTAACGGATTTTCTAGCAACTTGTTTTAGAAATATTTGATATTTTTTTTTATTTAGAGATTTAAATCTTTTTTACGACGAGTTTATTTGTTTCCTTTTTAGGGTTTTAGTTTCTAAAATCAGGAAGCTTATCCTATGCCCTAAGGGTAGAGGTTAGAAAGACCGATAATTTAATACTATATCTGTAAGCGTTGAAAGAGGGGACAACGATGGTTGAAATCACCACTCCCACATTACTAGGAGTGGTTCACCAAAGGGAAGAGAGGTCGATTGTCACCCTTCACCCCTCCCTAGCTCTGCCACTAGCTACATCGATACCTTTTTAGCGACAAAGTTCTTAGCATCCCCTCTTTCATTAGTGCCACCTAAGTATTCGACCGATCTCATATGTGTGTCTTTTTTCACATCGCCTATGTGATTAGTCGTTGCACCTTCTCTATGTGAGTTGTATCATCACCTATTTGAAGATTGGCCAATCTCCAGCAGTGTTGAAAAGCATGTATGATGTCTTCTTACCGATTTTGTGTTTAGGGTTGTTCTTTTACAACCCTCAATTTCTCTCTTTGATTTCTTTGCGGTTTTTCTCATTTTGGTAAGAGTAATTGGCTGAAAACCACCCGTATAATATGGCATATTTCACTTAACCACCCGTATTTTCAATAATTATAATAAACTACCCATATTAAGGGCTCCGTTAAAAATCAACCACCCAAAACCCAGATCCGTTAGCCTCCGTCCAAAAACGCTGACATGGCTCCTCAATTTTGAATTGTTTATTTCTTTAGCTTGCCACATCACCACCCAATTGCCACATAAGCCTCATCTTCCACTTATTAAATGCCCCTCTTTAAAATTGAAGCTTCATTGAAGCTCCATTCGAAACATTTCGACGCATAAGCTCCATTGAAGCTCCATTCGAAGGAATCGACATTCGTTTGAATACTTCCCTTCGCTCAACCTCTAATCGAAGCTCCATCGGTAAGCTTGTGCTCCACTTTCAAGGGAGTTTTCCAAATTTCAGATTTAGGGTTTGTGATTCGCAAGGGATTAGGGATTTAAGGAATAGATTTAGGCTTTGCAATTTTTGAATGTGTATGAAGCAATGTTCAGGAAGCAAAATCAAAGGTTTAGAAAGTGGAGCATAAGCTCTGAATGGTTTGAATTGCAATTGATGCAGGGGTAGTATGTCAAGCTCAAGCTCTACGTCAACAAATCCAGAAGGAAGAATTTGTTATTGTGGTCTTCGAGCAAAAGAATCAACTGCTCATACAGAGTTCAATTATGATAGAAGGTTTTATGGATGTCGTCTATATGGCTTGCCTAACAGATGCAACTTCTTTATGTAGAGGGATGAAGAACATAATACTAGAGCATTGTATGTGATCAAGAAGTTGGTAAAGGAGAAGGAAAGATTGGAAGCAGATAAGAGAACACTCGAGGATTCTGCTAGAGTCCATGAAACTGTGATTATGACGTTAAGAAATGAGCTTGCAATGACCAGGAAAAGGAAGGCTCCTGATTGTTGTTCAACTATAATGGTTGGGTTTATGCTTGCAATTGTTGTTGTGTTTATTAAAAGTGTAATTTAGGAATTAATGTTGTTGTATCTTTGATTGTTGTTAATGTTGAGAACAAATGAGCTTGTATTATTGAAACTATGTTTGAATGACAAAATGTTATGCTTTTATGTGTTGACCTAGTCTGTTGATGCTTTATGTGGAAGAAATATGCAAGAACACCTTGTTATTGCAAACTGATGATTATCCATGGGCAAGCAATATGAAAACTGATGCATATGGTTTTGCAAACTGATGTCTTTGCAAACTGATGCATATGTGTGTGTAAGCAATCTGATGCATATGTGTGTGTAAGCAATCTGATGCATATGTGAGTGTATGTGTGTGTAAGAAATATGCAATAATAGCTTTTATGGTTTTGCAAACTGATTATGAAAACTGATGCATATGGTTTTGCAAACTGATTGCTTTGAAAACTGATGGCTTTGAAAACTGATGCATATGTGTGTGTAAGCAATCTGAAAACTAATGCATAACAACATAATTGGAAATTTTCATAACACTTAGAAAGTAGAGAGTGCATAACACTTGGGATGATGCATAATTACAAAAAAAGCATCCATGTGCAATCCCATTAAGTACACTACAACCATGATAGATACTTGCTAGTGAGTAGTTACAGCAAAAGTGGAAAATGGCCTCAAAGTTTGAGTATAAAGCACAAAAGTACCCAACTTTGGAACAACACTAATGCCTACATATAATGTCTTACTACTGTAGCATAGAGTTAGTTACATGAAAACATAGTAATCACTTCCACATCAAGATAGTCATATCCTTCCCCAACAAGATAGTCATCACTTCTGCGTAGAGTGCTTCCTAGGTGACCTCCTTATCATGTGAGGGATGAAATCCTTGGTTGCAACACTCTTCTTCCTTGGATTTGAGGCAACAGCTAGTCTAACAGATCCTTGAGATTGTTGAAAAGCTGGTGTGACAGATCCTTGAGATTGTTGAAAAGTTGGTGTAACCTACAATAAAGCAATGGCATTTAAGCACTACTCTTTAGACAATGAAAAAGCTATATTTAAGCACTGCCTAGAGAAACAATACCTGCACAGAGTTGCTAGCAATAGGAGTGACAAATGTTTGTGTCCTAGTGTTGACACTATCCATGACACCTCCACTTTGCACATTCAAAACATTCAAATAGCATAAATAGAAGGGTTCATAAAGCCGACCACAAAGAACATAAGTGGATTTACCATGTCAAAACTATATTGAGAACCAATATCTGGTTGTGGGGCAGGGTTGACAGTTGAGGGACCTGAGGGATTGCTTCCAACTGGATTGTTGTTCTACAAACAAATAGAAAGGTTAAATTATGAATCTAGAAGTTACAAACAAATCTAGAACTTACCTTTTTTTCATACTTCCTCTTTTGAGCACCAATATAGACAGTTTTAGGCTTTGCAGGCCTTCCTCCACGTTTGGGTTCCTTTGGTGGCTCAGGTCCTTTGGGTGGATTGCTACATTTGTTTTTGTAGTGACCAGACTATCCATATTTTGAACACCTTGTTTCACTCACTATCCTTATTCTTTTCTTCTTAGCTGGTAGCTCTTCTCCAGGCTCTCTTCTCCTTGCCTTCTTGGGCCTCCCCGGTTGAACAACATACTTGGGAGGGCTTGGAGCTTGTTGATTAGTCCTCTCCCATTGTGCTTCTCCAGGCATTGGATTGATTATAGGGTTATAAGCCCTCATATAAGTCTCCTTAGTGAAATAGGGATGCACATAGTCTTCCACTCTCCTTCTATCTTTCATGATGCAACACATGGCATGTGGGCAAGGTATACCAGTCAAATCCCACTTATTGCAGCCACAACTCCTTCTTAGCAAGTCAACAACATAGGTCCTCCCATAGTGATCCACCTCAAACTTGTCTCCACCAGCATAAAAAGGTACACAACTCCTCAAGCACTCTTGTTTCACCAATTCTATTCTTTTCTTAGTATGTGGTGTAAGCACACCATCATATTTAAGCATACCCTCACGCTTGGCTAAGAACCTTTTCATCAATTTTCTCCTAATCCACTCACACATGGACAATATAGGAAGCTCTCTTGCATGCAAGATTAAGGAGTTAAAACTCTCACACACATTGTTTAGTAGCATATCAGATTTGATGCGACTATTGAACCCATGCCTAGACCATGTGTTAGGATTTGCACAAATAAGGTATATAAAAGCATCTTCATCTAGCTTCCTTACCTCCTCCATTGGAAGCTCAAAATCAGGGGTGTTGCATGCCCTAGCAGCAGCCCATACAAGGTCCTTGAAACCCTTACCTGGCCATCTTGTCTTGAAATTATTGTACACGTGTCTAACACAGACCCTTGTATCAGCCTCAGGAACCACCTCATGTAATGCCTCAATGAGACCCTAAAAGCAACCAGTTATTACAAATTAATTACTAGTATACCAAATAGCATAAGCAACCAATTAATGACAATATTAATGACAGTTTGTGCTTAACACATACCTTTTGTCTATCATATATGAAAGTAGGGTTGCTTTCAACAATGTCTCTAACCAAAATCTCTAAAAACCAAACCCATGTCTCTTTCCTCTCTGCTTCAACAACAACATATGCAATAGGGTATATGTTTTCATTCCCATCCTTGCCCACAACAACCAACACTTGACCAGTATAAGCTCCTCTCAAATGACATCCATCTAATCCTATGATTGGTCTACAACCCAATATGAACCCTTCTTTGCAAGCTTCAAAACAAACATATAGTCTTTGAAAAAGGGGCTTCTCTGGATTGTCTAGACAAACCTTGACATAGCTAGAGCTTCCAGGGTTCCATTTCTTAATAGTGGCTGCATAATCCCAAACCCTTCCATACTGAACATTGGCATCACCCTGTGTCAACAACATAAGCTTCTTTAGATTATTGTTGTATAATCACATCATCAACCCAAAATTGCCCTGCAGCTTCATCAACATTTTCCTCAAACAAGTCATCATCCTCATCTTCACTTTGTCTGAATTCAAACTCTTCCTCATCAGATGATTCTGAACATAAAATGCCTTCACCCTCATCACTTGAACCATCACTTGAGCCATCAGTGGTATCACCTTCATCTACAGCAGCTAGATTTGGGAATATGGCTTGAGAGGTGTTTTTTGTTTGTGTAGGAGTAGAGATAACCGTATTTGAGAGAGGCTGCAATGTTGGCATGGCAAACATGATGCTGGGCTGAAAAGATGGGCCGTTGGGCCTCAATGATGCTGGGTTGGGTTAATTACCTTGGACTACATAAAGATGGACTACTCTATCACTACCAACTTGATTGACCATACTCACTACATCACTATCCCCTTTGATATACCTCAATCCAAAGTGAATGGTTTTTCCAGGTTCCAAATACCACATCTCTTTGACATCTAGTAGCCCAACTTCCTCTTTCAGTAGTGTCTCTATCACAATTTTTGATGTCTGATCTGGATCTACATCTTTGTAGACATGAACCTTTGCCCTTCTATAGCATAACTAATCAACCTTAGACATGTAAAATGTGCCCTCGTACAATATCCTGAAACTGATATTCATAGATGTAAAGAAGAAGTTGTAGATGTCAATAGTTCATTTTTTACCACAATAAATATGCCATACTTCTTCCTAATGCATAAAGTCATATGTATATGTTATATTCGAGCACATGGGCACATGTACCCAACAAACAAAGTGGGGACAAAGATGACTGGGATTGAAAAAAAACCCTAAACTAAACCTAAACCACTTACACCACAATAAACCTCATACTCACTAACCCTCCCTTCATCTTTTTCGCAAAATCCCTAAAGTTCAGCAAAACGAGTATGAAATTCAACAAAAAACTGAAAACCCTAGCTATTTAATCACCTGAATCGTCGATGGAATCTAGGGTGTTCAGCTTCTGGAATTGTCGATGAAAACCCCTATCATCAATGGCGACGATGAAGCTTCAATCACTTTCAAAATCTACACTCTCGAGCTTTCAATCGGGCTTCAATTTCTCCCCTCTCTCGTGCTTTCAATCGGGTATGGAGCTAGCCCATGGGTAAAGTGGGATATAAGGGGAAAGACGAAGGTGATGTGGCAATTGGGTGGTGATGTGGTGATGAGGTATTTTCAGTGGTCGTTATACCTATCAAAGAAACCTTAGCTTAACCAACTCAGTAAAGCGGTAAGTAAGAGTCGATCCCACAAAGGCTCGTGTATTTATGCAATTACTTAGGTGCTAAGTAAATAATATGGGGGTTTTCAGAATGATTATCTAAACTAATATGCAAGAATAAAACTAACTATAAATGCAAGGATGATTTGAATATATATGAAAGACAAACGTGTTCAACTAGTTAGATCCATCATGATATTGGTTCATTGATCATTGATTCTCTTGATTCTCTTCTCACTTGAATAATCTATTGTGGATAGTGATCCTACTAAGGATTAAAACCCGAACTTCATATATAGTTGATAGAACAACCAGTCTAGCAACCCTAATTATTTAACAACCTAGAAGACCTTCTAGGTTCAATTAAACAACAGCATGACGATTCAAGTTATCAATAGAAACAAATAACTCAGAGCAACCAGACATCTAAGTGACTTGTGAATTTATTCCCTACTTTAATCAACTTGTCCAACCGGTACTAAATTAATTAAAGTCTACTCTTGATCAAATTAACTCCAACCGGTAATTAATCAGATTCAGTTGTAAATTAACCTAGAAATTCTATTAGGTAGCTAATCTAATAAAACCCTAGAATAATTCTGGTTCAATTAAGCACAGGGAATAATTTCTATTCAAGTTTGTTGAGAATCAATCAAACCTCACAACTACATACAAATCATGACTTCAATAACTAGCCAAACACAAGAGAAATTAGCAATGCATAATTAAATTAAAATCAAACTTACAAAGGTTCAAGTTTGCCTCTAGAGAGAAAATCCTAGCCTCCAAAGTTGATCAAAAGTTATCAAAAATAAAACTAACATAAAGTATTTATATGTCTACTAAAAATATCCTCAAACATTATATCTTAAACCTCATACTCGGATAACACAAGCCCAAATAACCAAAGACCAAAGCCCAAAACTAAATCTCGGCCCAAACTTTTGCTCGCTGAAAAACTCCGATTGCGCGGCTTCGTCCCGCAAAAGCGCGGCCGCGCTTTCCTAGCCATCCCGCGCACTTGCTCTCCAGTTGAGATTGCGCGGCGTCGTTGCTCGGCTTCGACCCCGAGCTTTTGACTTGGCTTCTTCGGCTTGTCTTCCTTGTCTTGGCTCTTCTCCTAGCATGTCCTAGCTTCCTTAGCTCCTTTGCCTCGTCCATCACCACCATGATCCATCTATACTCGCCCCGCTGTTGCTCCTGAACCTAAAAACCTGTAAAACCGAGCAAACCAGCGCATAATACCCGACAACACAAAAACCTAAAAACTACATAAAAACTAACCTAAAACTAACTAAAACATATATAAAACATGCATCTTAACTACTCCTATATGCAAGCTATCAAATTCCCCCATGCTTAACCCTTGCTTGTCCTCAAGCAAGACATAAATCCAATCACACCATAGAAATGCAATTTTACATCCATCTCAAGTCAAACAAACATTTCACATATAATTGAAAACCTAACCAAGACTTCCTAACATGCATCATCATAAGCATAGAGCAAAGACCATTCATTCATTCTAGACCTCACCAAGGTATATGTGTTTGCACTCAAACTCTCAAGTGTTTAAGGACGTGTTTCACTCAAAATCAACCATGAAAACTAGACTACCATATGCTTGCATCAGAGTTCTAAATCTCCACCGCTGGGGATCAAATACATAACAAAAATCATGAGGTCTTTTTAAGGCTTGTAATGGGGCCAAGGTAAAGAGAAATTAGGAAGGGATCATATTTGGCCTGTGGTGCTAAATCCGGGATAAAGAACTAATCCTAACCCAAAATTCAACACACTTTTTCATAACACTTCCAACTTCACTCTACCAACTCCTTACATCTACAATTAAGCACTTTGCTTCTCTTTTTTTTTTTTTCTTGCCTCTTCAACTCTTTTCTCGCTTTGCTAATGAAGACTACACGCAATTCAAGCAATTTTTTTTCTTTTGCTTTGCAACATAATTCATCTTCATTTTTTTCACTTTGAAACCCAAGAGTTTTATTTCCTCTTTTCCACCTTTCCTTTTCAACCAACTCCCCCATACTTACATCAAACTCACACAAAATACAACCACAACCTAAAGTCCTAAATCCCGGATTATGGGTCAAGCTTATTAGGCTAGGAAAATTTTGTGGAGCTATCAAAAATAGACTTCAAGCTTAAAAGAAATGGGGTATCAAAAACATGGATCTTGTAGGGTAGGAAGGGAAATAATAGGCTTAAGAGAAACATTGCCTCAATCATTTTAATGTCATGCATTCAATCATATAAAGCAGCCTTGAAATAGAGTATTAACGCAAGTTCTAGAGCTAGATAATCATGGTGATACACTCAAGAAATTTAGAGAACAAATATATCATGAATGGCCAAAAATATCTCACAAGGCTAATTTGTTGTCTAGAACTTCAGAATGAATCAAATACTCAAGCTAAATACATGCTCCATCCTATAATCAAGGTAATCAAACAATGATCATGCTCATATCATATAAACTTCAGTAAATCATGCAAATCATGGGTTAGAACTTATACTTAGCATTGAAAAACAAGAGGAATCAAACAATGGGGAAATAGAACCTAAATGCAATATTTTTGTATTTTTTCAAACTTGTATGATTTTTTTTTTCATTTTTCAGGATTTTAATCAATGCATGCCAAAAAATTTTAAATATGACCTAACCTAATGCAAACTATATGCAATGCAAAAGTAATTCCCTTCCCCCATGCTTAAAACATACTTTGTCCACAAAGTATAGTAAAAAGTAAAGGAAAGAGAAAAACTCACAAAACTCTAGTTGTGTGGCGGGTAATAAGGCGGAAAATCTTGTGGTGGCGGTGGCTGATACTCCGGTGGATACTCTGGCTGTGGATGGTACGGTGGGATCTCCTATGCTGGTGGTGGCTGATATGGTGGAAACTGAGGATATGGCGGATCTGGGAAGGCATACTGAGGATACGACTAATGAGGCGGATAGCCCGCCGAGCTCCATCCAGCCAATTTGGTGTTGAGCAGTCTGTACTGCTCATCCTGGCGAGCTTGAAAAGCAGCAAGCTGCTGATCATGATGAGTCTGATATGATGTAAACCTCTGATCCACATAACCTCTCATGCCTTGAAAGCTCTGATCGATGTGAGAAAACATATCATTGTATCGCTGCGTGTTGTCTAGCTGCATCTGTCTCATCATCTCCATCATCTGGTTATACTGAGCATCAGAGTAATGTACACCTCCAGCAGGTATAGACGGATCAAACTACCTTTGCTGATCATCCTCCTCAGACTCATCATCCTCATCAGTGTCAACATCTTCAGCAGATTCTTCCTCTTCATCTTCTTCAGCCATGGTGAAATCCTCATCCATCTCCTCTTCATCAGAATCCACCACAATAGGAACTGAAACCGTCTTTTTACCCCTAACTGGGCCCTTAACGGTAGCCACATCCAAATCGTCAGCCTGAACTTCAATGAACCAGTTGGCTGGACTGTTTCCTATCTGCACACGGTGTCCATCAGGAAGGTTCATAACTCTCCCTGAATCACCAATCACCCAGAAGTAAGAGTTTTTGTACTTGTAGAGAGCGCCCATTTTCTTCAACATGATGAAGTCAATAGGTGAAGGCAGGATGTCAACATGTAGCCTGTTAAGATCGATACGAAAATGTTTGGCTAGGAAAGTCACAATCCCGCCAATACAAATGGCTCCACCGCCTTTGTTCCCAACATGGGCCATGGGGTGCATCAGCATAGCACCCAAGTTCAACGGCTTCCTCTTCAAACTCGCAGCCAATACAGTGATATCTTTCTTTGGACAATTGTTTCCCCCATCACCTCTCCCATTCAGAATACTTGCAATAAACCGCTGGAAGACTTTAATAGCGGGATGAGTGATGGGAGAAGCCTTTTCTCTAGACGGCTCATACTTGGGTCTCCCTATGATGGCTTTCCAGAAGTGCCTGTCAGCCCATGTAGCACCTGCCTCTGTAAGCACTAAATCTCTACTAATAGGGAAATTGTAGAACCCAAACACTCGGTTGACCTCTTTCAAGGTCATCTTCCTCCTAACACCTCCTAACCAAAACTTTATCTCCCCTTCACCCTTGAAATCGGTAGACAAAGTGCTCAGAAACTCCAAAGTTAACCCCTTAAAGGTCGGTTCACACAGCTTCAAAAACTCACCCATGTGCAAATAAGCTCCTATTTCATTCAATAGATGAGATATCCCAATCTCATTCATTAGATCCCAGTCAATGAACCGAGTGGCTTTCCACTCTTTGTCTTTCAGAAGTTCAAATCGGATTATGTGGCTATTCTTTGTCAAGTTAATTCCAAAACTTTCTTGGGTGGTCTCCCCCACCACAGCAGGTGGAACCAAATGTACTCCCTGACTAGCAGACTGTGATGATGATGCACCATCCCTTCTACTTCTCTTTGGAGCCAATAATTCAGAATTTCAGAAAACAACCTGCACAACACCACAAAACAAACAAACAAGCGCAATTCCGTTGTCCCGGCAAGGACAACCACAACAATATTTCACAGAAAAGATCTCAAACGCTCTCTTCCCCCACTACCTAGAACAATTTAATTAGAATTAATCAAATTTTTAATCAACTTTCTAAGTGACTTTCGGATTTGTATGCAAAGTTGAAATAAAGCACGAATCTAGACTAGAATCATGCAATAAACAAACTTTTGTAAAGAACTTAAGCCTAAATCCGAGCCTAAAGGGGTCAAATTCGATTATTTCTAGTTAAACCTAGATCTAGATTCAAACTATCAAAAACCGAATTTTAAGAGGAGATTGTGAAAAACTTACTTGAATTCCGCTTGAATGTGAGTTCCTTGCTTGAATTCGCTCGAAAATCCGCCTTGAATGTGCTTGAATGGAGCTTGGAGTGGTGGCTTCAATGGAGTTTTGAGGGGAGGTAGGAGAAGGGGAGGAATAAAGGATGGGGTAAAGAAATAAAGCCTCGGGTTGTTTTATTTACATCTCGCTGAAACGGCCGAAAGCGCGGGTTCGCACTGAAATGCGCGGTCGCGCATTTACGATCCCGCGCAATGTGCCACCAGTCGAGATTGCGCGGGATCTGGCACGGGAAAGCACGGCCGCGCTTTCCTTGCCCTAAACCGCGCATTTGCAACTGGACCTGGAATGCTCGGGGTCGAACCCATATTCTTGACCACGCAATTTTCGTCCAAATCCCGAGTTTTTCGCCCCTTTTACCCCTAAGCTTGCCCGAGTTACCTGATGTTTTGAGGAGTATTTCTAACTAAACTAACTAATAAAAACAAAAAAAATTGCAAAACAGAAAGCAAAAATCAAAGAAAATCTATCCTAAAACATGGGTTGCCTCCCAAGAAGCGCTTGTTTAATGCCTTTAGCTTGACGTAAAAAGGATATGAAGAAGGATACGAGCTATGGAATTCGATCTCCTTCCCATCGAATCCCATCTTCAGTGTGCCTTGCAGTATGTCAATCCTTGTATTTGCAGTCTTCAAGAATGGTCGTCCTAGCAACATCGACATCTTTCCAGCTCCCGATCCCATGTCCATCACTAGAAAGTCAGCCGGAAATTGCAAGGAATCCACTGTAACCCATATATCTTCAATTTTTCCTTTGGGCTTCACAGTGGAATGATCAGCCAACTCCACTATGGTTCGGGTCTCTTTCAATGGTCCCATACCGAGCTTCTCATATAAGGATGAAGAAATCACATTGACAGATGCACCTAAATCAATTAAAGCCTCATTCACCTTGGTGCTTCCAATCATGCAAGGAATGGTAAACATGCCAGGGTCACTGCACTTCTCAGGCAAACGCTTCTGAAACACAGCAGACACATGTTCTTTCTCTTTGACTTGCTTCTGACATTTCTCCTTCTGTCCCCTTTTCAGAGTGCACAACTCCTTCAAAAACATAGCATACCGAGGTACACACTTGATCAGATTCAGCAATGGGACATTAGCTCAATAGCATTGAAAGTGAAAAGGATGAGATCATTAAGAAATCGAGTGAAAATCTGAAGTGTCTAGAAAGTTCCCTTCCACAAACCACTAAAGAAGCCATCCCTACAACCAAGTTTGTCCCAGCTAGGCATGGGATAGGGTATGGGGAAGGATCATCAAAGGATGGAACCTCCCCTCTCACAAAAAATAAAGAAATGAGTGTAGGGATCTTGAGCTTCAAAGCCAAAAGTTGAAGAATGCTCAGTCAGAAGAGAGAATCCGCGTACTTGAAAGTGGAAAAGATGGGAACAATGAGTACTACACTAGGAACACTAGCCACAAAATGTACCTTAAGATAGCCAAGGGAAACGGGTCTAGAGTCTACAATCAGGAAACCATGGAAAGAAAACATGTTGAGAGTGTGGAGTCCATGGGCACTACATTGAAAGTTGTCCCAAAAGACAAGCTCACAACTCACACACTGTTGGGAACAAGAACTTCAAAAACAAAAACTTTCAAAGAAAAAATTTGAACATGCCAAATCAGTGGATAGTTCCCAAGAGTGGGAACTCGCCTAGGAACTCCTCACTGAGTCTTAGGAACTTCATGCAAGTTCATAACTTAGCAGATTATTTGGTTGATAGAACTCTGTTTCCTTGCATGGAACCAGGCAAGAGACATCTTGCCTAGGTCGCTAAATCTAACTGATTTTGCAGGTTGTAGTGAGGGGAACAACATATGGGTCATTGATAGTGGATGTTCCAACCACATGACAGCGAAGAAAGATAATCTCACCTCACTACTTACAAAAGTTGATGGAGGCCACTTCTCTTTCGGCAACAAGAACAAGGGCGAAATCATTGGAAGTGGCGAAGCAATCATCCACCAAGGAATCAAGATTAAAAATGTGAATTTGGTTAAGGACCTAGGATACAATCTGCTGAGTGTCTCTCAAATGTGTGACCAAGGAAACAATGTGGTCACCTTTGACTCAAAGGAATGTCTTGTGATCAATAAGAAAACAAACAAGATTATTCTCAAAGGAACAAGATCCAACAACGTCTATTTCTTGGATACATTGTATCAGCCCCCAAGGAAACCGTGTCTTGCAAGTTCCATTGATGAAATGGAACTCTAGCATAGAGGATTAGGACATTCTGGTGTGAATCAAATTCTGAAGTTGTACCTTCAAGACCTCGTGGTTGGACTGCCTAGGTTCAATCTAGAAGACATGAAGATGTGTGAAGCCTGCATCAAAGGAAAACAAACAAGAAGCTCCTTCAAACCCAAACGAGTCGTGAGTACTACCTGTCCTTTGGAACTGATCCACATGGATCTCTATGGTCCCATGCAGACGGCTAGCTATGGAGGAAAAAGGTACATGTTCGTTCTTATTGATGATTTTTCTAGATTTACTTGGGTTATTTTCCTCGTGTCCAAAGCAGATAGCTTTAGAGAGATTGAGCCATTCATGAAGAGAGGTGAGGTTGAGACTAAAGCTCATTGCACTAAGATCTGACCATGGAACCGAGTTAAAGAACTCAGAGTTCATACAATATTCTGACAAGAATGGCGTCTCACAAAACTTCTCAGCCCCACGTACCCCACATCAAAATGGAGTTGTGGAAAGAAAGAATCGAACATTGGAAGAAATGGATAGAACCATGATGATTGAGAGTGGAGTTCCTCAGAACTTTTGGGAAGAGGCAATCTCTACAACACTTACATTCTCAACGGAACCATGGTTTGTCCTATGATAAAAAAAGACTGCTTATGAACTAATCAGAGGAAGGAAGCCTAACCTTTCCCATTTAAGAGTCTTTGGATGCAAATGCTTTGTGCACAACAGTGGGAAAGACCATTTGGGCAAGTTCGATACAAGAAGTGATGAAGGGATCTTCTTGGGTTATTCATCTCATAACAAAGTAACAGGGTGTATAACAAAAGAACCAAGAAGATAGAGGAGAGCATTCACGTAGAAGTGAACAAGAGTTTCCACGCGGAACACAATGAATCAAAGTTCCCACAGGATGGGAACTAGATAAGAAGATTAGGAATCCCTCAGAGTCAAGAAGAGTTCCCAAGACAAGAGAATTGAGAAGATGAGAGTTCCCTTTGGATGGGAATTGGCACATGCATGAAAACGACATCTGAGTGCATTTTTAAGGATCTTGTCTATGCCAGACAAAAGGGCGTCTCAGGCTTCAGAGTTGCAGCAGGTTGAAGATGACCATCCAACGGTCCGATATGATCCAAGAGTTGACAATTCAAATTCAAATCGAAGTCACATGTCAACCTTAAGGATCAGACTTGGATATCAAGGCAAAAGGGTATTTAGGACAAATACCTCAAATGGATGAGTGTTTCCATCACGCCTATTTAAACCCTTCAATAGTGACCTTGCTGCTCACTTTTCACAAATCTCAAATTCCAAACACAAAGAGAAAAGAGTTGAAGAGCTACTCAGGTGAAGACCATCAAGTTGGTAAAAAGTCCCCGACGGCGAGCTAATCTTGACGACGATGAAAGAAGGAAAAAGGAGTTCCTTGGTCTTGGGGAACTCTATTGAAGAGACAGACGGACGGAGAGGTTTGAGTTTTTCTTTTTCTTGGATTCTGAGCGTTCACTTGGTTAGGGTTGAGAGAATACATTAGTGTTGCCTAGGGAGGGAATCCTTATAGGAACAGAGAAGTTTGTATTCGGCCTTGTAACCTAAAGGGAACTAAGCAATAAAGAAAAGGGAACTCAATCGAAAATCCTCCAAGCGGAGGTAGAGGTTTACTCAAGCGATTAGTTGATCGATGTGGGGTTCCTCTATAAGGGAATTGTCTCTATTGTATTATTTACCTACACGTCTTGTTTATGCCACTGCGTGTGGGAACTGTTCGATATAGTTCCCATAACTGTTTACAACTAACCTTCGATCCAACAACTTGAGATGAAAAGGAGCATAATAGTAACAAAAAATTAGGTATTTTCTCCTATCATTCCTTTTCTACCTCTCTTTTTGGTTTTTCTTCTTCCTCTCGATTGTAGCAAAAATTTAATCTTGAACCTCGATTTTTTTTGGAGAAACCGACAAGGTTTATTCTTATTTCGCACAGTAGTAATCATTTTTTGGGGGAACACGATCCCTCTTCGGTAGTTAAAATGGACTTTTTTGACATAATAACATTAGGATTAGGAGAAAAATCACATCCAGTTTGAGATGGAGATTTCATTCACCTACCTTAATTGTATTTAGATTAATTGCATATTAAAAAACATTAGATTCTCTCTGATCAAGTCCGGGACCGAAAATTTTCAACTACAAAATGCTAAAGATCAAATCCTATGGTATTTACAATGATAAATAGTGTAAATCCTACCTACGAAGGTCATTGATCAATTTCCTCAATGCCAGATCACTAATAATATCTCATTCACATATATTTTAAACTACAAGCATTTGTCCATATTTAACCCAAACATTGAAATAAAATAGGTTTTACTCTAAGAGATTCAATTCATCAAATTGATTAAAGCATGAAGTACTATTTTAATTTGAACCCCAATAACTATCTTAATTTGAACCCCATGCTAGTTTGAGCATGAGGGAATTTGATAGCATGCATTTAGGTGTTATTTTCAGGGAATATTTATGTTTAAATCTTAGGTAGTTGCATGCGTTTTGCTAATAATTTTTTGTTTTTGCATTTCCGTTTCTACTCTTGTGCTTTCGTTTTATTAGGATGTTTTGAGGAGCAAGGATTGGTTACATGGAATTATAAGCCACTTTAAGTAGGAGGGTTCAAGATTGGAGATATTGAAGTGTCTTTTCCAAGGATATTCATTTGATGATCATTATTAATGTTATGCAAGTTTTGACACGTAATAAAGATAAGTGCTAGTGCACATTAAAAAACATCAAAACCGGGCCATTTTAAAAGATCAACCTGGCTCTCGGTCCGACAAGGGCACGAGAGGTTTTTTAGAAACTTGTGTGTAATTAAAACGTTCGCAACATTTATTCTACTCTAAGAAGTTCTACAATCTCGTAGTCCGTTCTTTCGGTTTAAGAGTTATCTCATCTCGAGATTTACTCCTTTCCGTTCTTAAGCTCCACTTAAAGTTTATAATTCTCAAAACACATATCAAGTATCTCTTTTATGATTTGATAAATTACCAAACTACACTTGAGAATTTCTATTCTCTCTTTCATAGTCTCCTTAGACTAATTCCGTTTTTCCGCATTTCTGCCTGGTATTTCTCGCCCTTCACGACAAATGCCAGACTTTAGGAAACTTGCACCGAAGGTGTAAAGACGAAGATCAATCAAGCTGAAGGAACAAAGACACATTTTGCGAACTTTTGCGAAGGTGAAAGAACTTTTGTGAGTTTTTTCCGTTTTTTGTCTTGGATGGACTAGCATGGGCTTAAGAAAAACATTTTGTCAAGACACATTCGACCGTACAACCGTTTAGGGCATTTTCGGGAAGGGTCTGGGTTTGAAGCTGAATGGTACAAAGATTTTCGTACCAGAACTTTTGCGAGTTTTTTCCGTTTTTTTGTCTTTTATGTGCTAGTTAGGGCCTAAGAAAAACATTTTGTAAAGACACATTCGACCGTACAACCCTTTAGGGCATTTTCGGGCAGGGTCTTGGTTTGAGGCTGAATGGTACGAAGATTTTCATACCAGAACTTTTGCGAGTTTTTTCCGTTTTTTTGTCTTGGATAATCTAGTTTGGGCCTAAGAAAAATATTTTGTAAAGACACATTCGACCGTACAACCATTTAGGGCATTTTTGGGAAGGGTCTTGGTTTGAGGCTGAATGGTACGAAGATTTTCGTACCAGAACTTTTGCGAGTTTTTTCCGTTTTTTGTCTTGAATGTGCTAGTTGGGGCCTAAGAAAAACATTTTGTAAAGACACATTCGACCGTACAACCGTTTAGGGCATTTTCGGGAAGGGTCTTGGTTTGAGGCTGAATGGTACGAAGATTTTCGTACCAGAACTTTTGCAAGTTTTTTCCCTTTTTTTGTCTTGGATGTGCTAGTTGGGCCTAAGAAAAACATTTTGTAAAGACACATTCGACCGTTGAACCGTTTAGGGCATTTTCGGAATGGGTGTAGGTTTGAGGTTAAATGGTACGAAGATTTTCGTACCAGAACTTTTGCGAGTTTTTTTCCGTTTTTTGGCTTGGATGGACTAGCATGGGCTTAAGAAAAACATTTTGTAAAGACACATTCGACCGTACAACCGTTTAGGGCATTTTCGGGAAGGGTCTTGGTTTGAGGCTGAATGGTACAAAGATTTTCGTACAAGAACTTTTGCGAGTTTTTTTTCCCTTTTTTGGCTTGGATGTGCTAGTTGGGGCCTAAGAAAAACATTTTGTAAAGACACATTCGACCGTACAACCGTTTAGAGCATTTTCGGGAAAGGTCTTGGTTTGACTCTGAATGGTACGAAGATTTTCGTACTAGAACTTTTACGAGTTTTTTCCGTTTTTTTGTCTTGGATGTGCTAGTTGGGGCCTAAGAAAAACATTTTGTAAAGACACATTCGACCGTACAACCGTTTAGGGCATTTTTGGGAAGGGTCTTGGTTTGAGGCTGAATGGTACGAAGATTTTCGTACCAGAACTTTTGCGAGTTTTTTTCCTTTTTTGTCTTGGATGTGCTAGTTGGGGCCTAAGAAAAACATTTTGTAAAGACACATTCGACCGTACAACCGTTTAGGGCATTTTCGGGCAGGGTCTCGGTTTGAGGCTAAATGGTACGAAGATTTTCGTACCAGAACTTTTGCGAGTTTTTTCCGTTTTTTTTGTCTTGGATGTGCTATTTGGGGCCTAAGAAAAACATTTTCTAAAGACACATTCGACCGTACAACTGTTTAGGGCATTTTCGGGAAGGGTCTTGGGTTGAGGCTTAATGGTACGAAGATTTTCGTACAAGAACTTTTGCGAGTTTTTTCCGATTTTTGGCTTGGATGTGCTAGTTGGGGCCTAAGATAAACATTTAGTAAAGACACATTCCACCGTATAACCGTTTAGAGCATTTTCGAGAAGGGTCTTGGTTTGAGGCTGAATGGTACGAAGATTTTCGTACCTGAACTTTTGTGAGTTTTTTCCGTCTTTTTGGCTTGGATATGCTAGTTGGGGCCTAAGAAAAACATTTTGTGAAGACACATTCGACCGTACAACCGTTTAGGGCATTTTCGGGAAGGGTTTTGGTTTCAGGTTGAATGGTACGAAGATTTTGGTACCAGAACTTTTGCGAGTTTTTTCCATTTTTTTTGTCTTGGATGTGCTAGTTGGGGCCTAAGAAAAACATTTTCTAAAGACACATTCGACCGTACAACCTTTTAGGGCATTTTCGGGAAGGGTCCATGTTTGAGGCTGAATGGTACGAAGATTTTCGTACCAGAACTTTTGCGAGTTTTTTCCATTTTGTTGTCTTGGATGTGCTAGTTGGGGCCTCAGAAAAACATTTTCTAGAGACACATTCGACCGTACAACCGTTTAGGGCATTTTTGGGAAGGGTCTTGGTTTGAGGCTGAGTGGTACGAAGATTTTCGTACGAGAACTTTTGCGAGTTTTTTCCATTTTGTTGTCTTGGATGTGCTAGTTGGGGCCTCAGAAAAACATTTTCTAGAGACACATTCGACCGTACAACCGTTTAGGGCATTTTTGGGAAGGGTCTTGGTTTGAGGCTGAGTGGTACGAAGATTTTCGTACCAGAACTTTTGCGAGTTTTTTCCATTTTGTTGTCTTGGTTGTGCTTGTTGAGGCCTCAGAAAAACATTTTCTAAAGACACATTCGACCGTACAACCGTTTATGGCATTTTCGGAAAGGGTCTTGGGTTGAGGCTGAATGGTACGAAGATTTTCGTACTAGAACTTTTGCGAGTTTTTTCCGATTTTTGGCTTGGATGTGCTAGTTGGGGCCTAAGATAAACATTTAGTAAAGACACATTCCACCGTATAACCGTTTAGGGCATTTTCGAGAAGGGTCTTGGTTTGAGGCTGAATGGTACGAAGAATTTCGTACCAGAACTTTTGCGAGTTTTTTCCGTTTTTTTGTCTTGGATGTGCTAGTTGTGGCTAAGAAAAACATTTTGTAAAGACACATTCGACCGTACAACCGTTTAGGGCATTTTTGTGAAGGGTCTTGTTTTGAGGCTTAATGGTACGAAGATTTTCGTACCAGAACTTTTGCGAGTTTTTTCCGTTTTTTTGCTTTGGATGTGCTAGTTGGGACCTAAGAAAAACATTTTGTAAAGACACATTCCACCCTATAACCATTTAGGGCATTTTCGGCAAGGGTTTTGGTTTGAGGCTGAATGGTAAGAAGATTTCCGTACCTGAACTTTTGCGAGTTTTTTCCGTTTTTTTGTCTTGGATGTGCTAGTTGGGGCCTAAGAAAAACATTTTGTAAAGACACATTCGACTGTTGAATCGTTTACGGCATTTTCGGAATGGGTGTAGGTTTGGGGTTAAATGGTACGAAGATTTTCGTACCTGAACTTTTGCGAGTTTTTTTCGTTTTTGTTTTGTTTTGGATGTGCTAGCTGGGGCCTAAGAAAAACATTTTGTAAAGACACATTCGACTTTTGAACCGTTTAGGGCATTTTCGGAATGGGTGTAGGTTTGAGGTTAAATGGTACGAAGATTTTCGTACCTGAACTTTTGCGAGTTTTTTCCGTTTTTTTCTCTTGGATGTGCTAGCTGGGGCCTAAGAAAAACATTTTGTAAAGACACATTCGACTGTTGAACGGTTTAGGGCATTTTCGGAATGGGTGTAGGTTTGAGGTTAAATGGTACGAACATTTTCGTACCAGAACTTTTGCGAGTTTTTTTCCGTTTTTTGGCTTGGATGGACTAGCATGGGCCTAAGAAAAATATTTTGTAAAGACACATTCGACCGTACAACCATTTAGGGCATTTTCGGGGAGGGTCTAGGTTTGAGGCTAATGGTACAAAGACTTTCGTACCAGAACTTTTGCGAGTTTTTTCCATTTTTTGGGTTGGATGTGCTAGTTGGGGCCTAAGAAAAACCTTTTGTAAAGACACATTCGACCGTACAACCGTTTAGGGCAGTTTCGGGAAGGGTCTTGGTTTGAGGCTGAATGGTACGAAGATTTTCGTACTAGAACTTTTGCGATTTTTTTCTTTTTTTTGTCTTGGATGTGATAGTTGGAGCCTAAGAAAAACATTTTGTAAACAAACATTAGACCGTACAACCGTTTAGGGCATTTTTGGGAAGGGTCTTGGTTTGAGGCTGAATGGTACGAAGATTTTCGTACCAGAACTTTTGCGAGTTTTTTCCGTGTTTTTGTCTTGGATGTGCTAGTTGGGGCCTAAGAAAAACATTTTGTAAAGACACATTCGACCGTACGAATGTTTAGGGCATTTTAGGGAAGGGTTTTGGTTTGAGGCTGAATGGTACGAAGATTTTCATACTAGAACTTTTGCGAGTTTTTTTCGTTTTTTACTTTTTTTGTCTTGGATGTGCTAGTTGGAGCCTAAGAAAAACATTTTGTAAAGACATATTCGACCGTACAACCGTTTAGGGCATTTTTGGGAAGGGTCTTGGTTTGAGGCTGAATGGTACGAAGATTTTTGTACCAGAACTTTTGCGAGTTTTTTCCTTTTTTGTCTTGGATGTGCTAGTTGGGGCCTAAGAAAAAATCTTCAAATTCCTGTAATAGATCCTGAATACACTTTGGAAGATGTGAAATATCTTGACTAATAATAAGTATCTCTTTCCTCATAAGAAGTCAGCAAAAAGAAGTAGAGAAAGAAACACTAGACTGTGCAATTAGGGAGCGCTTTTCTATACTGCCTTTTAAGTCGATTTTTGGCTCTTTCTGTAGGCGTTTAGGGTTTAGGGTTTAGGGTTAAGGGTCTTGGTTTAGGGTTTAGGGTGTAGGGTTTAGGGTCTTAGTTTAGGGTTTAGGGTTTAGGATTTAGGGTTTAGGGTTTAGGGTTCAGGGTCTTGGTTTGAGGCTGAATGGTACGAAGATTTTCGTACCAGAACTTTTGCGAGTTTTTTCGTTTTTTGGCTTGGATGTGCTAGTTGGGGCCTAAGAAAAACATTTTGTAAAGACACATTCGACCGTTCAACCGTTTAGGGCATTTTCGGGAAGGGTATTAGGTTTGAGGCTGAATGGTACGAAGATTTTTGTACCAGAACTTTTGCGAGTTTTTTCCTTTTTTTAGTATGGATGTGCTAGTTGGGGCCTACTTTCAACTTTGTTTTTTTTATTATATTTTTTTGTGTTGTTGGGAGATGAGCAACAAGGGGAGAGGATAAACGTCCTAGCCATCACTAGGCCGAATGGGAGCCTTGATACTAAAGCACTTTTAGAGGTCTTGAGAAATAAAGGGGAAAAGGAGAAGTGGTGTGAGATTGTGTGGGGGGTGGTCCGAGCAAGAGCATGGAGCTTCCGACTTTGGTTGGCCTATAAAGGAAGACTCCCTACCTTGGTCCGACTTTTTAAGTGGGGATGTGCTAGCCATAATGTTTGCCCCTTGTGCAATGAACACCCCGAGACTATTGAGCATATTTGGGGATCTTGCTTATTTGTACTACGAGTGATGGAAAGAGTTTGGAGGTCGGTAGGGATACACACCCACAAGGAGGATGTAAGGGAATGGGTTGAATGGTTTATATGATCACCCGATCGAGATAGTACACTCTTCAAGGTGAAGCTCATGGCCTTCCTAGGAGTAGTGTACTACACTTGGAAGCATAGGAATAATGTGCTTCATGAGGGAATTGAACCAAATGTTGTCTCTTGTGCCCAAGAAATCATTATTGCATGTAAACAAAGACTTGAAGCTTCATGCAAGTTTGAAGGAAGACAAGGAGAAGTCCTTCGAAGACAACTCGGCCTTTGAGGTATGTGTAGGTGGCTAGTGCTTTTTCGTGGCGTTCATATTTAGAGCCTTTGGTGATTGTTTGTGGTTTGATGCTCGGGCCGTGAGGCTTAGGAGAGCTTTTTTGATGTGTAGGTGGTGATGTCTCAGAACTAGTTTTGTGTTGATATTTTGCACATGTTTGCCCATGTGAGTTGTACATAGGGCAGCCGGGTAATACTCGGGTTTTGCATATATTTATAGGCTCTTGTCTATAGGTTGGTGATGGGGTCCTAGACCCGTTTTTGTTAGGCCCGTAGGGCATTTTTGACCGGATCTGCGTATCCGAGGTTGGGGTTGTACTTTTTCACCTTGACTTTTTATGGTCAAGCGTGTTCTGTATATTCCTTCTATTTTTATATATTCACCACGTTTCGAGCTAGTTGGGGCCTAAGAAAAATATTCTGTAAAGACACGTTCGACCGTGCAACCGTTTAGGGCATTTTCGGGAAGGGTCTTGGTTTGAAGCTGAATGGTACGAAGATTTTCGTACCTGAACTTTTGTGAGTTTTTTCCGTCTTTTTGGCTTGGATATGCTAGTTGGGGCCTAAGAAAAACATTTTGTGAAGACACATTCGACCGTACAACCGTTTAGGGCATTTTCGGGAAGGGTTTTGGTTTCAGGTTGAATGGTACGAAGATTTTGGTACCAGAACTTTTGCGAGTTTTTTCCATTTTTTTTGTCTTGGATGTGCTAGTTGGGGCCTAAGAAAAACATTTTCTAAAGACACATTCGACCGTACAACCTTTTAGGGCATTTTCGGGAAGGGTCCATGTTTGAGGCTGAATGGTACGAAGATTTTCGTACCAGAACTTTTGCGAGTTTTTTCCATTTTGTTGTCTTGGATGTGCTAGTTGGGGCCTCAGAAAAACATTTTCTAGAGACACATTCGACCGTACAACCGTTTAGGGCATTTTTGGGAAGGGTCTTGGTTTGAGGCTGAGTGGTACGAAGATTTTCGTACCAGAACTTTTGCGAGTTTTTTCCATTTTGTTGTCTTGGATGTGCTAGTTGGGGCCTCAGAAAAACATTTTCTAGAGACACATTCGACCGTACAACCGTTTAGGGCATTTTTGGGAAGGGTCTTGGTTTGAGGCTGAGTGGTACGAAGATTTTCGTACCAGAACTTTTGCGAGTTTTTTCCATTTTGTTGTCTTGGTTGTGCTTGTTGAGGCCTCAGAAAAACATTTTCTAAAGACACATTCGACCGTACAACCGTTTATGGCATTTTCGGAAAGGGTCTTGGGTTGAGGCTGAATGGTACGAAGATTTTCGTACTAGAACTTTTGCGAGTTTTTTCCGATTTTTGGCTTGGATGTGCTAGTTGGGGCCTAAGATAAACATTTAGTAAAGACACATTCCACCGTATAACCGTTTAGGGCATTTTCGAGAAGGGTCTTGGTTTGAGGCTGAATGGTACGAAGAATTTCGTACCAGAACTTTTGCGAGTTTTTTCCGTTTTTTTGTCTTGGATGTGCTAGTTGTGGCTAAGAAAAACATTTTGTAAAGACACATTCGACCGTACAACCGTTTAGGGCATTTTTGTGAAGGGTCTTGTTTTGAGGCTTAATGGTACGAAGATTTTCGTACCAGAACTTTTGCGAGTTTTTTCCGTTTTTTTGCTTTGGATGTGCTAGTTGGGACCTAAGAAAAACATTTTGTAAAGACACATTCCACCCTATAACCATTTAGGGCATTTTCGTCAAGGGTTTTGGTTTGAGGCTGAATGGTAAGAAGATTTCCGTACCTGAACTTTTGCGAGTTTTTTCCGTTTTTTTGTCTTGGATGTGCTAGTTGGGGCCTAAGAAAAACATTTTGTAAAGACACATTCGACTGTTGAATCGTTTACGGCATTTTCGGAATGGGTGTAGGTTTGGGGTTAAATGGTACGAAGATTTTCGTACCTGAACTTTTGCGAGTTTTTTTCGTTTTTGTTTTGTTTTGGATGTGCTAGCTGGGGCCTAAGAAAAACATTTTGTAAAGACACATTCGACTTTTGAACCGTTTAGGGCATTTTCGGAATGGGTGTAGGTTTGAGGTTAAATGGTACGAAGATTTTCGTACCTGAACTTTTGCGAGTTTTTTCCGTTTTTTTCTCTTGGATGTGCTAGCTGGGGCCTAAGAAAAACATTTTGTAAAGACACATTCGACTGTTGAACGGTTTAGGGCATTTTCGGAATGGGTGTAGGTTTGAGGTTAAATGGTACGAACATTTTCGTACCAGAACTTTTGCGAGTTTTTTTCCGTTTTTTGGCTTGGATGGACTAGCATGGGCCTAAGAAAAATATTTTGTAAAGACACATTCGACCGTACAACCATTTAGGGCATTTTCGGGGAGGGTCTAGGTTTGAGGCTAATGGTACAAAGACTTTCGTACCAGAACTTTTGCGAGTTTTTTCCATTTTTTGGGTTGGATGTGCTAGTTGGGGCCTAAGAAAAACCTTTTGTAAAGACACATTCGACCGTACAACCGTTTAGGGCAGTTTCGGGAAGGGTCTTGGTTTGAGGCTGAATGGTACGAAGATTTTCGTACTAGAACTTTTGCGATTTTTTTCTTTTTTTTGTCTTGGATGTGATAGTTGGAGCCTAAGAAAAACATTTTGTAAACAAACATTAGACCGTACAACCGTTTAGGGCATTTTTGGGAAGGGTCTTGGTTTGAGGCTGAATGGTACGAAGATTTTCGTACCAGAACTTTTGCGAGTTTTTTCCGTGTTTTTGTCTTGGATGTGCTAGTTGGGGCCTAAGAAAAACATTTTGTAAAGACACATTCGACCGTACGAATGTTTAGGGCATTTTAGGGAAGGGTTTTGGTTTGAGGCTGAATGGTACGAAGATTTTCATACTAGAACTTTTGCGAGTTTTTTTCGTTTTTTACTTTTTTTGTCTTGGATGTGCTAGTTGGAGCCTAAGAAAAACATTTTGTAAAGACATATTCGACCGTACAACCGTTTAGGGCATTTTTGGGAAGGGTCTTGGTTTGAGGCTGAATGGTACGAAGATTTTTGTACCAGAACTTTTGCGAGTTTTTTCCTTTTTTGTCTTGGATGTGCTAGTTGGGGCCTAAGAAAAAATCTTCAAATTCCTGTAATAGATCCTGAATACACTTTGGAAGATGTGAAATATCTTGACTAATAATAAGTATCTCTTTCCTCATAAGAAGTCAGCAAAAAGAAGTAGAGAAAGAAACACTAGACTGTGCAATTAGGGAGCGCTTTTCTATACTGCCTTTTAAGTCGATTTTTGGCTCTTTCTGTAGGCGTTTAGGGTTTAGGGTTTAGGGTTAAGGGTCTTGGTTTAGGGTTTAGGGTGTAGGGTTTAGGGTCTTAGTTTAGGGTTTAGGGTTTAGGATTTAGGGTTTAGGGTTTAGGGTTCAGGGTCTTGGTTTGAGGCTGAATGGTACGAAGATTTTCGTACCAGAACTTTTGCGAGTTTTTTCGTTTTTTGGCTTGGATGTGCTAGTTGGGGCCTAAGAAAAACATTTTGTAAAGACACATTCGACCGTTCAACCGTTTAGGGCATTTTCGGGAAGGGTATTAGGTTTGAGGCTGAATGGTACGAAGTTTTTTGTACCAGAACTTTTGCGAGTTTTTTCCTTGTTTTAGTATGGATGTGCTAGTTGGGGCCTACTTTCAACTTTGTTTTTTTTATTATATTTTTTTGTGTTGTTGGGAGATGAGCAACAAGGGGAGAGGATAAACGTCCTAGCCATCACTAGGCCGAATGGGAGCCTTGATACTAAAGCACTTTTAGAGGTCTTGAGAAATAAAGGGGAAAAGGAGAAGTGGTGTGAGATTGTGTGGGGGGTGGTCCGAGCAAGAGCATGGAGCTTCCGACTTTGGTTGGCCTATAAAGGAAGACTCCCTACCTTGGTCCGACTTTTTAAGTGGGGATGTGCTAGCCATAATGTTTGCCCCTTGTGCAATGAACACCCCGAGACTATTGAGCATATTTGGGGATCTTGCTTATTTGTACTACGAGTGATGGAAAGAGTTTGGAGGTCGGTAGGGATACACACCCACAAGGAGGATGTAAGGGAATGGGTTGAATGGTTTATATGATCACCCGACCGAGATAGTACACTCTTCAAGGTGAAGCTCATGGCCTTCCTAGGAGTAGTGTACTACACTTGGAAGCATAGGAATAATGTGCTTCATGAGGGAATTGAACCAAATGTTGTCTCTTGTGCCCAAGAAATCATTATTGCATGTAAACAAAGACTTGAAGCTTCATGCAAGTTTGAAGGAAGACAAGGAGAAGTCCTTCGAAGACAACTCGGCCTTTGAGGTATGTGTAGGTGGCTTGTGCTTTTTCGTGGCGTTCATATTTAGAGCCTTTGGTGATTGTTTGTGGTTTGATGCTCGGGCCGTGAGGCTTAGGAGAGCTTTTTTGATGTGTAGGTGGTGATGTCTCAGAACTAGTTTTGTGTTGATATTTTGCACATGTTTGCCCATGTGAGTTGTACATAGGGCAGCCGGGTAATACTCGGGTTTTGCATATATTTATAGGCTCTTTTCTATAGGTTGGTGATGGGGTCCTAGACCCGTTTTTGTTAGGCCCGTAGGGCATTTTTGACCGGATCTGCGTATCCGAGGTTGGGGTTGTACTTTTTCACCTTGACTTTTTATGGTCAAGCGTGTTCTGTATATTCCTTCTATTTCTATATATTCACCACGTTTCGAGCTAGTTGGGGCCTAAGAAAAATATTCTGTAAAGACACGTTCGACCGTTGAACCGTTTAGGGCATTTTCGGGCAGGGTCTTGGTTTGAGGCTGAATGGTACGAAGATTTTTGTACCAGAACTTTTGCGAGTTTTTTTCCGTTTTTTGGCTTGGATGGACTAGCATGGGCTTAAGAAAAACATTTTGTAAAGACACATTCGACCGTACAACCGTTTAGGGCATTTTTGAGAAGGGTCTTGGTTTGAGGCTAAATGGTACAAAGATTTTCGTACTAGAACTTTTGCGAGTTTTTTCCCTTTTTTGGCTTGGATGTGCTAGTTGGGGCCTAAGAAAAACATTTTGTAAGGACACATTCGACCGTACAACCGTTTAGGTTATTTT
The DNA here is from genome assembly GCA_964016875.1 of Fallopia convolvulus. Taxonomy (NCBI): domain Eukaryota; kingdom Viridiplantae; phylum Streptophyta; class Magnoliopsida; order Caryophyllales; family Polygonaceae; genus Fallopia; species Fallopia convolvulus. The sequence goes on along the minus strand of OZ024735.1, from coordinate 12,612,854 downwards.
CGGGAAGGGTCTTGGTTTGACTCTGAATGGTACGAAGATTTTCGTACCAGAACTTTTACGAGTTTTTTCCGTTTTTTTTTGTCTTGGATGTGCAAGTTGGGGCCTAAGAAAAACATTTTGAAAAGACACATTCGACCGTACAACCGTTTAGGGCATTTTCGGGAAGGGTTTTGGTTTCAAGTTGAATGGTACGAAGATTTTGGTACCAGAACTTTTGCGAGTTTTTTCCATTTTTTTTGTCTTGGATGTGCTAGTTGGGGCCTAAGAAAAACATTTTCTAAAGACACATTCGACCGTACAACCTTTTAGGGCATTTTCGGGAAGGGTCCATGTTTGAGGCTGAATGCTACGAAGATTTTCATAACAGAGGTTTTGCAAGTTTTTTCCGTTTTTTGTGATGGATGTGCTAGTTGGGGCCTAAGAAAAACATTTTGTAAAGACACATTCGACCGTACAACCGTTGAGGGCATTTTCGGGAAGGGTCTTGGTTTGAGGCTGAATGGTACGAAGATTTTCGTACCAGAACTTTTGCGAGTTTTTTCCGTTTTTTTTTCTTGGTTGTGCTAGTTGGGGCCTAAGAAAAATATTTTGTAAAGACACATTCGACCGTACAACCGTTTAGGGCATTTTCCGGAAGGGTCTTGGTTTGAGGCTGAATGGTACGAAGATTTTTGTACAGAACTTTTGCGAGTTTTTTCCGTTTTTTGGCTTGGATGTGCTAGTTGGGGCCTAAGAAAAACATTTTGTAAATACACATTCGACCGTACAACCGTTTAGGGCATTTTCGAGAAGGGTATTGGTTTGAGGCTGAAAGGTACGAAGATTTTCATAGCAGAAATTTTGCGAGTGTTTTCCTTTATTTTTGGGTTGGATGTGCTAGTTGGGGCCTAAGAAAAACATTTTGTAAAGACACATTCGACCGTACAACCGTTTAGGGCATTTTCGGGAAGGGTCTTGGTTTGACTCTGAATGGTACGAAGATTTTCGTACCAGAACTTTTACGAGTTTTTACCGTTTTTTTGTCTTTGATGTGCTAGTTGGGGCCTAAGAAAAACATTTTGTAAAGACACATTCGACCGTACAACCGTTTAGGGCATTTTTGGGAAGGGTCTTGGTTTGAGGCTGAATGGTACGAAGATTTTCGTACCAGAACTTTTGCGAGTTTTTTCCATTTTTTGGTCTTAGCTTGGATGTGCTAGTTGGGGCCTAAGAAAAACATTTTGTAAGGACACATTCGACCGTACAACCGTTTAGGGCATTTTCGAGAAGGGTCTTGGTTTGAGGCTGAATGCTACGAAGATTTTTATATCAGAGCTTTTGCAAGTTTTTTCCGTTTTTTGTGATGGATGTGCTAGTTGGGGCCTAAGAAAAACATTTTTTAAAGACACATTTGACTGTACATCCGTTGAGGACATTTTCGGGAAGGGTCTTGGTGTGAGGCTGAATGGTACGAAGATTTTCCTACCAAAACTTTTGCGAGTTTTTTCCGTTTTTTTGTCTTGGATGTGCGAGTTGGGGCCTAAGAAAAACATTTTGTAAAGACACATTCGACCATACAACCGTTTAGGGCATTTTTGGGAAGGGTCTTGGTTTGAGGCTGAATGGTACGAAGATTTTCATACCAGAACTTTTGCGAGTTTTTTTTTTCCGTTTTTTGGCTTGGATGGACTAGCATGGGCTTAAGAAAAACATTTTGTAAAGACACATTCGACCGTACAACCGTTTAGGGCATTTTTGGGAAGGGTCTTGGTTTGAGGCTGAATGGTACGAAGATTTTCATACCAGAACTTTTGCGAGTTTTTTTTTCCGTTTTTTGGCTTGGATGGACTAGCATGGGCTTAAGAAAAACATTTTGTAAAGACACATTCGATCGTACAACCGTTTAGGGCATTTTCGGGAAGGGTCTTGGTTTGAGGCTAAATGGTACAAAGATTTTCGTACTAGAACTTTTGCGAGTTTTTTCCCTTTTTTTGCTTGGATGTGCTAGTTGGGGCCTAAGAAAAATATTTTGTAAAGACACATTCGACCGTACAACCGTTTAGGGAATTTTCGGGAAGGGTGTTGGTTTGACTCTGAATGGTACGAAGATTTTCGTACCAGAACTTTTACGAGTTTTTTCCGTTTTTTGTCTTGGATGTGCAAGTTGGGGACTAAGAAAAATATTTTGAAAAGACACATTCGACCGTACAACCGTTTAGGGCATTTTCGGGAAGGGTTTTGGTTTTAGGCTGAATGGTACGAACCAGAACTTTTGCAAGTTTTTTCCATTTTTTTTGTCTTGGATGTGCTAGTTGGGGCCTAAGAAAAATATTTTCTAAAGACACATTCGACCGTACAACCTTTTAGGGCATTTTCGGAAAGGTTCTTGGTTTGAGGCTGAATGCTACGAAGATTTTCATATCAGAGCTTTTGCAAGTTTTTTCCGTTTTTTGTGATGGATGTGCTAGTTGGGGCCTAAGAAAAACATTTTGTAAAGAGACATTCGACCGTACAACCGTTGAGGGCATTTTCGGGAAGGGTCTTGGTTTGAGGTTGAATGGTACGAAGATTTTCGTACTAAAACTTTTGCGATTTTTTTCTTTTTTTTTGTCTTGGATGTGATAGTTTGAGCCTAAGAAAAACATTTTGTAAACACACATTAGACTGTACAACCGTTTAGGGAATTTTTGGGAAGGGTCTTGGTTTGAGGCTGAATGGTACGAAGATTTTCGTACCAGAACTTTTGCGAGTTTTTTCCGTTTTTTTGTCTTGGATGTGCTAGTTGGGGCCTAAGAAAAACATTTTGTAAAGACACATTCGACCGTACAACCGTTTAGGTCATTTTCGGGAAGGGTCTTGGTTTGAGGCTGAATGGTACGAAGATTTTCGTTCTCGAACTTTTGCGAGTGTTTTCCGTTTTTTTGTCTTGGATGTGCTAGTTGGGGCCTAAGAAAAACATTTTGTAAGGACACATTCGACCGTACAACCATTTAGGGCATTTTAGGGAAGGGTTTTGGTTTGAGGCTGAATGGTACGAAAATCTTCGTACCAGAACTTTTGCGAGTTTTTTCCGTTTTTTACTTTTTTTGTCTGTGATGTGCTAGTTGGAGTCTAAGAAAAACATTTTGTATAGACACATTCGACCGTACAACCATTTAGGGCATTTTTGGGAAGGGTCTTGGTTTGAGGCTGAATGGTACGAAGATTTTCGTACCAGAACTTTTGCGAGTTTTTTCCTTTTTTGTCTTGGACGTGCTAGTTGTGGCCTAAGAAAAAATCTTCAAATTCCTGTAATAGATCCTGAATACACTTTGGAAGATGTGAAATATCTTGACTAATAATAAGTATCTCTTTCCTCATAAGAAGTAAGCAAAAAGAAGTAGAGAAAGAAACACTAGACTGTGCAATTAGGGAGCGCTTTTCTATACTGCCTTTTAAGTCGATTTTTGGCTCTTTATGTAGGCGTTTAGGGTTTAGGGTTTAGGGTTTAGGGTTTAGGGTTTAGGGTCTTGGTTTAGGGTTTAGGATTTAGGGTCTTGGTTTAGGGTTAGGATTTAGGGTTTATGTGTTCCTCAATTCCATATTGTGGATGAAAGTTTGAAGAAGGAGGTTCTAGCTGAGGACAACTTGAAAGATGAAAGCATGGAGGAAGAAGTTGATGTCTCAAATGGAGTTTCAATCAAAGAGATCCTTAATGTCCAAGAGATGATTCAATGTCTTCCACCAACTATGTTTGCTCCAAAACCTTCTTTACTAACCATGATGTCTTTAGTATATCCAGCATTTCAAGACATAAATGAATATTCCGGTCAAATCGGTCCAAACCCGGGACCGGACGTAATAGGACCGGACAGTAATGGTCCGGTCCGGTCCGGTCTACGGTCCATATAATTTTAAAATACGGTCCACCGGTCTGGACCGGACCGGACATATACGGTCCGGTCCGGTCTGGTCCGGACCGGTTGCACAGCCCTAAGTATACCATATCTACACTATATCTACCCCTTTACTACCTCAAATCAGCCCAAAAACTGAATTAAGTTGATTGGATTGCTTTGAGGCAAGTTTTGGCTTGATTAAGGTGTGATATTGCTTGTTCGTATTGCTTTTGGAACACTCTACTCTCTTGTTTTTTGTGACCTTTATCAGGATTAAGATGTATTGGTGTGATCCTTATGATGATATTCCACCAACTCCAAGGGTACAAAGACCTCCAAAGATTGAGCCTTTTTCTGGAGAGTATGGACTGGATGATTATTTGGCATGGGAGCGAGTTGTTAATTACAACCTTGACTACTATGGTTATGATGAATGGGATATCCTTCCATGGGTGACTAACTACCTAGTTGGTTCTGCCCGTTCCTTTTGGTTATGGATATGTCAATCTAGAAGACGTCAAGGCTTGATTCCAATTGCAAATTGGGATCAAATGAAGTTTGTAATACAAAAGATGTATGTTACAAACGATGAAGAGTTGCATAGAAGATATAGAGCAGTTTGTGCTCCTGCTTGCGAAAAGAGAGCTCCAATCCGATCCTTGAGTCACAAGTACGAGTCTTTGGACTTGATTAAGGAGGCTTTGGCTAATTCTAGTCAAATGAGGTATAATTCTGACTCTTCTTCTATTGGTTTAGATACTAACTCCTTTTTGCAGGAAATGGGAGTTTCTAACTCACCAAAAACAGGAATTTTCACTCAAGAAGAGAGAGTTACAGCCCCACATAGCCAAGAGACCTCTACAAAATCAAGTGACCTCCCATGTGTTCCTCAATGGCATATTGTGGATGAAAGTTTGAAGAAGGAGGTTCTAGCTGAGGACAACTTGAAAGATGAGAGCATGGAGGAAGAAGTTGATGTCTCAAATGGAGTTTCAATCAAAGAGATCCTTAATGTCCAAGAGATGATTCAATGTCTTCCACCAACTATGTTTGCTCCAAAACCTTCTTTACTAACCATGGTGCCTTTAGTATATCCAGCATTTCAAGACATTTCTCCTCTTGATCTTACATGCAACATCGAATCGAGGACGATTCGAAGTCAAGTGGAGGAGAATGATAGCGATCAAAGGACCATGAAGAAGACGCTTGCAAAGAAGGTGTTTAGGAGGCCAAGGCCAAGACCTTTTCCAAGGTCTCGGGCATTCAAGTACAAGGATAACTTCATGGACTTGATACTATCTCTTCAAAATATCCATCCATGGCGTCCAAGGCCAGCAAGGAAGAGAATCAAGTCACAAAAGTTCGGAAAGTAAGAAGCCCGTCAAATGGAAAACAGTGCTCAGTAAACTGGTCATAACTTGGGCTAGAAAATTCATATCAAGTCCGATAAGTACTCGTTGGAAAGATAATTAAAAGTTCTACAACTTTGTAGTTTACATCAAATCCAGAATCCAATAGAAACTGACCGAAAAATGGGTTTTACTGAGAGCTGTTCAAGTCTTATGGAAATCTTATCTTTAGTTTGAATTTCTATCTTTAATTATTTTATTAAGGACGATTTTTATTTATTTATGTTAAGAGGATTTCGACCATAGGCTGATGTTAGTGGTTGATTATTCTCTCTCCTATGTTTTTATTATCTTTTAGATATTTTGAGTTTGTTAGGATATTTTCTTAAATAAATAAATCAGCCATGATTTATTTTATTTAAGGGAATCTAGTTTGTTATAGGTCTAGATATTTTATTATATCTTGGAAAGCAAGACAAGGGGCTATCTTCTATCTATTAGGGCCGGCCTCCTTACTTTCCTTGCTCTCCAAGGATTAGCTTTTGTATTCTCTATTTATACTCTTGTTATTTCATTCAATAAAATCAGCTTGAGAGAGATTAAACCCAAATTGGTTTAATCTATCTCTTGGGCTCCAAAACAATATCTTGTGTTGGCTTGCATTCAGATTGTTCGATCATCATCTTCTCATTCACTCGACTTTTCTTTGTTTGTTGTTAAGTTTGGGATTGATTTAATCAATAGAGATTGTTCTAGAATTGATTGTTAAAGATCATTCTAGTTAATCAATCAGATTTAGCGTTAGAGCTAATCTGATTGAACTATCAAAATTGAATCTTTCAATTATCAAACTCGCTCGTTCATATTCATTCAAATCATTTTCGTGTTACTTGTGTCACAATGAATCTAAAGTTGAAAGCTTTTGTAGGATCGAATTCGTTTGCTGGCAAGATCGGGACTTGTGTGGGTCATATACGAGGTTTCTGAGGAGTCATCCGAGGCAATCACGTATCACACGAACCCCATCACCAAACCCTAACCCTAACCCTAGATCGCCTACCTGATACGTGATTGCCTCGGATGACTCCTTAGAGACCTCGTATATGACCCACACAAGTCCCGATCTTGCCTTGTAACGCTATTTCCAACCTGAATTTGCAATCGAATGTAAGAACACGAAGAACACAAGTACCAAACTGATTTGAAACACTAATTGAGTCAAATAAGATAGTTCAACTTGGATGGCTCGAACGCTAATCCAAATTGATAAACTAGTTGATATGAATCGACTAGAACTAAACTTGATTGATCAATTGAATGAATCAAACAAACAAAACACGAGAGAGAGAGTAAGAATTCGGTGATGATGAAGATGGTCTCGTGAGATGATGATGAACGAAAGATGATGAGATGATGATCGATCAATCTGAATTGCAAGCAAACACAAGATATTATTTTTGGAGCCCAAGAGATAAATTAAACCAATTTGGGTTTAATCTCTCTCAAGCTGATTTTCATTAATGAAATATGCAAAGTATAAATAGTAGATTACAAAGCTAATCCTTGGGGAGCAAGCAAGAGTGTGGCCGGCCCTAATAGGGATAGAATGGTCCATCTCCTCTCTGATCTAACTTGTTCTTCCTTTGATTTGGGAACCTTTCCTTCCTTAGATGCACCCAAACAAGATCTCCTTCTTCAAAGATAATCTGTTTTCGACCCTTATCAGCATGGGCCTTGTACTTCATGGATTTCCGCTCCAAGTGCATCTTTGTCCTCTCATGCAGCTTCTTCACAAACTCAGACCGCTTGTCAGCTTCAAAACTCTCTTTTCCCTTGTATGGCTGAGGCGTCAAATCCACCGGAGTCCTCGGATTCAGCCCATAAACGACCTCAAAAGGAGTCATTTTTGTGGCTGAATGGATTGACTTGTTATAAGCAAACTCCACAAAAGGCAAAACATCTTCCCAACGTTTGAGGTTAGCTTTAAGCATAGTTCTAAGTAAAACCCCTAACGTTCTATTAGTAACTTCAGTTTGTCCATCAGTTTGTGGATGACATGAGGTAGAAAATAGCAATTTAGTTCCCAATTTAGACCACAGACTCTTCCAAAAATAACTCAAAAACTTAGCATCACGATCTGAAACAATAGAACAAGGAATGCCATGCAATCTAACAACTTCTCTAAAGAACAAATCAGCAACATGCACAGCATCATCAGTCATGTGACAAGGAATAAAATGAGCCATTTTGGAAAAACGGTCTACTATCACAAAGATAGAATCTCTACCCTTCCTAGTTCTAGGCAATCCTACAATGAAGCCCATAGAAATGTCCTCCCAAGGTGAACTAGGAATAGGCAAAGGCTGATACAAACCATGGGGGTTAAGTCTAGACTTAGCTTTAGCACAAACAACACAACTCTTGACAAATCTAAGCACATAATTACTCATTTTAGGCCAAAATTAGTGTTCTTTTAATCCTTCTAAAGTCTTTTCTAAACCCCTATGTCCTCTTGATTCATGAACCTCTTTAGTTAGAAGCCTACGTATACTAGATGAAGGAATGCACAATTTACCAGCTTTAAACAAGTATCCATCATCAATAAAGTAGGTATCTATTTCTCCCCTAGACATGCAATTCTTATAAATTTCAGCAAAATGAGGATCACTAGCATACAATTCCTTAATCATTGCAAATCCAAGGATCTTAACATCACATTGGTTCAAGAGAACATACCTGCGAGAAAGGGCGTCAGCTACCACATTCTCTTTGCCTTTCTTATGCTTGACAACATAAGGAAAGGTCTCCATAAATTCAACCCATCTTGCATGTCGCCTGTTGAGTCTGGATTGGCCTTTCAAGTACTTCAAGGCCTCATGATCAGAATGGATTACAAACTCTTTAGGCCACAAATAATGAGACCAAGTTTTCAACACCCTAATTAAAGCATACAACTCTTTATCATAAGTAGGGTAATTCAACTCAGCCCCACTAAGCTTTTCACTAAAGTAAGTTATGGGTTTCTTGTCTTGCAAGAGCACGCCTCCTATGCCATGTCCAGAAGCGTCCACCTCTATCTCGAATGCCTTGGAGAAATCAGGGAGTTGGAGTACTGGGGCGGGGCATAACCTGTCCTTCAAAGTGTTGAAGGTGTTCTCTTGTTGCTCTCTCCATTTGAATGCTGAATCCTTCTTTGTAAGCTCATGGAGATGAGATGCAATTGTGCTAAAATCACGCACAAATCTCCTGTAGAAGCCAGCCAAGCCGAGAAACGATCTGACCATTGTTGGTGTAGTCGGCTGGGGCCATTCTTTGATTGCCTTGATCTTGTCTTCATCTACCTTCAATCCACCTTTAGACACAACAAAACCAAGAAAAATGGTAGACTCCGAGCAAAAAGAACACTTTTTCAGATTAACATAAAGCTTTTCTAACCTTAAAGTGTCCAAAACAGCCCTAAGATGATCTACATGTTCATGCAAGGTTTTGCTATAGACTAAGATATCATCAAAGTAGACTACAATAAATTTTCCTAAGTATCTTCTTAAAACATGGTTCATAAGCCTCATGAAAGTACTAGGTGCATTAGTTAATCCAAAAGGAATTACTAACCATTCATATAATCCATACTTAGTTTTAAAGGCAGTTTTCCATTCATCCCCTTCCCTCATTCTAATTTGATGGTACCCACTTCTTAAATCGATTTTTGAAAAGAAATTAGCACCATGCAATTCATCAAGCATATCATCTAATCTAGGAATGGGATGACGGTACTTAACTGTTATTTGGTTGATCGCCCTGCAATCAACACACATTCTCCATGTGCCATCCTTCTTTGGCACCAAAATCACCGGGACCGCGCATGGGCTGAGGGACTCACGCACATAGCCTTTGTCCATGAGATCTTGCACTTGTCTTTGAAGCTCAGCGGTCTCCTCTGGACTTGCTCTATAGGCTGCACGGTTTGGTAAAGAAGCGTCGGGCACCAAATCAATTTGATGCTCAATGCCTCTAATTGGTGGAAGTCCTTGTGGCAACTGTTCAAGCATCACATCTTCAAATTCCTGTAATAGAGCTTGAATACACTTTGGAAGATGTGAAATATCTTGACTAATAACAAGTATATCTTTCCTCATAAGAAGTAAGCAAAAAGAGTTAGGGAAAGAAATACTAGACTGAGTATATTTTCGGGCAGGGTCTTGGTTTGAGGCTGAATGGTACGAAGATTTTCGTACCAGAACTTTTGCGAGTTTTTTTCCGTTTTTTGGCTTGGGTGGACTAGAATGGGCTTAAGAAAAACATTTTGTAAAGACACATTCGACCGTACAACCGTTTAGGGCATTTTTGGGAAGGGTCTTGGTTTGAGGCTAAATGGTACAAAGATTTTCGTACTAGAACTTTTGCGAGTTTTTTCCCTTTTTTGGCTTAGATGTGCTAGTTGGGGCCTAAGAAAAACATTTTGTAATGACACATTCGACCGTACAACCGTTTAGGCCATTTTCGGGAAGGGTCTTGGTTTGACTCTGAATGGTACGAAGATTTTCGTACCAGAATTTTTACGAGTTTTTTCCCTTTTTTTGTCTTGGATGTGCTAGTTGGGGCCTAAGAAAAACATTATGTAAAGACACATTCGACCGTACAACCGTTTAGGGCATTTTCGGGAAGGGTCTTAGTTTGACTCTAAATGGTACGAAGATTTTCGAACCAGAACTTTTACGAGTTTTTTCCGTTTTTTGTCTTGGATGTGCTAGTTGGGGCCTAATAAAAACATTTTGTAAACACACATTCGACCGTACAACCGTTGAGGGCATTTTCGGGAAGGGTCTTGGTTTGAGGCTGAATGCTACGAAGATTTTCGTATCAGAGCTTTTGCAAGTTTTTTCCGTTTTTTGTCTTGGATGTGCTAGTTGGGGCCTAAGAAAAACATTTTGTAAAGACACATTCGACCGTACAACCGTTGAGGGCATTTTCGGGAAGGGTCTTGGTTTGAGGTTGAATGCTACGAAGATTTTCGTACCAGAACTTTCGCAAGTTTTTTCCGTTTTTTTGTCTTGGTTGTGCTAGTTGGGGCCTAAGAAAAATATTTTGTAAAGACACATTCGACCGTACAACCGTTTAGGGCATTTTCGAGAAGGGTCTTGGTTTGAGGCTGAATGCTACGAAGATTTTCGTATCAAAGCTTTTGCAAGTTTTTTCCGTTTTTTGTCTTGGATGTGCTAGTTGGGGCCTAAGAAAAACATTTTGTAAGGACACATTCGACCGTACAACCGTTGAGGGCATTTTCGGGAAGGGTCTTGGTTTGAAGCTGAATGCTACGAAGATTTTCGTACCAGAACTTTCGCAAGTTTTTTCCGTTTTTTTGTCTTAGTTGTGCTAGTTGGGGCCTAAGAAAAACATTTTCTAAAGACACATTCGACCGTACAACCGTTTAGGGCATTTTCGGGAAGGGTATTGGTTTGAGGCTGAATGGTACGAAGATTTTCATACCAGAAATTTTGTGAGTTTTTTCCTTTTTTGGCTTGGATGTGCTATATGGGGCCTAAGAAAAACATTTTGTAAAGACACATTCGACCGTTGAACCGTTTAGGGCATTTTCGAAATGGGTGTAGGTTTGAGGTTAAACGGTACGAAGATTTTCGTACCAGAACTTTTGCGAGTTTTTTTCCGTTTTTTGGCTTGGATGGACTAGCATGGGCTTAAGAAAAACATTTTGTACAGACACATTCGACCGTACAACCGTTTAGGGCATTTTCGGGAAGGGTCTTGGTTTGAGGCTGAATGGTACCAAGATTTTCGTACTAGAACTTTTGCGAGTTTTTTGCCTTTTTTGGCTTGGATGTGCTAGTTGGGGCCTAAGAAAAACATTTTGTAAAGACACATTCGACCGTACAACCGTTTAGGGCATTTTCGGGAAGGGTCTTGGTTTGACTCTGAATGGTACGAAGATTTTCGTACCAGAACTTTTACGAGTTTTTTCCGTTTTTTTGTCTTGGATGTGCTAGTTGGGGCCTAAGAAAAACATTTTGTAAAGAGACATTCGACCGTAGAACCGTTTAGGGCATTTTCGGGAAGGGTCTTGGTTTGACTCTGAATGGTACGAAGATTTTCGAACCAGAGCTTTTGCAAGTTTTTCCGTTTTTTGTCTTGGATGTGCTAGTTGGGGCCTAAGAAAAACATTTTGTAAAGACACATTCGACCGTACAACCGTTGAGGGCATTTTCGGGAAGGGTCTTGGTTTGAGGCTGAATGCTACGAAGATTTTCGTACCAGAACTTTCGCAAGTTGTTTCCGTTTTTTTGTCTTGGTTGTGCTAGTTGGGGCCTAAGAAAAATATTTTGTAAAGACACATTCGACCATACAACCGTTTAGGGCATTTTCGAGAAGGGTCTTGGTTTGAGGCTGAACGGTACGAAGATTTTCGTACAGAACTTTTCCGAGTTTTTTCTGATTTTTGGCTTGGATGTGCTAGTTGGGGCTTAAGAAAAACATTTTCTAAAGACACATTCGACCGTACAACCGTTTAGGGCATTTTCGGGAAGGGTATTGGTTTGAGGCTGAATGGTACGAAGATTTTCATACCAGAAATTTTGCTAGTTTTATCCTTTTTTGGCTTGGATGTGCTAGTTGGGGCCTAAGAAAAACATTTTGTAAAGACACATTCGACCGTTGAACCGTTTAGGGCATTTTCGGAATGGGTGTAGGTTTGAGGTTAAACGGTACGAAGATTTTCGTACCAGAACTTTTGCGAGTTTTTTTCCGTTTTTTGGCTTGGATGGACTAGCATGGGCTTAAGAAAAACATTTTGTAAAGACACATTCGACCGTACAACCGTTTAGGGCATTTTCGGGAAGGGTCTTGGTTTGAGGCTGAATGGTACCAAGATTTTCGTACTAGAACTTTTGCGAGTTTTTTCCCTTTTTTGGCTTGGATGTGCTAGTTGGGGCCTAAGAAAAACATTTTGTAAAGACACATTCGACCGTACAACCGTTTAGGGCATTTTCGGGAAGGGTCTTGGTTTGACTCTGAATGGTACGAAGATTTTCGTACCAGAACTTTTACCATTTTTTTCCGTTTTTTTGTCTTGGATGTGCTAGTTGGGGCCTAAGAAAAACATTTTGTAAAGAGATATTCGACCGTACAACCATTTAGGACATTTTTGGGAAGGGTCTTGGTTTGAGGCTGAATGGTACGAAGATTTTCGTACCAGAACTTTTGCGAGTTTTTTCTATTTTTTTGTCTTCGATATGCTAGTTGGGGCCTAAGAAAAACATTTTCTAAAGACACATTCAACCGTACAACTGTTTAGGGCATTTTCGGGAAGGGTCTTGGGTTGAGGCTGAATGTACGAAGATTTTCGTACTAGAACTTCTGCGGGTTTTTTCCGATATTTGGATTGGATGTGCTAGTTGGGGTCTAAGATAAACATTTTGTAAAGATACATTCGACCGTACAACCATTTAGGGCATTTTCAGGAAGGGTCTTGGTTTGAGGCTGAATGGTACGAAAATTTTCGTACCAGAACTTTTGCGAGTTTTTTCCCTTTTTTTTTTCTTGGATGTGCTAGTTGGGGCCTAAGAAAAACATTTTGTAAAGACACATTCGACCGTACAACCGTTTAGGGCATTTTTGTCAAGGGTCTTGGTTTGAGGCTGAATGGTACGATAATTTTCGTACCAGAAATTTTGCGAGTTTTTTCCGTTTTTTTGCCTTGGATGTGCTAGTTGGATCCTAAGAAAAATATTTTGTAAAGACAAATTCCACCGTACAACCATTTAGGGCATTTTCGGCAAGGGTTTTGGTTTGAGGCTGAATGGTAAGAAGATTTTTCGTACCTGAACTTTTGCGAGTTTTTTTCCATTTTTTGTCTTGGTTGTGCTAGTTGGGGCCTAAGAAAAACATTTTGTAAAGACACATTCGACTGTTGAACCGTTTATGGCATTTTCGGAATAGGTGTAGGTTTGAGGTTAATTGGTACGAAGATTTTCGTACCTGAACTTTTGCGAGTTTTTTCCGTTTTTTTTTGTCTTGGATGTGCTAGTTGGGGCCTAAGAAAAACATTTTGTAAAGACACATTCGTCTTTTGAACCGTTTTGGGCATTTTCGGAATGGGTGTAGGTTTGAGGTTAAATGGTACGAAAATTTTCGTACCAGAACTTTTGCGAGTTTTTTTCCGTTTTTTGGCTTGGATGGACTAGCATGGGCCTAAGAAAAACATTTTGTAAAGACACATTCGACCGTACAACCGTTTAGGGCATTTTCGGGAAGGGTCTTGGTTTTAGGCTGAATGGTACGAAGATTTTCGTACCAGAACTTTTGCGAGTGTTTTCCATTTTTTTTGTCTTGGATGTGCTAGTTGGAGCCTAAGAAAAACATTTTCTAAAGACACATTCGTCCGTACAACCGTTTAGGGCATTTTAGGGAAGGGTCTTGGTTTGAGGCTGAACGGTACGGAGATTTTCGTACCAGAACTTTTGCTAGTTTTTTCCCTTTTTTTGTCTTGGATGTGCTAGTTGGAGCCTAAGAAAAACATTTGGTAAAGACACATTCGACCGTACAACCGTTTAGGGCATTTTTGTGAAGGGTCTTGGTTTGAGGCTGAATGGTACGATAATTTTCGTACCAAAACTTTTGCGAGTTTTTTTCCTTTTTTGCCTTGGATGTGCTAGTTGGGGCCTAAGAAAAACATTTTGTAAAGACACATTCCACCCTACAACCATTTAGGGCATTTTCAGCAAGGGTTTTGGTTTGAGGCTGAATGGTAAGAAGATTTTCGTACCTGAGCTTTTGCTAGTTTTTTCCGTTTTTTTGTCTTGGATGTGCTAGTTGGGGCCTAAAAAAAACATTTTGTAAAGACACATTCGACTTTTGAACTGTTTAGGGCATTTTCGGAATAGGTGTATGTTTGAGGTTAAATGGTACGAAGATTTTCGTACCAGAACTTTTGCGAGTTTTTTTCCGTTTCTTGGCTTGGATGTACTAGCATTGGCCTAAGAAAAACATTTTGTAAAGACACATTCGACCGTACAACCGTTTAGGGCATTTTCGGGAAGGGTCTTGGTTTGAGGCTGAATGGTACGAAGATTTTCGTACCAGAACTTTTGCGAGTGTTTTCCGTTTTTCTTGTCTTGGATGTGCTAGTTGGGGCCTAAGAAAAACATTTTGTACAGACACATTCGACCGTACAACCGTTTAGGGCATTTTAGGGAAGGGTCTTGGTTAGAGGCTGAATGGTACGAAGATTTTCGTACCAGAACTTTTGCTAGTTTTTTTCCTTTTTTTTGTCTTGGATGTGCTAGTTGGAGCCTAAGAAAAACATTTTGTAAAGACACATTCGACCGTACAACCGTTTAGGGCATTTTTGTGAAGGGTCTTGGTTTGAGGCTGAATGGTACGATAATTTTCGTACCAAAACTTTTGCGAGTTTTTTCCCTTTTTTGCCTTGGATGTGCTAGTTGGGGCCTATGAAAAACATTTTGTAAAGACACATTCCACCCTACAACCATCTAGGGCATTTTCAGCAAGGGTTTTGGTTTGAGGCTGAATGGTAAGAAGATTTTCGTACCTGAACTTTTGCTAGTTTTTTCCGTATTTTTGTCTTGGATGTGCTAGTTGGGGCCTAAAAAAACATTTTGTAAAGACACATTCGACTTTTGAACTGTTTAGGGCATTTTCGGAATGGGTGTAGGTTTGAGGTTAAATGGTATGAAGATTTTCGTACCAGAACTTTTGAGTGTTTTTTTCCGTTTCTTGGCTTGGATGTACTAGCATTGGCCTAAGAGAAACATTTTGTAAAGACACATTCGACCGTACAACCGTTTAGGGCATTTTCGGAAAGGGTCTTGGTTTGAGGCTAATGGTACGAAGATTTTCGTACCAGAACTTTTGCGAGTTTTTTCCGTTTTGTGGCTTGGATGTGCTAGTTAGGGCCTAAGAAAAACATTTTGTAAAGACACATTCGACCGTACAACCATCTAGGGCATTTTCGGGAAGGGTCTTGGTTTGAGGCTGAATGGTACGAAGATTTTCGTACCAAAACTTTTGCGAGTTTTTTCCATTTTGTTGTCTTGGATGTGCTAGTTGGGGCCTCAGAAAAACATTTTCTAGAGACACATTCGACCGTACAACTGTTTAGGGCATTTTTGGGAAGGGTCTTGGTTTGAGGCTGAGTGGTACGAAGATTTTCGTACCAGAACTTTTGCGAGTTTTTTCCATTTTGTTGTCTTGGTTGTGCTTGTTGAGGCCTCAGAAAAACATTTTCTAAAGACACATTCGACCGTACAACCGTTTATGGCATTTTCGGAAAGGGTCTTGGGTTGAGGCTGAATGGTACGAAGATTTTCGTACTAGAACTTTTGCGAGTTTTTTCCGATTTTTGTCTTTGATGTGCTAGTTGGGAGATAAACATTTTGTAAAGACACATTCGACCGTACAACAGTTTAGGGCATTTTCGGGAAGGATCTTGGTTTGAGGCTGAATGGTACGAAGATTTTCGTACCAGAACTTTTGCAAGTTTTTTCCGTTTTTTGTCTTGGATGTGCTAGTTGGGGCCTAAGAAAAACATTTTGTAAAGACACATTCGACCGTACAACCGTTTAGGGCATTTTTGTGAAGGGTCTTGGTTTGAGGCTAAATGGTACGATATTTTTCGTACCAAAACTTTTGTGAGTTTTTTCCCTTTTTTTGGCTTTGATGTGCTAGTTGGGGCCTAAGATAATTTTTTTGTAAAGACACATTCGACCGTACAACCGTTTAGGGCATTTTTGTGAAGGGTCTTGGTTTGAGGCTGAATGGTACGATAATTTTCATACCAGAACTTTTGCGAGTTTTTTCCCTTTTTTGCCTTGGATGTGCTAGTTGGGGCCTAAGAAAAACATTTTGTAAAGACACATTCCACCCTACAACCATTTAGGGCATTTTCGAAAAGGGTCTTGGTTTGAGGCTAATGGTACGAAGATTTTCGTACCAGAACTTTTGCGAGTTTTTTCCGTTTTGTGGCTTGGATGTGCTAGTTAGGGCCTAAGAAAAACATTTTGTAAAGACACATTCGACCGTACAACCGTTTAGGGCATTTTCGGTAATGGTCTTAGTTTGAGGCTGAATGGTACGAAGATTTTCGTACCAGAACTTTTGCGAGTTCTATCATTTTGTTGTCTTGGATGTGCTAGTTGGGGCCTCAGAAAAACATTTTCTAAAGACACATTCAATCGTACAACCGTTTATGGCATTTTCGGAAAGGGTCTTGGTTTGAGGCTGAATGGTACGAAGATTTTCGTACTAGAACATTTGCGAGTTCTTTCCGATTTTTGTCTTGGATGTGCTAGTTGGGGCCTAAGAAAATTTTTTTCTAAAGACACATTCGACCGTACAACCGTTTATGGCATTTTCGGAAAGGGTCTTGGGTTGAGGCTGAATGGTATGAAGATTTTCGTACTAGAAATTTTGCGAGTTTTTTCCGATTTTTGTCTTGGATGTGCCAGTTGGGGCCTAAGATAAACATTTTGTAAAGACACATTCGACCGTACAACAGATTAGGACATTTTCGGGAAGGATCTTGGTTTGAGGCTGAATGGTACGAAGATTTTCGTACCAGAACTTTTGCGAGTTTTTTCCCTTTTTTTGTCTTGGATGTGCTAGTTGGGGCCTAAGAAAAACATTTTGTAAAGACACATTCAACCGTACAACCGTTTAGGGCATTTTTGTGAAGGGTCTTGGTTTGAGGCTGAATGGTACGATAATTTTCGTACCAAAACTTTTGCGAGTTTTTTCCATTTTTTGTCTTGGATGTGCTAGTTGGGGCCTAAGAAAAACATTTTGTAAAGAATCATTCGACCGTACAACCGTTTAGGCCATTTTTGGGAAGGGTCTTGGTTTGAGGCTGAATGGTATGATAATTTTCGTATCAGAACTTTTGCGAGCTTTTTCCCTTTTTTTGCCTTGGATGTGCTAGTTGGGGCCTAAGAAAAACATTTTGTAAAGACACATTCCACCCTACAACCATTTAGGGCATTTTCGGCAAGGGTTTTGGTTTGAGGCTGAATGGTAAGAAGATTTGCGAGTTTTTTCCATTTTTTTGTCTTGGTTGTGCTAGTTGGGGCATAAGAAAAACATTGTGTAAAGACACACTCGATTGTAGAACCGTTTAGGGCATTTTTGAAATAGGTGTAGGTTTGAGGTAATGGTACGAAGATTTTCGTACCTGTACTTTTGCGAGTTTTTTCCGTTTTTTTTGTCTTGGATGTGCTAGTTGGGGCCTAAGAAAAACATTTTGTAAAGACACATTCGACTTTTGAACCGTTTAGGGCATTTTCGGAATGGGTATAGGTTTGAGGTTAAATGGTACGAAGATTTTCGTACCAGAACTTTTGCGAGTTTTTTTCCTTTTTTGGGTTTGGATGGACTAGCATTGGCCTAAGAAAAATATTTTGTAAAGACACATTCGACCGTACAACCGTTTAGGGCATTTTCGGAGAGGGTCTTGGTTTGAGGCTAATGGTACGGAGATTTTCGTACTAGAACTTTTGCGATTTTTTTCTGTTTTTTTGTCTTGATGTGCTAGTTGGGGCCTATGAAAAACATTTTTTAAAGGCACATTCGACCGTACATTATTCTAGGGCATTTGTAGGAAGGGTCTTTGTTTGAGGCTGAATGGTACGAAGATTTTCGTACTAGAACTTTTGCGATTTTTTTCCGTTTTTTTTCTTGGATGTGCTAGTTGGGGCCTAAGAAAAACATTTTGTAAAGACACATTCGACCGTACAACCGTTTAGGGCATTTTCGGGAAGGGTCTTGGTTTGAGGCTGAATGGTACGAAGATTTTCGTACCAGAACTTTTGCGAGTGTTTTCCGTTTTTTTTTTGTCCTGGATGTGCTAGTTGGGGCCTAAGAAAAACATTTTGTAAAGACACATTCGACCGTACAACCGTTTAGGGCATTTTAGGGAAGGGTCTTGGTTTGAGGCTTAATGGTACGATAATTTTCGTACCAAAACTTTTGCGAGTTTTTTTCGTTTTTTTTCTTGGATGTGCTAGTTGGGGCCTAAGAAAAACATTTTGTAAAGACACATTCGACCGTACAACAGTTTTGGGCATTTTCGGCAAGGGTTTTGGTTTGAGGCTGAATGGTAAGAAGATTTTCGTACCTGAACTTTTGCGAGTTTTTTCCGTTTTTTGTCTTGGATGTGTAGTTGGGGCCTAAGAAAAACATTTTGTAAAGACACATTCGACCGTACAACCGTTTAGGTCATTTTGGTGAAGGGTCTTGGTTTGAGGCCGAATGGTACGATAATTTTCGTACCAGTACTTTTGCGAGTTTTTTCCGTTTTTTTGTGTTGGATGTGCTAGTTGGGGCCTAAGAAAAACATTTAGTAAAGACATATTCCACCCTACAATATTTTAGGGTAGTTTCGGCAAGGGTCTTGGTTTGAGGCTGAATGGTAAGAAGATTTTCGTACCTGAAATTTTGCGAGTTTTTTCCATTTTTTTGTCTTGGATGTGCTAGTTGGGGCCTAAGAAAAACATTTTGTAAAGACATATTCGACTGTTGAACCGTTTAGGGCATTTTCGGAATAGGTGTAGGTTTGAGGTTAAATGGTACGAAGATTTTCGTACCTGTACTTTTGCGAGTTTTTCCTTTTTTTGTCTTGGATGTGCTAGTTGGGGCCTAAGAAAAACATTTTGTAAAGACACATTCGACATTTGAACCGTTGAGGGCATTTTCGGAATGGGTGTAGGTTTGAGGTTAAATGGTACGAAGATTTTCGTACCAGTTATTTTGCGAGTTTTTTTCCGTTTTTTGGCTTGGATGGACTAGCATTGGCCTAAGAAAAAGATTTTGTAAAGACACATTCAACCGTACAACCGTTTAGGGCATTTGCGGAAAGGGTCTTGGTTTGAGGCTAATGGTACGAAGATTTTCGTACCAGAACTTTTGCGAGTTTTGTACGTTTTTTGTCTTGGATGTGCTAGTTGGGGCCTAGGAAAAATATTTTGTAAAGACACATTCGACCGTACAACCGTTTAGGGCATTTTTGTGAAGGGTCTTGGTTTGAGGCTGAATGGTACGATAATTTTCGTACTAGAAATTTTGCGATTTTTTTCCGTTTGTTTGTCTAGGATGTGCTAGTTGGGGCCTAAGAAAAACATTTTTTAAAGGCACATTCGACCGTACATTATTTTAGGGCATTTGTAGGAAGGGTCTTTGTTTGAGGCTGAATGGTACGAAGATTTTCGTACTAGAACTTTTGCGAGTTTTTTCCATTTTTTGTCTTGGATGTGCTAGTTGGGGCCTAAGAAAAACATTTTGTAAAGACATATTGACTGTTGAACCGTTTAGGGCATTTTCGGAATAGGTGTAGGTTTGAGGTTAAATGGTACGAAGATTTTCGTACCTGTACTTTTGCGAGTTTTTCCTTTTTTTTGTCTTGGATGTGCTAGTTGGGGCCTAAGAAAAACATTTTGTAAAGACACATTCGACATTTGAACCGTTTAGGGCATTTTCGGAATGGGTGTAGGTTTGAGGTTAAATGGTACGAAGATTTTCGTACCAGTTATTTTGCGAGTTTTTTTCCTTTTTTGGCTTGGATGGACTAGCATTGGCCTAAGAAAAAGATTTTGTAAAGACGCATTCGACCGTACAACCGTTTAGGGCATTTGCGGAAAGGGTCTTGGTTTGAGGCTAATGGTACGAAGATTTTCGTACCAGAACTTTTGCGAGTTTTTTACGTTTTTTGTCTTGGATGTGCTAGTTGGGGCCTAAGAAAAATATTTTGTAAAGACACATTCGACCGTACAACCGTTTAGGGCATTTTTGTGAAGGGTCTTGGTTTGAGGCTGAATGGTACGATAATTTTCGTACTAGAAATTTTGCGATTTTTTTCCGTTTGTTTGTCTAGGATGTGCTAGTTGGGGCCTAAGAAAAACATTTTTTAAAGACACATTCCAGCCTATAACCATTTAGGGCATTTTTGGGAAGGTACTTGGTTTGAGGCTGAATGGTACGAAGATTTTCGTACCTGAACTTTTGCGAGTTTTTTCCGTTTTTTTGTCTTGGATGTGCTAGTTGGGGCCTGAGAAAAATATTTTGTAAAGACACATTCGACTGTTGAACCGTTTAGGGCATTTTCAGAATAGGTGTAGGTTTGAGGTTAAATGGTACGAAGATTTTCGTACCTGAACTTTTGCGAGTTTTTTCCGTTTTTTTTTTGTCTTGGATGTGCTAGTTGGGGCGAAAGAAAAACATTTTGTAAAGACACATTTGACTTTTGAACTGTTTAGGGCATTTTCGGAATGGGTGTAGGTTTGAGTTCAAATGGTACGAAGATTTTCGTACCAGAACTTTTGCGAGTTTTTTTTTCCGTTTTTTTGCTTGGATGGAGTAGCATTGGCCTAAGAAAAACATTTTGTAAAGACACATTCGACCGTACAACCGTTTAGGGCATTTTCGGGAAGGGTCTTGGTTTGAGGCTAATAGTACGAAGATTTTCGTACCAGAACTTTTGCGAGTTTTTTCCGTTTTTTGGCTTGGATGTGCTAGTTGGGGCCTAAGAAAAACATTTTGTAAAGACACATTCGACCGTACAATATTTTAGGGCATTTTTGGGAAGGTGATACGGAATTATCTCCTCGATTGCTCGATGATGACAATTCGGTCTTGTTTGGGCCCGATCTTGACAAGTAATTCTCTTTCAACCTGATTTGCTTAATAAAGATAGAAACTTGCTGAACAAGTAATCAAATAAAAGACAAAACTGATTTGATAGATTGAAACAATCAACTTTGATAGTTCAATTGGATTGGCTCTAACGCTAAATCCAATTGATTAACTAAATTTGATCTTTAACAATCAAACTAGAACAATCTCAATTGACTAAATCAATAAACCAAATTGAACACACGAAAGAGAGAGAATTCGAATTGAGTATGATGATCGATCTTCGTAGGTTTGAATGCTAGAACACGAGTTGTTTTAATGGCCCAAGAGCAAGATTAAACAAAAGTGGTTTAATCTTACTGAGCTGATTTTTATTGAATGAAGATGCAAACTATAAATTAGAAATACAAAACAAAGTTCCTTGGAGAGCAAGGCATGACATGGCCGGCCCTAGTAGGGACAATTCGGTCCAATGACTTGCTTCCCAAGATAACATAATATAATTAAAAAGCATCTATCTAAGTCTCCTTATCATAAATAAATCAAATAAATAATTATTTAACTTATCTATATAAGAAAACTAAAAAGCTAATCCTAAAACTCAAAAAGATATAAATAATAATAAAGCAAGATATATTTCAGCCCTAACAAACTTCCTATGGCCGAAATTATCATAAAGATAAAGATAGAATCAAAATAAAAGATAAGATTCCCGTAAGACTTGAACAACTCTCAATAAATCGCATTTTTGACCTCTTTACTCTTGGATTCTGGATTCGACGTAAACTACAAAGTTGTCGATCTTTTAATTATCTATCCAACGCAATTTGAACGGACTTGAGATCAATTTTCTAGCCCAATTAATGACCATTTTACTGAGCACTGTTTTTAATTTGACGGGTTTCTTAACATTCCGAACTTTAAATACTTCATCCTCTTCCTTGGTGGCCTTGGACGCCATTGATGAACATAATCAAAGGACAATATGGAATCCATGAAAAACTTCTTGAACTTGAATGCTCGGGACCTTAGTAAAGGTCTTGGTGTTTGGCCTCCATTCGTCTTCAACGAATCGTTCGCTTTGATCCTCCCTTGATTTGCATCAGAAGGGTCTTGGTTTGAGGCAGAATGGTACGAAGATTTTTGTACCAGAACTTTTGCGAGTTTTTTCCATTTTTTTTGTCTTGGATGTGCTAGTTGGGGCCTAAGAAAAATATTTTGTAAAACACATTCGACCGTACAACCGTTTAGGGCATTTTCGGGAAGGGTCTTGGTTTGAAGATGAATGGTACGAAGATTTTCGTACCAGAACTTTTGCGAGTGTTTTCCGTTTTTTTGTCTTGGATGTGCTAGTTGGGGCCTAAGAAAAACATTTTGTAAAGACACATTCGACCGTACAACCGTTTAGGGCATTTTAGGGAAGGGTCTTGGTTTGAGGCTGAATGGTACGAAGATTTTCGTACCAGAACTTTAGCTAGTTTTTTCCGTTTTTTTATCTTGGATGTGCTAGTTGGAGCCTAAGAAAAACATTTTGCAAAGACACATTCGACCGTACAACCGTTTGGGCATTTTTGGGAAGGGTCTTGGTTTGAGGCTGAATGGTACGAAGATTTTCGTACCAGAAATTTTGCGAGTTTTTTCCGTTTTTTTGTCTTTGTTGTGTTAGTTGGGGCCTAAGAAAAACATTTTGTAAAGACACATTTGACCGTACAACCGTTTAGGGCATTTTCGGGAAGGGTCTTGGTTTGAGGCTGAATGGTACGAAGATTTTCGTACTAGAACTTTTGCGATTTTTTTCTGTTTTTTTGTCTTGGATGTGCTAGTTGGGGCCTAAGAAAAACATTTTTTAAAAACACATTCGACCGTACAATATTTTAGGGCATTTTTGGGAAGGGTCTTTGTTTGAGGCTGAATGGTACGAAGATTTTCGTACCAGAACTTTTGCGAGTTTTTTCCTTTTTTTGTCTTGGATGTGCTAGTTTGGGCCTAAGAAAAACATTTTGTAAAGATACATTCGACCGTACAACCGTTTAGGGCATTTTCGGGAAGGGTCTTGGTTTGAGGCTGAATGGTACGAAGATTTTCGTACCAGAACTTTTGCGAGTGTTTTCCGTTTTTTTTTTGTCTTGGATGTGCTAGTTAGGGTCTAAGAAAAACATTTTGTAAAGACACATTCGACCGTACAACCGTTTAGGGCATTTTAGGGAAGGGTCTTGGTTTGAGGCTGAATGGTACGAAGATTTTCGTACCAGAACTTTTGCTAGTTTTTTCCTTTTTTTTGTGTTAGATGTGCTAGTTGGAGCCTAAGAAAAACATTTTGTAAAGACACATTCGACCGTACAACCGTTTAGGGCATTTTTGTGAAGGGTCTTGGTTTGAGGCTGAATGGTACGAAGATTTTCGTACCAGAACTTTTGCGAGTGTTTTCCGTTTTTTTTTTGTCTTGGATGTGCTAGTTAGGGCCTAAGAAAAACATTTTGTAAAGACACATTCGACCGTACAACCGTTTAGGGCATTTTAGGGAAGGGTCTTGGTTTGAGGCTGAATGGTACGAAGATTTTCGTACCAGAACTTTTGCTAGTTTTTTCCGTTTTTTTTTTTGTCTTGGATGTGCTAGTTAGGGCCTAAGAAAAACATTTTGTAAGGACACATTCGACCGTACAACCGTTTAGGGCATTTTCGGGAAGGGTCTTGGTTTGAGGCTGAATGGTACGAATATTTTCGTACCTGAACTTTTGCGAGTTTTTCCGTCTTTTTGGCTGGGATGTGCTAGTTGGAGCCTACGAAAAATATTTTATAAAGACAAATTCGACCGTACAACCGTTTAGGGCATTTTCGGGAAGGATCTTGGTTTGAAGCTGAATGGTACGAAGATTTTCGTACCAGAACTTTTGCGAGTTTTTTCCTTTTTTTGTCTTGGATGTGCTAGTTGGAGCCTAAGAAAAACATTTTGTGAAGACACATTCCACCGTACAACCGGTTAGGGCATTTTCGGGAAGGGTCTTGGTTTGAAGCTGAATGGTACGAATATTTTCGTACAAGAACTTTTGCGAGTTTTTTCCTTTTTTTGTCTTGGATGTGCTAGTTGGAGCCTAAGAAAAACATTTTGTAAAGACACATTCCACGATACAACCGTTTAGGGCATTTTCGGGAAGGGTCTTGGTTTGAGGCTGAATGGTACGAAGATTTTCGTACCTAAAATTTTGCGAGTTTTTTCCGTCTTTTTGGCTTGGATGTGCTAGTTGGGGCCTAAGAAAAATATTTTGTGAAGACACATTCGACCGTACAACCGTTTAGGGCATTTTCGGGAAGGATCTTGGTTTGAAGCTAAATGGTACGACGATTTTCGTACCAGAACTTTTGCGAGTTTTTTCCTTTTTTTTGTCTTGGATGTGCTAGTTGGAGCCTAAGAAAAACATTTTGTGAAGACACATTCCACCGTACAACCGGTTAGGGCATTTTCGGGAAGGATCTTGGTTTGAGGCTGAATGGTACGAATATTTTCGTACCAGAACTTTTGCGAGTTTTTCCGTCTTTTTGGCTGGGATGTGCTAGTTGGGGCCTACGAAAAATATTTTATAAAGACACATTCGACCGTACAACCGTTTAGGGCATTTTCGGGAAGGGTCTTGGTTTGAGGCTGAATGGTACGAAGATATTCGTACCAGAACTTTTGCGAGTTTTTTCCTTTTTTTGTCTTGGATGTGCTAGTTGGAGCCTAAGAAAAACATTTTGTAAAGACACATTCCGCCGTACAACCGTTTAGGGCATTTTCAGGAAGGGTCTTAGTTTGAAACTGAATGGTACGAAGATTTTCGTACCAGAACTTTTGCGATTTTTTTTCTTTTTTTTGTCTTGGATGTGCTAGTTGGGGCCTAGGAAAAACATTTTGTAAAGAAACATTCGACCGTACAACCGTTTACGGCATTTTCGGGAAGGGTCTTGGATTGAGGCTGAATGGTACGAAAATTTTCGTACCAGAGCTATTGCGAGTTTTTTCCCTTTTTTTGGCTTGGATGTGCTAATTGGGGCCTAAAAAAATATTTTGTAAAGAAACATTCGACCGTACAACCGTTTACGGCATTTTCGGGAAGGGTCTTGGATTGAGGCTGAATGGTACGAAGATTTTCGTACCAGAGCTATTACGAGTATTTTCCCATTTTTTGGCTATGATGTGCTAATTGGGGCCTAAAAAAATATTTTGTAAAGACACATTCGACCGTACAACCGTTTAGAGCATTTTCGGAAAGGGTCTTGGTTTGAGGCTGAATGGTACGAAGATTTTCGTACTAGAACTTTTGCGAGTTTTTTCCGTCTTTTTGGCTTGGATGTGCTAGTTGGGGCCTATGAAAAATATTTTGTGAAGACACATACGACCGTACAACCGTTTAGGGCATTTTCGGGAAGGATCTTTGTTTGAAGCTGAATGGTACGACGATTTTCGTACCAGAACTTTTGCGAGTTTTTTCCTTTTTTTGTCTTGGATGTGCTAGTTCGAGCCTAAGAAAAACATTTTGTGAAGACACATTCCACTGTACAACCAGTTAGGGTATTTTCGGGAAGGGAATTGGTCTGAGGCTGAATAGTACGAATATTTTCGTACCAGAACTTTTGCGAGTTTTTTCCGTTTTTTTGTCTTGGATGTGCTAGTTGGAGCCTAAGAAAAACATTTTATAAAGACACATTCCACCATACAACCGTTTAGGGAATTTTTGGGAAGGGTCTTGGTTTGAGGCTGAATGGTACGATAATTTTCGTACCAAAACTTTTGCGAGTTTTTTTCCTTTTTTGCCTTGGATGTGCTAGTTGGGGCCTAAGAAAAACATTTTGTAAAGACACATTCCACCCTACAACCATTTAGGGCATTTTCAGCAAGGGTTTTGGTTTGAGGCTGAATGGTAAGAAGATTTTCGTACCTGAGCTTTTGCTAGTTTTTTCCGTTTTTTTGTCTTGGATGTGCTAGTTGGGGCCTAAAAAAAACATTTTGTAAAGACACATTCGACTTTTGAACTGTTTAGGGCATTTTCGGAATAGGTGTATGTTTGAGGTTAAATGGTACGAAGATTTTCGTACCAGAACTTTTGCGAGTTTTTTTCCGTTTCTTGGCTTGGATGTACTAGCATTGGCCTAAGAAAAACATTTTGTAAAGACACATTCGACCGTACAACCGTTTAGGGCATTTTCGGGAAGGGTCTTGGTTTGAGGCTGAATGGTACGAAGATTTTCGTACCAGAACTTTTGCGAGTGTTTTCCGTTTTTCTTGTCTTGGATGTGCTAGTTGGGGCCTAAGAAAAACATTTTGTACAGACACATTCGACCGTACAACCGTTTAGGGCATTTTAGGGAAGGGTCTTGGTTAGAGGCTGAATGGTACGAAGATTTTCGTACCAGAACTTTTGCTAGTTTTTTTCCTTTTTTTTGTCTTGGATGTGCTAGTTGGAGCCTAAGAAAAACATTTTGTAAAGACACATTCGACCGTACAACCGTTTAGGGCATTTTTGTGAAGGGTCTTGGTTTGAGGCTGAATGGTACGATAATTTTCGTACCAAAACTTTTGCGAGTTTTTTCCCTTTTTTGCCTTGGATGTGCTAGTTGGGGCCTATGAAAAACATTTTGTAAAGACACATTCCACCCTACAACCATCTAGGGCATTTTCAGCAAGGGTTTTGGTTTGAGGCTGAATGGTAAGAAGATTTTCGTACCTGAACTTTTGCTAGTTTTTTCCGTATTTTTGTCTTGGATGTGCTAGTTGGGGCCTAAAAAAACATTTTGTAAAGACACATTCGACTTTTGAACTGTTTAGGGCATTTTCGGAATGGGTGTAGGTTTGAGGTTAAATGGTATGAAGATTTTCGTACCAGAACTTTTGAGTGTTTTTTTCCGTTTCTTGGCTTGGATGTACTAGCATTGGCCTAAGAGAAACATTTTGTAAAGACACATTCGACCGTACAACCGTTTAGGGCATTTTCGGAAAGGGTCTTGGTTTGAGGCTAATGGTACGAAGATTTTCGTACCAGAACTTTTGCGAGTTTTTTCCGTTTTGTGGTTTGGATGTGCTAGTTAGGGCCTAAGAAAAACATTTTGTAAAGACACATTCGACCGTACAACCATCTAGGGCATTTTCGGGAAGGGTCTTGGTTTGAGGCTGAATGGTACGAAGATTTTCGTACCAAAACTTTTGCGAGTTTTTTCCATTTTGTTGTCTTGGATGTGCTAGTTGGGGCCTCAGAAAAACATTTTCTAGAGACACATTCGACCGTACAACTGTTTAGGGCATTTTTGGGAAGGGTCTTGGTTTGAGGCTGAGTGGTACGAAGATTTTCGTACCAGAACTTTTGCGAGTTTTTTCCATTTTGTTGTCTTGGTTGTGCTTGTTGAGGCCTCAGAAAAACATTTTCTAAAGACACATTCGACCGTACAACCGTTTATGGCATTTTCGGAAAGGGTCTTGGGTTGAGGCTGAATGGTACGAAGATTTTCGTACTAGAACTTTTGCGAGTTTTTTCCGATTTTTGTCTTTGATGTGCTAGTTGGGAGATAAACATTTTGTAAAGACACATTCGACCGTACAACAGTTTAGGGCATTTTCGGGAAGGATCTTGGTTTGAGGCTGAATGGTACGAAGATTTTCGTACCAGAACTTTTGCAAGTTTTTTCCGTTTTTTGTCTTGGATGTGCTAGTTGGGGCCTAAGAAAAACATTTTGTAAAGACACATTCGACCGTACAACCGTTTAGGGCATTTTTGTGAAGGGTCTTGGTTTGAGGCTAAATGGTACGATATTTTTCGTACCAAAACTTTTGTGAGTTTTTTCCCTTTTTTTGGCTTTGATGTGCTAGTTGGGGCCTAAGATAATTTTTTTGTAAAGACACATTCGACCGTACAACCGTTTAGGGCATTTTTGTGAAGGGTCTTGGTTTGAGGCTGAATGGTACGATAATTTTCATACCAGAACTTTTGCGAGTTTTTTCCCTTTTTTGCCTTGGATGTGCTAGTTGGGGCCTAAGAAAAACATTTTGTAAAGACACATTCCACCCTACAACCATTTAGGGCATTTTCGAAAAGGGTCTTGGTTTGAGGCTAATGGTACGAAGATTTTCGTACCAGAACTTTTGCGAGTTTTTTCCGTTTTGTGGCTTGGATGTGCTAGTTAGGGCCTAAGAAAAACATTTTGTAAAGACACATTCGACCGTACAACCGTTTAGGGCATTTTCGGTAATGGTCTTAGTTTGAGGCTGAATGGTACGAAGATTTTCGTACCAGAACTTTTGCGAGTTCTATCATTTTGTTGTCTTGGATGTGCTAGTTGGGGCCTCAGAAAAACATTTTCTAAAGACACATTCAATCGTACAACCGTTTATGGCATTTTCGGAAAGGGTCTTGGTTTGAGGCTGAATGGTACGAAGATTTTCGTACTAGAACATTTGCGAGTTCTTTCCGATTTTTGTCTTGGATGTGCTAGTTGGGGCCTAAGAAAATTTTTTTCTAAAGACACATTCGACCGTACAACCGTTTATGGCATTTTCGGAAAGGGTCTTGGGTTGAGGCTGAATGGTATGAAGATTTTCGTACTAGAAATTTTGCGAGTTTTTTCCGATTTTTGTCTTGGATGTGCCAGTTGGGGCCTAAGATAAACATTTTGTAAAGACACATTCGACCGTACAACAGATTAGGACATTTTCGGGAAGGATCTTGGTTTGAGGCTGAATGGTACGAAGATTTTCGTACCAGAACTTTTGCGAGTTTTTTCCCTTTTTTTGTCTTGGATGTGCTAGTTGGGGCCTAAGAAAAACATTTTGTAAAGACACATTCAACCGTACAACCGTTTAGGGCATTTTTGTGAAGGGTCTTGGTTTGAGGCTGAATGGTACGATAATTTTCGTACCAAAACTTTTGCGAGTTTTTTCCATTTTTTGTCTTGGATGTGCTAGTTGGGGCCTAAGAAAAACATTTTGTAAAGAATCATTCGACCGTACAACCGTTTAGGCCATTTTTGGGAAGGGTCTTGGTTTGAGGCTGAATGGTATGATAATTTTCGTATCAGAACTTTTGCGAGCTTTTTCCCTTTTTTTGCCTTGGATGTGCTAGTTGGGGCCTAAGAAAAACATTTTGTAAAGACACATTCCACCCTACAACCATTTAGGGCATTTTCGGCAAGGGTTTTGGTTTGAGGCTGAATGGTAAGAAGATTTGCGAGTTTTTTCCATTTTTTTGTCTTGGTTGTGCTAGTTGGGGCATAAGAAAAACATTGTGTAAAGACACACTCGATTGTAGAACCGTTTAGGGCATTTTTGAAATAGGTGTAGGTTTGAGGTAATGGTACGAAGATTTTCGTACCTGTACTTTTGCGAGTTTTTTCCGTTTTTTTTGTCTTGGATGTGCTAGTTGGGGCCTAAGAAAAACATTTTGTAAAGACACATTCGACTTTTGAACCGTTTAGGGCATTTTCGGAATGGGTATAGGTTTGAGGTTAAATGGTACGAAGATTTTCGTACCAGAACTTTTGCGAGTTTTTTTCCTTTTTTGGGTTTGGATGGACTAGCATTGGCCTAAGAAAAATATTTTGTAAAGACACATTCGACCGTACAACCGTTTAGGGCATTTTCGGAGAGGGTCTTGGTTTGAGGCTAATGGTACGGAGATTTTCGTACTAGAACTTTTGCGATTTTTTTCTGTTTTTTTGTCTTGATGTGCTAGTTGGGGCCTATGAAAAACATTTTTTAAAGGCACATTCGACCGTACATTATTCTAGGGCATTTGTAGGAAGGGTCTTTGTTTGAGGCTGAATGGTACGAAGATTTTCGTACTAGAACTTTTGCGAGTTTTTTCCGTTTTTTTTCTTGGATGTGCTAGTTGGGGCCTAAGAAAAACATTTTGTAAAGACACATTCGACCGTACAACCGTTTAGGGCATTTTCGGGAAGGGTCTTGGTTTGAGGCTGAATGGTACGAAGATTTTCGTACCAGAACTTTTGCGAGTGTTTTCCGTTTTTTTTTTGTCCTGGATGTGCTAGTTGGGGCCTAAGAAAAACATTTTGTAAAGACACATTCGACCGTACAACCGTTTAGGGCATTTTAGGGAAGGGTCTTGGTTTGAGGCTTAATGGTACGATAATTTTCGTACCAAAACTTTTGCGAGTTTTTTTCGTTTTTTTTCTTGGATGTGCTAGTTGGGGCCTAAGAAAAACATTTTGTAAAGACACATTCGACCGTACAACAGTTTTGGGCATTTTCGGCAAGGGTTTTGGTTTGAGGCTGAATGGTAAGAAGATTTTCGTACCTGAACTTTTGCGAGTTTTTTCCGTTTTTTGTCTTGGATGTGTAGTTGGGGCCTAAGAAAAACATTTTGTAAAGACACATTCGACCGTACAACCGTTTAGGTCATTTTGGTGAAGGGTCTTGGTTTGAGGCCGAATGGTACGATAATTTTCGTACCAGTACTTTTGCGAGTTTTTTCCGTTTTTTTGTGTTGGATGTGCTAGTTGGGGCCTAAGAAAAACATTTAGTAAAGACATATTCCACCCTACAATATTTTAGGGTAGTTTCGGCAAGGGTCTTGGTTTGAGGCTGAATGGTAAGAAGATTTTCGTACCTGAAATTTTGCGAGTTTTTTCCATTTTTTTGTCTTGGATGTGCTAGTTGGGGCCTAAGAAAAACATTTTGTAAAGACATATTCGACTGTTGAACCGTTTAGGGCATTTTCGGAATAGGTGTAGGTTTGAGGTTAAATGGTACGAAGATTTTCGTACCTGTACTTTTGCGAGTTTTTCCTTTTTTTGTCTTGGATGTGCTAGTTGGGGCCTAAGAAAAACATTTTGTAAAGACACATTCGACATTTGAACCGTTTAGGGCATTTTCGGAATGGGTGTAGGTTTGAGGTTAAATGGTACGAAGATTTTCGTACCAGTTATTTTGCGAGTTTTTTTCCGTTTTTTGGCTTGGATGGACTAGCATTGGCCTAAGAAAAAGATTTTGTAAAGACACATTCAACCGTACAACCGTTTAGGGCATTTGCGGAAAGGGTCTTGGTTTGAGGCTAATGGTACGAAGATTTTCGTACCAGAACTTTTGCGAGTTTTGTACGTTTTTTGTCTTGGATGTGCTAGTTGGGGCCTAGGAAAAATATTTTGTAAAGACACATTCGACCGTACAACCGTTTAGGGCATTTTTGTGAAGGGTCTTGGTTTGAGGCTGAATGGTACGATAATTTTCGTACTAGAAATTTTGCGATTTTTTTCCGTTTGTTTGTCTAGGATGTGCTAGTTGGGGCCTAAGAAAAACATTTTTTAAAGGCACATTCGACCGTACATTATTTTAGGGCATTTGTAGGAAGGGTCTTTGTTTGAGGCTGAATGGTACGAAGATTTTCGTACTAGAACTTTTGCGAGTTTTTTCCATTTTTTGTCTTGGATGTGCTAGTTGGGGCCTAAGAAAAACATTTTGTAAAGACATATTGACTGTTGAACCGTTTAGGGCATTTTCGGAATAGGTGTAGGTTTGAGGTTAAATGGTACGAAGATTTTCGTACCTGTACTTTTGCGAGTTTTTCCTTTTTTTTGTCTTGGATGTGCTAGTTGGGGCCTAAGAAAAACATTTTGTAAAGACACATTCGACATTTGAACCGTTTAGGGCATTTTCGGAATGGGTGTAGGTTTGAGGTTAAATGGTACGAAGATTTTCGTACCAGTTATTTTGCGAGTTTTTTTCCTTTTTTGGCTTGGATGGACTAGCATTGGCCTAAGAAAAAGATTTTGTAAAGACGCATTCGACCGTACAACCGTTTAGGGCATTTGCGGAAAGGGTCTTGGTTTGAGGCTAATGGTACGAAGATTTTCGTACCAGAACTTTTGCGAGTTTTTTACGTTTTTTGTCTTGGATGTGCTAGTTGGGGCCTAAGAAAAATATTTTGTAAAGACACATTCGACCGTACAACCGTTTAGGGCATTTTTGTGAAGGGTCTTGGTTTGAGGCTGAATGGTACGATAATTTTCGTACTAGAAATTTTGCGATTTTTTTCCGTTTGTTTGTCTAGGATGTGCTAGTTGGGGCCTAAGAAAAACATTTTTTAAAGACACATTCCAGCCTATAACCATTTAGGGCATTTTTGGGAAGGTACTTGGTTTGAGGCTGAATGGTACGAAGATTTTCGTACCTGAACTTTTGCGAGTTTTTTCCGTTTTTTTGTCTTGGATGTGCTAGTTGGGGCCTGAGAAAAATATTTTGTAAAGACACATTCGACTGTTGAACCGTTTAGGGCATTTTCAGAATAGGTGTAGGTTTGAGGTTAAATGGTACGAAGATTTTCGTACCTGAACTTTTGCGAGTTTTTTCCGTTTTTTTTTTGTCTTGGATGTGCTAGTTGGGGCGAAAGAAAAACATTTTGTAAAGACACATTTGACTTTTGAACTGTTTAGGGCATTTTCGGAATGGGTGTAGGTTTGAGTTCAAATGGTACGAAGATTTTCGTACCAGAACTTTTGCGAGTTTTTTTTTCCGTTTTTTTGCTTGGATGGAGTAGCATTGGCCTAAGAAAAACATTTTGTAAAGACACATTCGACCGTACAACCGTTTAGGGCATTTTCGGGAAGGGTCTTGGTTTGAGGCTAATAGTACGAAGATTTTCGTACCAGAACTTTTGCGAGTTTTTTCCGTTTTTTGGCTTGGATGTGCTAGTTGGGGCCTAAGAAAAACATTTTGTAAAGACACATTCGACCGTACAATATTTTAGGGCATTTTTGGGAAGGTGATACGGAATTATCTCCTCGATTGCTCGATGATGACAATTCGGTCTTGTTTGGGCCCGATCTTGACAAGTAATTCTCTTTCAACCTGATTTGCTTAATAAAGATAGAAACTTGCTGAACAAGTAATCAAATAAAAGACAAAACTGATTTGATAGATTGAAACAATCAACTTTGATAGTTCAATTGGATTGGCTCTAACGCTAAATCCAATTGATTAACTAAATTTGATCTTTAACAATCAAACTAGAACAATCTCAATTGACTAAATCAATAAACCAAATTGAACACACGAAAGAGAGAGAATTCGAATTGAGTATGATGATCGATCTTCGTAGGTTTGAATGCTAGAACACGAGTTGTTTTAATGGCCCAAGAGCAAGATTAAACAAAAGTGGTTTAATCTTACTGAGCTGATTTTTATTGAATGAAGATGCAAACTATAAATTAGAAATACAAAACAAAGTTCCTTGGAGAGCAAGGCATGACATGGCCGGCCCTAGTAGGGACAATTCGGTCCAATGACTTGCTTCCCAAGATAACATAATATAATTAAAAAGCATCTATCTAAGTCTCCTTATCATAAATAAATCAAATAAATAATTATTTAACTTATCTATATAAGAAAACTAAAAAGCTAATCCTAAAACTCAAAAAGATATAAATAATAATAAAGCAAGATATATTTCAGCCCTAACAAACTTCCTATGGCCGAAATTATCATAAAGATAAAGATAGAATCAAAATAAAAGATAAGATTCCCGTAAGACTTGAACAACTCTCAATAAATCGCATTTTTGACCTCTTTACTCTTGGATTCTGGATTCGACGTAAACTACAAAGTTGTCGATCTTTTAATTATCTATCCAACGCAATTTGAACGGACTTGAGATCAATTTTCTAGCCCAATTAATGACCATTTTACTGAGCACTGTTTTTAATTTGACGGGTTTCTTAACATTCCGAACTTTAAATACTTCATCCTCTTCCTTGGTGGCCTTGGACGCCATTGATGAACATAATCAAAGGACAATATGGAATCCATGAAAAACTTCTTGAACTTGAATGCTCGGGACCTTAGTAAAGGTCTTGGTGTTTGGCCTCCATTCGTCTTCAACGAATCGTTCGCTTTGATCCTCCCTTGATTTGCATCAGAAGGGTCTTGGTTTGAGGCAGAATGGTACGAAGATTTTTGTACCAGAACTTTTGCGAGTTTTTTCCATTTTTTTTGTCTTGGATGTGCTAGTTGGGGCCTAAGAAAAATATTTTGTAAAACACATTCGACCGTACAACCGTTTAGGGCATTTTCGGGAAGGGTCTTGGTTTGAAGATGAATGGTACGAAGATTTTCGTACCAGAACTTTTGCGAGTGTTTTCCGTTTTTTTGTCTTGGATGTGCTAGTTGGGGCCTAAGAAAAACATTTTGTAAAGACACATTCGACCGTACAACCGTTTAGGGCATTTTAGGGAAGGGTCTTGGTTTGAGGCTGAATGGTACGAAGATTTTCGTACCAGAACTTTAGCTAGTTTTTTCCGTTTTTTTATCTTGGATGTGCTAGTTGGAGCCTAAGAAAAACATTTTGCAAAGACACATTCGACCGTACAACCGTTTGGGCATTTTTGGGAAGGGTCTTGGTTTGAGGCTGAATGGTACGAAGATTTTCGTACCAGAAATTTTGCGAGTTTTTTCCGTTTTTTTGTCTTTGTTGTGTTAGTTGGGGCCTAAGAAAAACATTTTGTAAAGACACATTTGACCGTACAACCGTTTAGGGCATTTTCGGGAAGGGTCTTGGTTTGAGGCTGAATGGTACGAAGATTTTCGTACTAGAACTTTTGCGATTTTTTTCTGTTTTTTTGTCTTGGATGTGCTAGTTGGGGCCTAAGAAAAACATTTTTTAAAAACACATTCGACCGTACAATATTTTAGGGCATTTTTGGGAAGGGTCTTTGTTTGAGGCTGAATGGTACGAAGATTTTCGTACCAGAACTTTTGCGAGTTTTTTCCTTTTTTTGTCTTGGATGTGCTAGTTTGGGCCTAAGAAAAACATTTTGTAAAGATACATTCGACCGTACAACCGTTTAGGGCATTTTCGGGAAGGGTCTTGGTTTGAGGCTGAATGGTACGAAGATTTTCGTACCAGAACTTTTGCGAGTGTTTTCCGTTTTTTTTTTGTCTTGGATGTGCTAGTTAGGGTCTAAGAAAAACATTTTGTAAAGACACATTCGACCGTACAACCGTTTAGGGCATTTTAGGGAAGGGTCTTGGTTTGAGGCTGAATGGTACGAAGATTTTCGTACCAGAACTTTTGCTAGTTTTTTCCGTTTTTTTGTGTTAGATGTGCTAGTTGGAGCCTAAGAAAAACATTTTGTAAAGACACATTCGACCGTACAACCGTTTAGGGCATTTTTGTGAAGGGTCTTGGTTTGAGGCTGAATGGTACGAAGATTTTCGTACCAGAACTTTTGCGAGTGTTTTCCGTTTTTTTTTTGTCTTGGATGTGCTAGTTAGGGCCTAAGAAAAACATTTTGTAAAGACACATTCGACCGTACAACCGTTTAGGGCATTTTAGGGAAGGGTCTTGGTTTGAGGCTGAATGGTACGAAGATTTTCGTACCAGAACTTTTGCTAGTTTTTTCCGTTTTTTTTTTTGTCTTGGATGTGCTAGTTAGGGCCTAAGAAAAACATTTTGTAAGGACACATTCGACCGTACAACCGTTTAGGGCATTTTCGGGAAGGGTCTTGGTTTGAGGCTGAATGGTACGAATATTTTCGTACCTGAACTTTTGCGAGTTTTTCCGTCTTTTTGGCTGGGATGTGCTAGTTGGAGCCTACGAAAAATATTTTATAAAGACAAATTCGACCGTACAACCGTTTAGGGCATTTTCGGGAAGGATCTTGGTTTGAAGCTGAATGGTACGAAGATTTTCGTACCAGAACTTTTGCGAGTTTTTTCCTTTTTTTGTCTTGGATGTGCTAGTTGGAGCCTAAGAAAAACATTTTGTGAAGACACATTCCACCGTACAACCGGTTAGGGCATTTTCGGGAAGGGTCTTGGTTTGAAGCTGAATGGTACGAATATTTTCGTACAAGAACTTTTGCGAGTTTTTTCCTTTTTTTGTCTTGGATGTGCTAGTTGGAGCCTAAGAAAAACATTTTGTAAAGACACATTCCACGATACAACCGTTTAGGGCATTTTCGGGAAGGGTCTTGGTTTGAGGCTGAATGGTACGAAGATTTTCGTACCTAAAATTTTGCGAGTTTTTTCCGTCTTTTTGGCTTGGATGTGCTAGTTGGGGCCTAAGAAAAATATTTTGTGAAGACACATTCGACCGTACAACCGTTTAGGGCATTTTCGGGAAGGATCTTGGTTTGAAGCTAAATGGTACGACGATTTTCGTACCAGAACTTTTGCGAGTTTTTTCCTTTTTTTTGTCTTGGATGTGCTAGTTGGAGCCTAAGAAAAACATTTTGTGAAGACACATTCCACCGTACAACCGGTTAGGGCATTTTCGGGAAGGATCTTGGTTTGAGGCTGAATGGTACGAATATTTTCGTACCAGAACTTTTGCGAGTTTTTCCGTCTTTTTGGCTGGGATGTGCTAGTTGGGGCCTACGAAAAATATTTTATAAAGACACATTCGACCGTACAACCGTTTAGGGCATTTTCGGGAAGGGTCTTGGTTTGAGGCTGAATGGTACGAAGATATTCGTACCAGAACTTTTGCGAGTTTTTTCCTTTTTTTGTCTTGGATGTGCTAGTTGGAGCCTAAGAAAAACATTTTGTAAAGACACATTCCGCCGTACAACCGTTTAGGGCATTTTCAGGAAGGGTCTTAGTTTGAAACTGAATGGTACGAAGATTTTCGTACCAGAACTTTTGCGATTTTTTTTCTTTTTTTTGTCTTGGATGTGCTAGTTGGGGCCTAGGAAAAACATTTTGTAAAGAAACATTCGACCGTACAACCGTTTACGGCATTTTCGGGAAGGGTCTTGGATTGAGGCTGAATGGTACGAAAATTTTCGTACCAGAGCTATTGCGAGTTTTTTCCCTTTTTTTGGCTTGGATGTGCTAATTGGGGCCTAAAAAAATATTTTGTAAAGAAACATTCGACCGTACAACCGTTTACGGCATTTTCGGGAAGGGTCTTGGATTGAGGCTGAATGGTACGAAGATTTTCGTACCAGAGCTATTACGAGTATTTTCCCATTTTTTGGCTATGATGTGCTAATTGGGGCCTAAAAAAATATTTTGTAAAGACACATTCGACCGTACAACCGTTTAGAGCATTTTCGGAAAGGGTCTTGGTTTGAGGCTGAATGGTACGAAGATTTTCGTACTAGAACTTTTGCGAGTTTTTTCCGTCTTTTTGGCTTGGATGTGCTAGTTGGGGCCTATGAAAAATATTTTGTGAAGACACATACGACCGTACAACCGTTTAGGGCATTTTCGGGAAGGATCTTTGTTTGAAGCTGAATGGTACGACGATTTTCGTACCAGAACTTTTGCGAGTTTTTTCCTTTTTTTGTCTTGGATGTGCTAGTTCGAGCCTAAGAAAAACATTTTGTGAAGACACATTCCACTGTACAACCAGTTAGGGTATTTTCGGGAAGGGAATTGGTCTGAGGCTGAATAGTACGAATATTTTCGTACCAGAACTTTTGCGAGTTTTTTCCGTTTTTTTGTCTTGGATGTGCTAGTTGGAGCCTAAGAAAAACATTTTATAAAGACACATTCCACCATACAACCGTTTAGGGAATTTTTGGGAAGGGTCTTGGTTTGAGGCTGAATGGTACGAAGATTTTCGTACCTGAACTTTTGCGAGTTTTTCCGTCTTTTTGGCTGGGATGTGCTAGTTGGGGCCTAAGAAAAACATTTTGTGAAGACACATTCCACCATACAACCGTTTAGGGCATTTTCGGGAAGGGTCTTGGTTTGAGGCTGAAGGGTACGAAGATTTTCGTACCTGAACTTTTTCGAGTTTTTTCCATCTTTTTGGCTTGGATGTGCTAGTTGGGGCCCAAGAAAAACATTTTGTGAAGACACATTCGACCGTACAATTGTTAAGGGCATTTTCGGAAAGGGTCTAGGTTTGAGGCTGAATGGTACGGAGATTTTCGTACTAGAACTAGTGCGAGTTTTTTCCGTTTTTTTGTCTTGGATGTGCTAGTTGGATCCTAAGAAAAACATTTTGTAAAGACACATTCGACCGTACAACCGTTTAGGGTATTTTCAGGAAGGGTCTTGGTTTGAGGCTGAATGGTACGAAGATTTTCGTACCTGAACTTTTGCGAGTTTTTTCCGTCTTTTTGGCTTGGATGTGCTAGTTGGGGCCTAAGAAAAATATTTTGTGAAGACACATTCGACCGTACAACCGTTTAGGGCATTTTCGGGAAGGATCTTGGTTTGAAGCTGAATGGTACGACGATTTTCCTACCAGAACTTTTTCGAGTTTTTTCCTTTTTTTTTGTCTTGGATGTGCTAGTTGGAGCCTAAGAAAAACATTTTGTGAAGACACATTCCACCGTACAACCGGTTAGGGCATTTTCGGGAAGGGTCTTGGTTTGAGGCTGAATGGTACGAATATTTTCGTACCAGAACTTTTGCGAGTTTTTTCCTTTTTTTGTCTTGGATGTGCTAAATGGAGCCTAATAAAAACATTTTATAAAGACACATTCTACCATACAACCGTTTAGGGCATTTTCGAGAAGGGTCTTGGTTTGAGGCTGAATAGTACGAAGATTTTCGTACCAGGACTTTTGCGAGTTTTTCCGTCTTTTTGGCTGGGATGTGCTAGTTGGGGCCTAAGAAAAACATTTTGTGAAGACACATTCGACCGTGCAACCGTTTAGGGCATTTTCGGGAAGGATCTTGGTTTGAGGCTGAATGGTACGAAGATTTTCGTACCTGAACGTTTTCGAGTTTTTTCCGTCTTTTTGGCTTGGATGTGCTAATTTGGGCCTAAGAAAAACATTTTGTAAAGACACATTCGACCGTACAACCGTTTAGAGCATTTTCTGGAAGGGTCTTGGTTTGAAGCTGAATGGTACGAAGATTTTCGTACCTGAACGTTTGCGAGTTTTTTCCCTTTTTTGTCTTGGATGTGCTAGTTGGGACCTAAGAAAAACATTTTGTAAAGACACATTCGACCGTTGAACCGATTAGGGCATTTTCTAAATGGGTGTAGGTTTGAGGTTAAATGGTATGAAGATTTTCGTACCAGAACTTTTGCGAGTTTTTTCCGTTTTTTTGTCTTGGATGTGCTAGTTGGGGCCTAAGAAAAACATTTTGTAAAGACAAATTCAACCGTACAACCGTTTAGGGCATTTTCGGGAAGGGTCTTTGTTTGAGGTTGAATGGTATGAAGATTTTCGTATTAGAACTTTTGCGAGTTTTTTCCGTTTTTTTGTCTTGGATGGGCTAGTTGGTGCCTAAGAAAAATATTTTGTAATGACACATTCCACCATACAACCGTTTAGGGTATTTTCGGGAAGGGTCTTGGTTTGAGGCTGAATGGTACGAAGATTTTCGTACCTGAACTTTTGCGATTTTTTCCGTCTTTTTGGCTTGGATGTGCTAGTTGGGGCCTAAGAAAAACATTTTGTGAAGACACATTCGACCGTGCAACCGTTTAGGGCATTTTCGGGAAGGGTCTTGGTTTGAGGCTGAATGGTACGAAGATTTTCGCACCCGAACTTTTATGAGTTTTTTTCGTCTTTTTGGCTTGGATGTGCTAGTTGGGGCCTAAGAAAAGCATTTTGTGAAGACACATTCGACCGTGCAACCGTTTAGGGCATTTTCGGGAAGGGTCTTGGTTTGAGGCTGAATGGTACGAAGATTTTCGTACCAGAACTTTTGCGATTTTTTTCCTTGTTTTGTCTTGGATGTGCTAGTTGGAGCCTAAGAAAAACATTTTGTGAAGACACATTCTACCGTACAACCGGTTAGGGCATTTTCAGGAAGGGTCTTGGTTTGAGGCTGATTGGTACGAAGATTTTCGTACCAGAACTTTTGCGAGTTTTTTCCGTTTTTTTGTCTTGGATGTGCTAGTTGGTTCCTAAGAAATACATTTTGTAAAGACACATTCGACCGTAAAACCGTTTAGGGCATTTTCAGGAAGGGTCTTGGTTTGAGGCTGAATGGTCGAAGATTTTCATACCTGAACTTTTGCGAGTTTATTCCGTTTTTTTGTCTTGGATGTGCTAGTTCGTGCCTAAGAAAAATATTTTGTAAAGACACATTCCACCATACAACCGTTTAGGGCATTTTCGGGAAGGGTCTTGGTTTGAGGCTGAATGGTACGAAGATTTTCGTACCTGAACTTTTGTGAGTTTTTTCCGTCTTTTTGGCTTGGATGTGCTAGTTGGGGCCTAAGAAAAACATTTTGTGAAGACACATTCGACCGTGCAACCGTTTAGGGCATTTTCGGGAAGGGTCTTGGTTTGAAGCTGAATGGTACGAAGATTTTCGTACCTGAACTTTTGTGAGTTTTTTCCGTCTTTTTGGCTTGGATATGCTAGTTGGGGCCTAAGAAAAACATTTTGTGAAGACACATTCGACCGTGCAACCGTTTAGGGCATTTTCGGGAAGGGTCTTGGTTTGAGGCTGAATGGTACGAAGATTTTCGTACCAGAACTTTTGCGAGTTTTTTCCTTGTTTTGTCTTGGATGTGCTAGTTGGAGCCTAAGAAAAACATTTTGTGAAGACACATTCCACCGTACAACCGGTTAGGGCATTTTCGCGAAGGGTCTTGGTTTGAGACTGATTGGTACGAAGATTTTCGTACCAGAACTTTTGCGAGTTTTTTCCGTTTTTTTGTCTTGGATGTGCTAGTTGGATCCTAAGAAAAACATTTATTAAAGACACATTCGACCGTACAACCGTTTAGGGCATTTTCAGGAAGGGTCTTGGTTTGAGGCTGAATGGTACGAAGATTTTCATACCTGAACTTTTGCGAGTTTATTCCGTTTTTTTGGCTTGGATGTGCTAGTTGGGGCCTAAGAAAAACATTTTGTGAAGACACATTCGACCGTGCAACCGTTTAGGACATTTTCGGGAAGGGTCTTGGTTTGAGGCTGAATGGTACGAAGATTTTCGTATCTGAACTTTTGCGAGTTTATTCCGTTTTTTTGGCTTGGATGTGCTAGTTGGGGCCTAAGAAAAACATTTTGTGAAGACACATTCGACCGTACAACCGTTTAGGGCATTTTCGGGAAGGGTCTTGGTTTGAGGCTGAATGGTACGAAGATTTTCGTACCAGAACTTTTGCGAGTTTTTTCCTTGTTTTGTCTTGGATGTGCTAGTTGGAGCCTAAGAAAAACATTTTGTGAAGACACATTCTACCGTACAACCGGTTAGGGCATTTTCAGGAAGGGTCTTGGTTTGAGGCTGATTGGTACGAAGATTTTCGTACCAGAACTTTTGCGAGTTTTTTCCGTTTTTTTGTCTTGGATGTGCTAGTTGGTTCCTAAGAAAAACATTTTGTAAAGACACATTCGACCGTACAACCGTTTAGGGCATTTTCAGGAAGGGTCTTGGTTTGAGGCTGAATGGTCGAAGATTTTCATACCTGAACTTTTGCGAGTTTATTCCGTTTTTTTGTCTTGGATGTTCTAGTTCGTGCCTAAGAAAAATATTTTGTAAAGACACATTCCACCATACAACCGTTTAGGGCATTTTCGGGAAGGGTCTTGGTTTGAGGCTGAATGGTACGAAGATTTTCGTACCTGAACTTTTGTGAGTTTTTTCCGTCTTTTTGGCTTGGATGTGCTAGTTGGGGCCTAAGAAAAACATTTTGTGAAGACACATTCGACCGTGCAACCGTTTAGGGCATTTTCGGGAAGGGTCTTGGTTTGAAGCTGAATGGTACGAAGATTTTCATACCTGAACTTTTGTGAGTTTTTTCCGTCTTTTTGGCTTGGATATGCTAGTTGGGGCCTAAGAAAAACATTTTGTGAAGACACATTCGACCGTGCAACCGTTTAGGGCATTTTCGGGAAGGGTCTTGGTTTGAGGCTGAAATGGTACGAAAATTTTCGTACCAGAACTTTTGCGAGTTTTTTCCTTGTTTTGTCTTGGATGTGCTAGTTGGAGCCTAAGAAAAACATTTTGTGAAGACACATTCTACCGTACAACCGGTTAGGGCATTTTCAGGAAGGGTCTTGGTTTGAGGCTGATTGGTACGAAGATTTTCGTACCAGAACTTTTGCGAGTTTTTTCCGTTTTTTTGTCTTGGATGTGCTAGTTGGTTCCTAAGAAAAACATTTTGTAAAGACACATTCGACCGTACAACCGTTTAGGGCATTTTCAGGAAGGGTCTTGGTTTGAGGCTGAATGGTCGAAGATTTTCATACCTGAACTTTTGCGAGTTTATTCCATTTTTTTGTCTTGGATGTGCTAGTTCGTGCCTAAGAAAAATATTTTGTAAAGACACATTCCACCATACAACCGTTTAGGGCATTTTCGGGAAGGGTCTTGGTTTGAGGCTGAATGGTACGAAGATTTTCGTACCTGAACTTTTGTGAGTTTTTTCCGTCTTTTTGGCTTGGATGTGCTAGTTGGGGCCTAAGAAAAACATTTTGTGAAGACACATTCGACCGTGCAACCGTTTAGGGCATTTTCGGGAAGGGTCTTGGTTTGAAGCTGAATGGTACGAAGATTTTCGTACCTGAACTTTTGTGAGTTTTTTCCGTCTTTTTGGCTTGGATATGCTAGTTGGGGCCTAAGAAAAACATTTTGTGAAGACACATTCGACCGTGCAACCGTTTAGGGCATTTTCAGGAAGGGTCTTGGTTTGAGGCTGAATGGTCGAAGATTTTCATACCTGAACTTTTGCGAGTTTAGTCCGTTTTTTTGTCTTGGATGTGCTAGTTCGTTCCTAAGAAAAATATTTTGTAAAGACACATTCCACCATACAACCGTTTAGGGCATTTTCGGGAAGGGTCTTGGTTTGAGGCTGAATGGTACGAAGATTTTCGTACCTGAACTTTTGTGAGTTTTTTCCGTCTTTTTGGCTTGGATGTGCTAGTTGGGGCCTAAGAAAAACATTTTGTGAAGACACATTCGACCGTGCAACCGTTTAGGGCATTTTCGGGAAGGGTCTTGGTTTGAGGCTGAATGGTACGAAGATTTTCGTACCTGAACTTTTGTGAGTTTTTTCCGTCTTTTTGGCTTGGATGTGCTAGTTGGGGCCTAAGAAAAACATTTTGTGAAGACACATTCGACCGTGCAACCGTTTAGGGCATTTTCGGGAAGGGTCTTGGTTTGAGGCTGAATGGTACGAAGATTTTCGTACCAGAACTTTTGCGAGTTTTTTCCGTTTTTTTGTCTTGGATGTGCTAGTTGGATCCTAAGAAAAACATTTATTAAAGACACATTCGACCGTACAACCGTTTAGGGCATTTTACGGAAGGGTCTTGGTTTGAGGCTGAATGGTACGAAGATTTTCATACCTGAACTTTTGCGAGTTTATTCCGTTTTTTTGTCTTGGATGTGCTAGTTCGTGCCTAAGAAAAATATTTTATAAAGACACATTCCACCATACAACCGTTTAGGGCATTTTCGGGAAGGGTCTTGGTTTGAGGCTGAATGGTACGAAGATTTTCGTACCAGAACTTTTGCGAATTTTTTCCGTTTTTTGTCTTGGATGTGCTAGTTGGGACCTATGAAAATTATTTTGTAAAGACACATTTGACCGTACAACCGTTTAGGGCCTTTTCGGGAAGGGTCTTGGTTTGAGGCTGAATGGTACGAAGATTTTCGTACCTGAACTTTTGCGAATTTTTTCCGTTTTTTTTGTCTTGGATGTGCTAGTTGGGTCCTAAGAAAAATATTTTGTAAAGACACATTCGACCGTGCAACCGTTTAGGGCATTTTCGGAAAGGGTCTTGGTTTTAGGCTGAATGGTAGGAAGATTTTCGTACCAGAACTTTTGCGAGTTTTTTCCTTTTTTTTTGGCTTGGATGTGCTAGTTGGTGTCTAGGAAAAACATTTTGTAAAGACACATTCGACCGTACAACCGTTTACGGTATTTTCGGAAAGGGTCTTGGATTAAGGTTGAATGGTACCATGATTTTCGTACCAGAACTATTGCGAGTTTTTTCCGTTTTTTTGGCTTGGATGTGCTAATTGGGGCCTAAGAAAAACATTTTGTAAAGACACATTCGACCGTACAACCGTTTAGGGCATTTTCGGGAAGGGTCTTGGTTTGAGGCTGAATGGTACGAAGATTTTCGTACCTGAACTTTTGCGAGTTTTTTCCGTTTTGTTGTCTTGGATGTGCTAGTTGGGGCCTAAGAAAAACATTCTGTAATGACACATTCGACCGTTGAACCGATTAGAGCATTTTCGAAATGGGTGTAGGTTTGAGGTTAAATGGAACGAAGATTTTCGTAACAAAACTTTTGCGAGTTTTTTCCGTTTTTATGTCTTGGATGTGCTAGTTGGGGCCTAAGAAAAACATTTTGTAAAGACACATTCGACCGTACAACCGTTTAGGGCATTTTCGGGAAGGGTCTTTGTTTGAGGTTGAATGGTACGAAGATTTTCGTAGCAGAACTTTTGCGAGTTTTTTCCGTTTTTTTGTCTTGGATGTGCTAGTTGGAGCCTAAGAAAAATATTTTGTAAAGACACATTCCACCATACAACCGTTTAGGGCATTTTCGGGAAGGGTCT
Organism: Fallopia convolvulus; assembly: GCA_964016875.1. NCBI lineage: Eukaryota > Viridiplantae > Streptophyta > Magnoliopsida > Caryophyllales > Polygonaceae > Fallopia > Fallopia convolvulus. The sequence goes on along the minus strand of OZ024735.1, from coordinate 12,568,589 downwards.
TGGTTTGAGGCTGAATACCAGAACTTTTGCGAGTTTTTTCCGTTTTTTTGTCTTGGATGTGCTAGTTGGGGACTAAGAAAAACATTTTGTAAAGACACATTCGACAGTACAAACGTTTAGGGTATTTTCGGGAAGGGTCTTGGTTTGAGGCTGAATGGTACGACAATTTTCGTACCAGAACTTTTGCGAGTTTTTTCCTTGTTTTGTCTTGGATGTGCTAGTTGGAGCCTAAGAAAAACATTTTGTGAAGACACATTCCACCGTACAACCGGTTAGGGCATTTTCGGGAAGGGTCTTGGTTTGAGGCTGAATGGTACGACGATTTTCGTACCTGAACTTTTGCGAGTTTTTTCCGTTTTTTTGTCTTGGATGTGCTAGTTGGATCCTAAGAAAAACATTTTGTGAAGAAACATTCCACCGTACAACCGGTTAGGGCATTTTCGGGAAGGGTCTTGGTTTGAGGCTGAATGGTACGAAGATTTTTGTACCAGAACTTTTGCGAGTTTTTTCCGTTTTTTGTCTTAGATGTGCTAGTTGGGACCTAAGAAAATTATTTTGTAAAGACACATTCGACCGTACAACCGTTTAGGGCCTTTTCGGGAAGGGTCTTTGTTTGAGGCTGAATGGTACGAAGATTTTCGTACCTGAACTTTTACGAGTTTTTTCCGTTTTTTTTTGTCTTGGATGTGCTAGTTGGGGCCTAGGAAAAACATTTTGTAAAGACAAATTCGACCGTACAACCGTTTAGGGCATTTTCGGGAAGGATCTTTGTTTGAGGTTGAATGGTATGAAGATTTTCGTACCAGAACTTTTGCGAGTTTTTTCCGTTTTTTTGTCTTGGATGTGCTAGTTGGTGCATGAGAAAAATATTTGGTAAAGACACATTCGACCATACAACCGTTTAGGGCATTTTCGGAAAGGGTCTTGGTTTGAGGCTGAATGGTACGAAGATTTTCGTACCTGAACTTTTGCGAGTTTTTTCCGTCTTTTTGGCTTGGATGTGCTAGTTGGGGCCTAAGAAAAACATTTTGTGAAGACAGATTCGACCGTGCAACCGTTTCGGGAAGGGTCTTGGTTTGAGGCTGAATGGTACGAAGATTTTCGTACCAGAACTTTTGCGAGTTTTTTCCGTTTTTTTGGCTTGGATGTGCTAGTTGGGGCCTAAGAAAAACATTTTTTAAAGACACATTCGACCATACAATCGTTTAGGGCATTTTCGGGAAGGGTCTTGGTTTGAGGTTGAATACCAGAACTTTTGCGAGTTTTTTCCCTTTTTTTTGTCTTGGATGTGCTAGTTGGGGCCTAAGAAAAACATTTTGTAAAGACACATTCGACAGTACAAACGTTTAGGGTATTTTCGGGAAGGGTCTTGGTTTGAGGCTGAATGGTACGACGATTTTCATACCAGAACTTTTGCGAGTTTTTTCCTTGTTTTGTCTTGGATGTGCTAGTTGGAGCCTAAGAAAAACATTTTGTGAAGACACATTCCACCGTACAACCGGTTAGGGCATTTTCGGGAAGGGTCTTGGTTTGAGGCTGAATGGTACGAAGATTTTCGTATCTGAACTTTTGCGAGTTTTTTCCGTCTTTTTGGCTTGGATGTGCTAGTTGGGGCCTAAGAAAAACATTTTGTGAAGACACATTCGACCGTGCAACCGTTTAGGGCATTTTCAGGAAGGGTCTTGGTTTGAGGCTGAATGGTACGAAGATTTTCGTACCAGAACTTTTGCGAGTTTTTTCCATTTTTTTGGCTTGGATGTGCTAGTTCGGGCCTAAGAAAAACATTTTTTAAAGACACATTCGACCGTACAATCGTTTAGGGCATTTTCCGCAAGGGTCTTGGTTTGAGGCTGAATACCAGAACTTTTGCGAGTTTTTTCCGTTTTTTTGTCTTGGATGTGCTAGTTGGGGACTAAGAAAAACATTTTGTAAAGACACATTCGACAGTACAAACGTTTAGGGTATTTTCGGGAAGGGTCTTGGTTTGAGGCTGAATGGTACGACGATTTTCGTACCAGAACTTTTGCGAGTTTTTTCCTTGTTTTGTCTTGGATGTGCTAGTTGGAGCCTAAGAAAAACATTTTGTGAGGAAACATTCCACCGTACAACCGGTTAGGGCATTTTCGGGAAGGGTCTTGGTTTGAGGTTGAATGGTACGAAGATTTTCGTACCAGAACTTTTGCGAGTTTTTTCCGTTTTTTTGTCTTGGATGTGCTAGTTGGATCCTAAGAAAAACATTTTGTAAAGACACATTCGACCGTACAACCGTTTAGGGTATTTTCAGGAAGGGTCTTGGTTTGAGGCTGAATGGTACGAAGATTTTCGTACCTGAACTTTTGCGAGATTTTTCCCTCTTTTTGGCTTGGATGTGCTAATTGGGGCCTAAGAAAAACATTTTGTAAAGACACATTCGACCGTACAACCGTTTAGAGCATTTTCCGGAAGGGTCTTGGTTTGAGGCTGAATGGTACGAAGATTTTCGTACCAGAACTTTTGCGAGTTTCTTCCGTTTTTTTGTCTTGGATGTTCTAGTTGGGGCCTAAGAAAAACATTTTATAAAGACACATTCGACCGTACAACCGTTTACGGCATTTTCGGGAAGGGTCTTGGATTGAGGCTGAATGGTACGAAGATTTTCGTACCTGAACTTTTGCGAGTATTTTCCATCTTTTCTGCTTGGATGTGCTAGTTGGGGCCTAAGAAAAACATTTTGTGAAGACACATTCGACCGTTGAACCGATTAGGGCATTTTCGGGAAGGGTCTTGGTTTGAGGCTGAATGGTACGAAGATTTTTGTACCTGATCTTTTGCGAGTTTTTTCCGTTTTTATGTCTTGGATGTGCTAGTTGGGGCCTAAGAAAAACATTTTGTAAAGACACATTCGACCGTGCAACCGTTTAGGGCATTTTCGGAAAGGGTCTTAGTTTTAGGCTGAATGGTAGGAAGATTTTCGTACCAGAACTTTTGCGAGTTTTTTCCTTTTTTTTGGCTTGGATGTGCTAGTTGGGGCCTAAGAAAAACATTTTGTGAAGACACATTCGACCGTGCAACCGTTTAGGGCATTTTCGGGAAGGGTCTTGGTTTGAGGCTGAATGGTACGAAGATTTTTGTACCAGAACTTTTGCGAGTTTTTTCCGTTTTTTTGGCTTGTATGTGCTAGTTGGGGCTTAAGAAAAACATTTTTTAAAGACACATTCGACTCGAAACAAGTCTCCAGTCGAAGCCGATGGCGAGAGGGCTCGAAGCCGAGGGCGAGAGGGCTCAAAGCCGAGGGCGAGAGGGCTCGAGCATGAGAGGGCGGACTCGAAGACAGTCTCCAGTCGAGACTCGAGCGTGAATGAGGACTGAGGAGAACGGCGCTTTTCAAAACCGAGAGAATGGGAATTTTATTTTAGGTTTTCCCAGTTCTCACATAGGTAAGGTGTAAGGAATATTTTTTTATATTTAAATAAATCGGTTTACCCGAAACAAACAGAACAGAACCGAAAACGGAACTAGAAAAAATCTTGAATCGAGGACCGAACCGAAGTACCTTATATCGGTTCGGTTTTCTGGTAAAAACCGAATTACCCGAACCAATGAACAACCCTAAAGTATGAATAACTTGCAACCAATAAAAGTTTACAGAAAATTGATCTACTACCATATAATGGAGGTCTAATGATTAAAGAGATTTTAAAGACAAACAGTTTATGATAGACATGATCTAGGAGGATGTGCAGGTATGAAGGGAATAGATATGTAGTATGGTAAGGCCTACGTTCAAATCAACTATTGGAGCTGTATGAGATATTGCATCTTTCATACAAATGAAATTTCTTCAACACGACATCAAGAATAGAAGTTTAAAAAGGTACATTTGGCTCTGAACAAGCTATGCTAGCCAATAGAGGGGATAAAAACAAATAAACTACCAATTGGGCCAACCAGAAGCCATACATCACTGCACGAAGGGAAGAATATATAACTAAAAGCCATCGTTGCAGGAAGGGAAGAATATATAACTAAAAGCCTTAAAATCTCATGACATACGAAGTCTAGAAGAAGCGGGTGAAATGGGAGGCCTTCAAAAGTTACCCTATCAGCTAAAACTTGTACATAATGGATAAGAGGAAGTGATGGATCTTACAAGTAAAGATAACTAGCTCGACACTAAGAATGGACAAAAAGCATAATGCAAGTTAACAAGTTGTAGATAAGGCTGGGCAAGTCATCATGTGCAAAGGACAAAAACTCATGTCCCATGGCTATAGGATCTGTACAATGCTTATTGTCCCTGGGTGGGTGCATTTCACCATTATTGTATCCCAAAACACTTCACTTCAATAGTTAGCTCTACTGACCTCTTCCAGTGATTGAAGTTCTGGTCATTGAGGAGGTTTGTTGATAGCTTGTAACTAGGATGATCGGAGTGGTGCAGGTACAACTCGTCGCCAGCATCCAACTCTCGCCTTTCTCTGTTTCTTCTCGTTCGTGCTTCTTCCAGCTCTTGCTCTCGAAGAAGCCGGAGATCATCATCGGATAGAGTGCTCATGGCTCTGATACCATAAAAGTTTTCAATTTGCTATGAATTTGTTGGTTTCCATAAAAGAGAGCGCCGCTTTGTTTTCTGGTAAAAGCAAGCTAGTTCACTATTCCATTGATAGTAGGTTTAAATACCCAAAGAGGTTTACATCAGAATACCAGACTTTTAGGGAAAATTACATAATGCATCTTATACTTTCAAAAGTTAACTAAATCACCCTAGTCTCTACATGCCAATTTTAGCCTCTTTCTATAAAAAAGTCTAAGCTAGAATATCCATATTTTTCAAAACGGGGCAAATATATTCTTATTTGGCATATAGTCACTTATTCATAACTTTATGGCTTGATATCATTGTGCAAGAAATTGTTCCATGGATATTCATTTATACAAGAAAATGTTGCACTTGACCACATTCGGGCATTACATGCCCCCTCCAATTACCAATACGGTGATAATTTTTACTAAGAATTTGGCTAAACAATTATTTTATATCTTAAAAATAGTCTCATAATTAGAAATATTCTATTTCAATTATTGTGATCCAATTCTTATAATCTATTTTATATAAATTGTCAATTAAGAACTCTAAGAAAAATTCACCTAATCCCTATCTTGCTAACATATTCCCAATCAAATTAGAAGGATAAGAACAAAGCCACGTAGAAGGTTTAGCTTGACTGAAATGTGGAGTTGTCCAATAAAAATAGGGCATGTAAAGTGTAAAAAGCATGTAGCATGTGAATGCGATTGTAAATACAGGTTCGAGACAACTTAATTGTAAGGACAATCACTCCGCTCATATCGTAGTCGTTGCAAAACAAATCTGTACTATTACTCTATTACTCCACTATTTACCAGAGTGATGGAATATTATACTCCCTCCGTCCCATTTTGTTTGTCCAATTTTCATTTTAGTTGTCTCAAAATGTTTGTCCAACTTTTTTTCTTTCTTTTTATATCAAATTTTTCTTACAATATTACCCTTATTCAATCTCACTTTTTACCTACATTTTCCAATAAAAAATCTACCCCAATCAACTTTTTAATCATTTCCTTTTTCTTTCTCTTTCTTCCCATCTTTATCCATCAATATCATACACTCTCTCTTCTCCCCATTGGTTACTTTTTCTCCCATTCCACTTTCTTAATTTGTGTGAGAATTGTTCTTTTGGACAAACAAAATGGGACGGAGGGAGTATAATTCAACTACAAGTCCAATTTAATCATGCGTATGTATCCTCACTTACCGGTCCAAATCCTCTTGCCCAAGTCACCAAGTGTACTACGTACGTGTGTGGCCTGAAAGAACTTTGATAGAGAAAAAGAAACATATAAATTGCACAAAATTACTAACTGATTTATAAAAAAATAATTATTTATGATACAATTAATTTTTATTTGCTCTTCATTTAATTTGTTCATGGTTCACCCTTCCCCTACAGAATCTATTATACCGTTCTAAAGCATAAAAATACAACACTCGTAGAAAGGGGTAAAAAAAGGTTCCCCAAGTACTACTGTATCTGACTTTTCAAGATGTATATAATGCTAGTGAGTTAGTGATCCCAACACTAATAATAACTCTTATTCTCATCTCCGAGAACTAGAAGTACAGAAAAACCGGTCCTGACTTGACTTGGTGGGTGAGTAGGTTTGAGAAATATGCCGCCACCGGGTTGGGGACCTCCGCCGCCTGGACCAGGTGGTCCGTGCGGTTGCTGCCACTTCCTTTGCCACGGCATCTGCCACCTTATTTCCACCTGGTAAGTGGTAATTACTTCACCCTCTTCATTGTCCTTTCTTTTTCTTTTTCTTTTTCTTTTGAGCAAGTCTTGATTTTCCTGTGTGTGCCTCTGTTTGTAATTCATGAAGGTATATGATTGATTAAAGAGGGATCTTGAAATGGGATCATTATTGAAACTGTGTTTGTTATTGATTGATGAGCAGTTTCTACTTCCTTTGTTGTTGTTGCGTTCTAGAGAGCTGTTGCGGACCCATGTTCGGCGGGCCTCCTGGGCCGCCAGGACCCCCTGGCCCACTTGGGGGACCCCCTCGTTTCTGATCTCCAAACCCTTCCTACTACTACTACTACTACTAGGGGGGCTTTATCCCATCTGTGTTTGATTGATGATTGTATGATACATGTTGGAGTAACGAGTGCTCAATTTGTTGTTGGTTTTGTTATTTACCATTTTTATGGCTTCTCTCTTGTTAATTTGTGTCCACGTTGTGTTTTCTCTGTATATTGTTGTTCATCGTTAAGTTCAGTGTGAATTATAAGTATTGAGTACAACAGTTGATGAATCCAAACATGGTACATTTGTACATCTCTTAAATTACAAGAGAAATCTCTACTTAAAGTGAACTGACGGTCAGAAACTCCGAATTGTACAGTCGGTTATCCGAATTTATTGCTTTGGTTTCATGTACAAAGAAACCGTTGCAGGGTGATTCTCCCAAAATAGGGGCTATAAAATTTCTAATCCGAATGTAAAGCGCCATTGACCGACAAGATCAAAAAAACCAAAAGCAAAAAAAAAAAGAATCACAAGACCTGACTTGGTAATGTCATACTTTTTGTTTTTAATAGAATCTAATAAGACGGTTAAATTTAAGGTTCTTCTTCACCAAAATTGACGACAGGGTATGATTAGACCGGTGATGTGTTGAGTTAAGGGTTATTTAGGCATATATGGTTGGGATTCCTTTCTAACCCAAACACCTTCCCTTATATGTTAGATTCTCCATAGGTCTAATAATGTTGATTAAACAATTTGAACCGTCGCACCAAACACTTCTTGCTTTACTCATGGTAACAATTTCTTGTAATACAAGTGTCAAGATGAAGCTTCTCTTTAATTTCTTTTTTCACAGAGTACCCTCAATGGCAACGAAAACATTGTACATACTTCTGGACAATGATAGCAGTGATCCAAGTTAAATGACCAAACCGAACAGTCTTTCTTTATGGTTAATTAGTTAAGCATGGCCATAAACACACGAAGTTAAGCTGATTAAGAAAACACACACTGTCTATAGAGCACAAGGCACAACATATAAAGATTAGTCGTTGACTGGGTAAGTTTCTATACGCATCGTTTAAGCTATGTGCCTGAACAGGTCTGACCTTAAATGACTATTAGTAACCATTCTAGAATACATGGGAGAGATTGCCATAACACACTGATTTTAGCTCATTGAGAATATATAAATGAAGTTTCAGAAGCATTTTAGCTCATTGTGATTCCAACTACTCAAAATTAGGCAGCAAAATCAAAATTCTAGATTCAAATTATGTCTTGAAAGGAAATTGGGAATTATAATGTTGTGTGCACAAAACTACAGTGAAAAGGTAAACAAAATATAAACTACAGCAATGAATCTTCAAGCTGCAATTCACTTCTTCTTCTCTGCACCTCCAGCAGACCTATATCAAACAAGGCAAAAAAGCTTGTAAGAACTTCTGGAAATCAATGGCAAAGGCATATGCCAGCAAAAATAAAAATAAAAAGGTTAACTACCTCATCTTGCGGAGAACATTGGACATCTCCTCTCTCTTCTTCTTGGCTCTCTTGTGGGTTCCAAGCTTTCTCTTTGCAACCTTCAAAGCTCTCTTGTCCTTGCCAACCTTCAAGAGCTCGGTGATTCTCTTTTCATAGGGAGCAAATCCAGCAACTTCCCTGATTAGGTTCCTCACGAAATGAACTCTCTTGCTGGTTTTCTGAATTGAAAATGACAATTAATGTATGCCAAACTTTACACACAACAAAGCAAGCCGTTTATCCAAAATAACAAATGTGGCAGAAAATACATGTTTGGATCAATGTTTCCAATAACCATAGGAAACTCACCCCCTTCCTATCAGACGGCTTAGGGGCCAACTCCTTCCTGGTGACAATGTGACCCTTGTTCAGGCCTACAATAAGGCCACTGCTTGGCTGTTTAGGAGGCATGATCTGAAAAAGAAAAAGGATTCATTTATTAATGCTGCGGTTAATCACAAGGAATCTTCCCTGTAATGTAAGAAAGGAAACCAAGCCAGCAAATGTATTTTAGCCTGTCATTCTCATGTTTACATTACAGGCATGGTGGATCCAAATAGACAACTCATAACAATAAGGGTGCATATTACCGAAGCACTTCTGTAGCTCATTAAGCCAGAAACACAACATTTCAAGTATAGAAATGCGAAAACCCAAATCAAATATCCTAAAAATCAATAATTCAGCTTTTGCAATTTACAAATCAACGTCTATTAACAGATGAGCACTTCGCATACAAGGAAGATAGTACAAATCTACAACATACGGCCAGTCGTGAAAAGAAGTTCAAATGCCCCCAAACTTAATTACAGAAAAACATATCTAACCTCAAAAGTGATAGATCGCAACAATTCAGGTTTGGGGTAAATAAAAATCAAAATCTAGAATCTAATTGCGATCATATGATACATTTGATCGATCCACGGAGCAGAGAAGAACTGACCTTCGACGAGAGATATATCCTTCCCACAGAAAACGAAGTGAGCTTCGGAGCGGCTTTAGGGTTTTGTCTGATTTTAAACTCGAGCTAGATGATGATTCATCTTTATTAGGGTTTTCTATAATGGGCCGCTTCTACCAATTTGCGCCGTCTATTATTTGAGCCCAAATCTTACTACTCGCTAATCACGGCCCATTCCGTACAGCTTCACATTCTCCACCAAAAGAACAACGGCCTATGGTCCACCACACGATGACGTGTCGTTATAAGCTTCCATTCTTATTAGACGCTAATCCACGTGCAAGATAGTTTTTTATTTCCATAAACAACCATTCCAAGTGAACAACCTAGATCTCGAGCAACTATGAACGAATCAACGAACTAGTGATTAGTAAACTACCTATTCAAGTTAATCAACCAATTTCAGAGAAGTAGAGAACGAAGTACGAACCAGAGGACTTGAGGATGGTGGTCGCGACTGCTGCTGCTGTGCGAACGTGAGAGGCGTGGTTGTTGCTGTGCGAACGTGAGAGGACTCGAAGGGCCAAAGGACTCGAAGTCTCGAAGGGCCAGAGGACTCAAAGTCTCGAAGGGCCAGAGGAGAGCCAGAGAATCGAGGATGGCGGACTCAAAGGGTTGTTGTGCTGTTGTTGTGGAGGGCGAGCCAGAGGAGTCGAAGGCGGAGAGGGACGACTCGAAGGCAGTCTCCAGTCGAAGCCGAGGGCGAGAGGGCTCAAAGCTGAGGGCCAGAGGCCTCGAAGCCGAGGGCGAGAGGGCTCGAGCAGGAGAGGGCGGACTCGAAGGCAGACTCCAATCGAGACTCGAGCGTGAATGAGGACTGAGGAGAACGGCGCTTTTCAAAACCGAGAGAATGGGAATTTTATTTTAGGGTTTCCCAGTTCTCACATAGGTAAGGTGTAAGGAATATTTTTTTTATATTTAAATAAATCGGTTTACCTGAACCGAACCGAAAACCGAACTAGAAAAAATCTTGAACCGAGGACCGAACCGAAGTACCTTATATCGATTCGGTTCGGTTCGATTTTCAGGTAAAAACCGAATTACCCGAACCAATGAACAACCCTAAAGTATGAATAACTTGCAACCAACAAAAGTTTACAGAAAATTGATCTACTACCATATAATGGAGGTCTAATGATTAAAGAGATTTTAAAGACAAACCGTTTATGATAGACATGATCTAGGAGGATGTGCAGGTATGAAGGGAATAGATATGTAGTATGGTAAGACCTACGTTCAAATCAACTATTGGAGTTGTATGAGATATTGCATCTTTCATACAAATGAAATTTCTTCAACACGACATCAAGAATAGAAGTTTAAAAAGGTACATTTGGCTCTGAACAAGCTATGCTAGCCAATAGAGGGGATAAAAACAAATAGACTACCAACTGGGCCAATAGAGGGGATAAAAACATATAAGAGAACGTGGAGGAATGGACGTGTAGAATATCATGTTTCCTACTTCTAAGAGAATATTATCAAGTTTTTAATATATACTCTGTACAGATTAGAATGATTCCTCATGAACAAACAAAGCAAATTAGGTATGAATTAAGACAATTATTTGACTACTTTAACAACTATAAGATTAAAATTTTAACATTCCAATACGAACTGTATCGAATGAGCCCCTACAAAATCGGAATTGTAGCTATACTTAATACAAAACATCAATCATACCGTTGCAAAAGATATCTTACCTCCATTAGTTGGATAAGTGAAAGCCTGCTCCTAAAGTTCCCAACGACTTCACTTCCTCCTAAAACTAATAGAGAATTAGAACCACGAATCCCCCGGTTGATATGAAAACATTAGGGAAAAAACATCAAATGAGAAGTGATACTAGTTCTAAGCATATATACCATAACCGTTGATGAATTGAATTTGGTCAGATTTAAAAAAAAAATAATACCTAACCAGATAATTCGCTAGTAGAACTTCCACTTATGGATCATTGTAAGCGAAAAATATCAGACATCACAGTCCACTAGTATTGCATTAAAATGTAATTCAAATTGATCTACCACGGTGAAGAAACTAAGTTCTACTAGCGAATTAAAAAAAATATTGAGATGGGCAAGAGTCACAGGTTGTCGATCATCTACTTTTTAACCTTAATTTTTAGGGTGGTAACACAAACTTGAAAAACATTTTGTAAATTGCAAATAGTAACCATTATCAAGTTCTCTTCACAAAATCACGAATCATATGTAGGCGTCAAGCACTCAGCCACTCAAGCACTCAAGCTTGAGAAAACAAGTAAACAAACCTACCAAAACCCTAGCAACAACCATAATTCCATTATTTCCATAAACAACCATTCCAAGTGAACAACCTAGGTCTCTAGCAACTATGAACGAATCAACGAACTAGTGATTAGTGAACTACCTATTCAAGTTAATCAACCAATTTCAGAGAAGTAGAGAACGAAGTACGAACCAGAGGACTCGAGGATGGCGGTCGCGACTGCTGCTGCTGTGCGAACATGAGAGGCGTGGTTGCTGCTGTGCGAACGTGAGAGGACTCGAAGGGCCAGAGGACTCGAAGTCTCGAAGGGACAGAGGACTCGAAGTCTCGAAGGGACAGAGGACTCGAAGTCTCGAAGGGACAGAGGACTCGAAGTCTCGAAGGGCCAGAGGAGAGCTAGAGAATCGAGGATGGCGGACTCGAAGGGCTGCTATGCTGCTGCTGTGGAGGGCAAGCTAGAGGAGTCGAAGGCGGAGAGGGCCGACTCGAAGGCAGTCTCCAGTCAAAGCCGAGGGCGAGAGGGCTCGAAGCCGAGGGCGAGAGGGCTCGAGCAAGAGAGGGCGGACTCGAAGGCAGTCTCCAATCGAGACTCGAGCGTGAATGAGGACTGAGGAGAACGGTGCTTTCAAAACCGAGAGAATGGGAATTTTATTTTAGGGTTTCCTAGTTCTCACATAGGTAAGGTGTAAGGAATTTTTTTATATATTTAAATAAATCGGTTTACCCGAACCGAACCGAAACCGAACCGAACCGAAAACCGAACTAGAAAAAATCTTGAACCGAGGACCGAATCGAAGTACCTTATATCGGTTCGGTTCGGTTTTCAGGTAAAAACCGAATTACCCGAACCAATGAACAACCCTAAAGGAAACTTGAAGAATTGTGTTTACAAGACGTTCATATTATCACAAGTGTATACTGCACTTGTTAAGGTTTTCCCTTGCAACCTTGCCATCATAATTCATAAGTGCCCACAAACAAGCATTGAGTGCTTGTCATTGATACTACTCTTCGAGGCATCCATAGCATCGGACTCCAATCCGTAACCTGGTGCCCTTTCTAACGTAGTGCCTTTAGCCATTCAATGATTCTATTGACCATGCATCTAGGTTAGCATGTGCGCCAACACTAGGCCTTCATGGCGCATTAACACTCATCATGGATGTAGCGTCAATAGGTTCAAAACAAATGTAGGATCCCTATTATTACCTCGGATTCGAGGACTGATCAATGTCCTCTCGGTTTGTATCTTTAAACCACAACATGCAAGGAAAATTAAGGCTTTAGGATTACCCTTTTTTTCACAAAAAAAGTTCCTTTAATTCAGTATTGTGGTACCATGTCCTTTCACATGAGCCACCCCGATGCTACTTGTGGGGTATGTGAGATTTTTATTTTGTGGATTCCCAAGATTTGAACACTTAATGTCCAAACATTTGCCACCACAATTTATTCGTAGTCCTTTGATATGCAATCATTATGCAAACAAAGCGTTGGTCTTACACAAATTATCTAGTACCCAACTTATATGGTGCATCAATTAACCTGACACAACATGATATCTCCCTAGATTTGTGGTGGGAAACATTTGTAACTTGAGTATGACTTCATAGATTTTAAACAAAACAAAAGACCAAGCCCCTTACTTAGGCGCGCCTTAGGTACTATAAGACCGAGTGCTGATCACCAAAAGGACGTTGCCAAAACGCACCCAACCCTAGGTGCAGCCGTGGAGCGCCTATGGCCCGCCTAAAGTGCAGCGATGTCGTACGTCGAGCACTTAGCAAAGCGGGGCCAAACACAACTAGCTATAGGCGCGCCAAGGCTTATGCATAGGCGCACCTCGACAAATGCATAGGAATGCCATACGCCGAACACCCAACAAGGTGGTGCCAATGACATTGCGTTCTTATCAAACGAAAGCGTACCCACAAAATTTCAGGCGAATCGGGTCGGGTCATGTTTTGACAAGTCTATTGAGACTAGGACCGATCAACCTCCAGTTTCACCGGTTCCGATCCATATTTTGAAATTGCCGATTTTTTCGATTCAGTGTCTGGTTCTATTAGAAGCGAACCCATGCCTACTTTAACCGCTTGGTGTTGCGCTATTCTGAGAAAATTGGGGTGAGATATTCGAAACGGCTTTTTTAAAACGATTTTTCTAACCTATGCCCTTAGGGCATAGGTTAAGAGTCTCAAAATGGTAATATATTTTGGAATCGTATTTATTTAGTTTTAATTATTTTTTCAATAGGGTTTATTAATTTCCTATTAGGGTTTTAGTTCCTAAAATTAGTACTCTTAACCTATGCCCTAAGGGCATAGGATAGAAAAACCGTTTTTTTAAAAATATGTTGCATGATCATTATTGTCTTCCCCTCCTACTAGGGTTTGGTGTGTCAAGCAAAAATTTGAAACACTCAATTTTTGGTCGTCTACAGTCTTGTCTTTACCCCCAGACTTCACTGATTGCTGTAATTTAGGTGAGTGACCTCAGCCTCCTCCCATTTCGGAGTAGGAGTGGAAGTAGGCAAGTTGCGTTCTGGTGGTTCGACTGAGGTTTAGTAAGGGAAGAGTGGGGAAGATGGAGAGCAGCGAAGAAGACGACGACTTCTCCTACCACGAAGGCATTACTCCACAATCGAAGATCAATTCCGTCTTCCAATCTGACACTGAAAAGGTATCTCTCTCCCTCTGCTTCGTTTTCATGTTTGTGGGTGTCAGTCTTCTCAATTTCTCTATTTGGTTTACCGCGGTATATTGAGTGGCGAGGTGACTTCTATGTGATCCAACCGCAAAACACATTAGACGAATTGGTTGAAAATTTGTTGCATTTTTTTCTCTTATTTCCTGTGTTGGTGTCTTAACAGTTTCGACTTTTGAGGAATTTGAGTTTGGTGCTGTAAATGCTATAGCCATTGACAGAAAATATCACAAATATGTGCAATCAAGAACATGAAAGGACAAAGATGGCCTTATTTTGATCGAAATGAAACTCAATTTTGATTGACAAGATCATTTAAGGTTCTCTACCAGAATGAAATTGTCTTCTATTTTTCTGTCTAGTTGATGTTGGATTGTTGGGCTAGTCACATGAATGGGTAGCTGATATCTGTGTAATTGTGTAGGTGATATGGAATTGGAAAATTTTCCTTTTAGGAAATAGCAAGTTAAAGCAGAAAATAGATGGCACCGACTTATACTTGATCAAACTGAAATTGCAGTTCCAACTTGCTCCCAGTTTCTATGCAATTAAAAAGTTTTATGTTTTTGGAAAATTTCTTGTTAATTACATTTGACTTTCTCCAATGGCAATAATTATTGCTGCATTATGATGATAACTTTTGTAGTTTGTTTAAGCGGTAGGATTTCCTCGCATGACCCCTAAAACCTTTTATGTCCAAGTAAAGGCATGCTGTCAGTTACCATTTTTTTTTTATAGAAGAGTTTTACATTATGAAAATAACACCCTGATTGAAGCTATGAATAATGATTCCTTCACATGAACTCTTGTTTGCTACTCATATAATGTTTGCTTCTACTATATAGCTATAAACTGATGATGCTCTTGTCAAAATTTTCTTAAATCTATATCTAGGGAATCAGAAAGCTTTGTTCTGAGCTCTTGGAACTGAAGGATTCAGTGGAAAATCTGTCTGGAAATACAAGGACAAAATATTTAGCTTTTTTGAGGTATTGAAATGCCTCTCTTGCACAATTTCATTTGGTAGAAAGTGGAAACACTTATAGTGCGTAATTGTGTTCATCTTATTGGTAATAGTTCTCTGCTCCATTCAAAGTATTGATTTGTGATTCTAGATATCTCTTGTTATTTCTAAATGAATTGGTTGCTGTTAATTTATTCTAGTGTTTTGGTGCATCTACCATGGTTTACTGTTTATGATATTCTTGTCATTAGTGAAAATTGTTGTATGCACTTTGTAGATGGGTGATGACGATGGCTGATATTGAAACTGTTTGATGCTTAATGTTTATGCTGTCAATCTCAAAAGATCTCCTTTTGCATCCTTGTGATATTCTCTCTCTTGATATCTGTTGAATGTGTCTAAGACTTAATTTTTTGGAGGTCTGTGATTTAAGCTAATTAGGGTATAAACACAGGCTTTCTGAAGAAGTGGTTGAAATGCAACATGAGTTGGTCGAGCTTAGAAGGCTTATATCTGGTCAAGGGATTATGGTTCAGGACTTGATGAGTGGCATTTGTCATGAATTAGACGAGTTTGTCAAAGCTGACACTCTTGAAACTTCACAACCTCATTCTCAAGTAGTTCAACCTCAAGAACAATGTCGAAGTAAAACTGATAATCCAGCAAGTACATTTCTGGAAAAGATTGATACTCTACTGGCCGAACATAAAGTTGATGATGCACTGGAAGCATTGGAATCGGAAGAAAAAATTTCTGTGGAGCTGAGAAGCTCTGGGGATGCTGTATTGGTGGTATCATCCTATAGATATGCTTTCTTGGAAAGGAAGACAGAACTTGAGGACCAACTACACAGAATTGCTGAGCAACCTTCACTTGGCATTGTGGAATTCAGGAAAGCTATTAGTGGTCTGATACGATTGGGGAAAGGTCCTTTGGCCCATCAACTTCTTCTCAAGAGATATGGATTTCGCCTCCAGAACAAAATTGATGTATTTCTTCCCTCATGCTTTGCTTACCCTGAATCGTATGGTGCAAAACTGTCCCAGATAACCTTCTCTACTATTTCATTAGTGGCGAAGGAATCTGATTCAGCATTTGGTGACAATCCTGTTTATACAAATAAAGTACTTCAATGGGCAGAGCAGCAAATTGAATCTTTTGTAAGATTGGTGAAGGAGAATGGTCCACCTTCTGAGAGCATTGCTGCTTTACATGCAGCTAGTATTTGCATTGAGGCTAGCCATAGTCATTGCTCTGTCTTGGAGGCCCAAGGACTCAAGTTCTCAAAGCTGCTTATGGTACTCCTGAGGCCTTACTTTGAAGAAGTCCTTGAGATGAACTTCAGGCGAGCTAGACGAGTAGTTGCAGACATGGATGATAGTAATGATAATTTGCTGATGTCACCTCGTTTCGTATCTCCACTATCTGTGTTTGTAGTGTCTTCTGAAAATTTTCTTATTGATAGTGGATTGCGATTTATCTCTATTGTCAAAGTAAGTAGCTTTTCCCAATCATTGATCTTTGATCTAATTCATGCCCTATATTCATTGCTGGTTTTGCTAAAAAAAAAATAAAAATTTAAGGATACTGTGGAAGCTATGTAGTATATTTGCTTCCTCACTTGTTTACATGGCACACATGTTTGTAATAAATGCTGAGTACTTCTAATTATGTGATGTTTTTTAGTAGCTATATATACTTGTTGTATCCTGTATATGGGATCTTAGTAGCTATATATACATGCTATATCCTGTATTTGGGATCTTCTTCCTTGTAAAGATTAGGATCATTCTGTATAAGGTCACTGACAAAGTCGCTGATAGGGTAAAAAAAGGTAAAAAATGTGCTGCTTAGGCCTTATAGTGTGCAGCCAAACAGCCCCTAGAAAATTTGGATATAAAGTTGAACATGAGCTGCTCTGTTTCTCTTCTGAAAGTTTGATAACTGCTTAGATTTTTGTGTCTATTACTCTATTCATGTTAGGTGCTTGGGCACATCTATTTGGGGATGCTAAGAGTTTGGCAACGGAATAGTAGTTGTATGATTCGATTCTTCCATAGACGCTGTATAGATGCTGAACAAGTAGATCTCATATGGGTGACCTGGGCCATGTATTCAAGAATGATGTTTGTGAATCCCTTATCATATTAGATCTCATGCTGCCAATTCTTACTCGTGTTTATATTGAGCATTTTATTCCACAAACTCAATTGCGAGTTTAAAGTGTTTCTTTCATTGTATGCTTAGACAAACATTGGAGTGCGTGATTTGTACTAGTTTGAAGAATTTTGTTTTTCCTAGGTTTAGCTGCGCAGAATCTATAGAGCATTTCTTATTGGCTCCACTGTTTTTCTGTTATTTTGGAACCTGTGGAAATGGTTAAATGCCGACTCATTGTTGAACTGAATGCAGGATATTGCTGAACATTTAACTCCCTTGGTCATTCTACATTTTGGGGGGAATTTCTTAAGTAGAATTCCACACTTATTTGACAAGTTTGTGGATCTTCTTATCAAAACTTTACCAAGTGCTTCAGAAGATGATGGCCTTGCTGACTTAAAAGAAGCTGTTCCATTCAAAACTGAGACAGATTCTCAACAACTTGCAGTTCTAGGAGCAGCATATACTGTTGCTGATGAATTGCTACCAATGGCAATTTCAAGTGTCTTGAAAGGACATATTGAAGGTCCAGAACAAAAAAGCGGAATGCCTGAAATCATTGCTTCTTCAGCAGGTACTCCTGTGGAGTATAAAGATTGGAGGCGCCAACTTCAGCATTCTTTAGACAGGCTAAGGGATCACTTCTGTCAGCAGTATGTTTTAAGCTTCATCTATTCCAGGGAGGGGAAAACACGCTTGGATGCTAGGATTTATTTAGATGGTGAGGGAGTAGATTTACTTTCGGATCCTGATCCTTCTCCTTCTCTTCCATTTCAGGTAGTATTTCTTCTAATGTGTGCCAATTGAATCGTATAACTGTTGTGTTATGAAAATAAATATTCCACATGTATTATCCGCAAATTTGCCTAATTTACTGTAGTAGGCTTTCTGACCTTCTGTGATAATTTGGCTTCTTAATTATACAAAACTGAAAATATGATTGTAGAAGTGTGAGGTTGTTCTGGGATATCTTAGTTTACAGTTGCCTTTTGTGAAGCAACTTAAATTCAACTAGAAGCTTGTTAATATATTAGCACTATGCTAGTGTAAAATTGATTGTGTGGATATTGATGATTAAATTATATTATTTTTCTTCTGAGAATACTAGTCTTTTTAGTGCTTTTACTTTTCACTTTTATGAAGCTGTTCTTGTGTGTTTCCTTGTTTCAGTTTAAGGGAAAAGTACCTGGTGATAACTAGTATCTATCTTTAGTTTTTCCTTTCTCCATATATGAAGCCTTCTCCTATGCATCCTTTTTTTTGGTAAACTAGCCCGCAGGCACAATCAGACAATTACAAAACGTGAAGAGGAGATGCCTCTGGCATCATCCGAGATAAGGTTCCTGCAGCCCTCTGGGGGTTCCTCAATGGAATGGAAACCAACAGGCAGGTTTAAAGCATGTGAGGCTAGGAAGTCGGCGACTTTGTTGGCCTCACGGTAGGTGTGTCGAAGGTGAATAGACCACCTCCTACTAATGGAGCCTTGGCACTTATGGGCCAGGCTGGCAAGCGGGTGACACTGTGGGATCTTCTTCTCCAGGAGAGTTTTGACGAGCAGAGAGTCCGTTTCAATGATGACTTTCCGGTACCCCAAGGACCAGGCGAGTTCAAGCCCATGGTAGATGGCCCATAACTCTGCCTTAGGGACAGTACAGACGCCCAAATTGCACGCGAATCCCGTGATCCAGTGGCCAAGGTGATCCCTCAGAGCACCACTGGCACCCGCTAGTCCGTCGCTCTTGACCGCCCCGTCCGTGTTGACCTTGATCCACCCTTCTTCCGGGGCTTCCCAGGCAATTTCCCTCCATGCCTTCTCGTGTATGCGTTTGGGGATGCTTAGTTTGTCCCACCCTCTTTTATACTCCTTGGCGAGGCTGACCACGATCGTCTTTCTACAGCCCTCCATCCTCACATTTTCAAACACCGCTTTGTTCCTCCAGTTCCATGTCATCCACAGGGCCCAGGCGAACCACTCTTTCCACTCCACTCCCTCAATCTTATTCTGAGTACTGAGGAGGTTCACTCTTGCTAGACATTATTGATTTCGAATACTGCATAGAGCTGTCACCTGGACAAGTGTGGAATTTGTAGAGCTTGTTCAAAGAAATGAATTTAGTTATATAACAAAATGAAACAGAGAGAAAAACCTCATAGCTACATGGGTCTAAGCTGTGTATTATTGAATGAATCTGTACATTACACGAGAACAAGCTAGATAATCTGCTAACTACCTGCCATTTAGACTAACAGAATCACATATATTTACCAACAAGTGGCAGGAAGTGAGTAGAAAGAAAATTTTCTGATTTTAGCTGCACCTAGATAATAATTTATTCAGCTGTTTCAGCTGGGCAAGTACTTTTTTTTTGCTGGGCAAGGGTGCTACCTGCTATGTATCTATAGGAGGCGTCGCCAAGTGAATCGTTTCTTTTTCATCTAATTATTTCAGTCTTGTGTTTTTTTTTTCTTCTTCTCTCCCTCTGCTATACCGTTGCCTTTCATTTTCCTTGTCTGCATTGTTTTGTGGATTCCTAACTACAGAATCTGTGGAACTATTTTTTTCAGGCTTTATTTTCAAAGCTTCGTCAGTTAGCAACTGTTGCTGGGGATGTGCTACTTGGGAAAGACAAGATTCAGAAAATTCTGCTAGCAAGGCTAACAGAGACAGTGTTCATATGGCTGTCTGATGAGCAGGAATTCTGGAGCCTGTTTGAGGATGAATCAGTTCCACTGAAGCCATTTGGGTTGCAACAGGTACTTGGTAATCCATCTTGACTCGTATGAGCTTTGTTTCATATTACTGAGATCCCTATATATGTTACAATAATCCTCCTCATACATTGTCGCTGTTGAGGTTTGGCCAATGCTTTGATGTAAATCTGGCTGTTGATGACTGTTAGAAGGTTGATCTTGGAGAGTCAAGCAAAAGGGTAGAAGACATCTGTAATGCGCCAAATAAATAATCAATTCTTGACTTGACTCTGCCTACTTCATGCATCCTAATTCCTACATTAATTGTTATATGTTAGAAAACTAGTTATCTTTTTGCTGAATTTTCTCTTCTAATGAATCCTAAGAATGCGAGGCTTCTGAACTAATTTTTATTCTTTAAGAGAACAAAGGGAAGAGAGTGAAATATGGCATCATTCCTTGAAAGGTTGGCATAATCACGTTCTACAAGCTGGTGGTACTTTTGTAACATTTCACATAACATTATGACTTATGAAAGTAGTATTTATATTAATTTTTTTCCGTTGCAAGGATGATAATACCTTTTGTACTTGATTCTTGATGGCAGCTGATTCTGGACATGCACTTCACTGTTGAGATTTCACGCTATGCCGGTTATTCATCCAGAAATGTCCTACAGTTAGCATCTGCGATTACTGCTCGTGCAATCAAAACATACGCTGCCAGAGGCATAGACCTACACAGGTATCCTCCTTTGTTCACTTCTTTTAGTTTTCTGTCAAAAACCTATACTCTTGCTAACCCACGATAATGCCTTGTGCTTCTAGTGTGCTTCCTGAGGATGAATGGTTTGGGGAGGCAGCTAAAACCGCCATAACCAAGCTTCTATCTGGAGCTTCAGGGTCAGAAGCATCAGAGAGCGAAGAACCCGAGGGTTCACATCTCGACATAGCTTCAGATTCCGATGACAGCCTGTCCTGCCCCTCCACTGTGGACTCCTTCCACTCTTTCGTCTCTGCAGAAATGGGGGATCCCGAAAGCCCGGATTTGAGTTCTTAAGAGTGATCAACGTGTTCTTGTGTTAGCATTGTGAGAATGCATTCCGTATTTGGAATGTCTCTATGTATCATTGTAAGAATCGGCTTAGGGGAGTCCTATAGAAAAAATGTACTATCAGCAGGATAAACGAAGAAAATGTAGAGGTTGAGAGATTGGTAAAGTATGCTTTAACCATAAACCTGCTGGGGCACAACACCCGCACATGGGTACATTTGTACCAAGTTGTTTCTATTACTGGTAATTGGGATTATTTAATATGGTTGACATCGTACAGGTGCGTTTCAAATTTCTTTGGTTGTAGGAGTATAACACACGTACCATTGCACTCACAAGATGCCTACATGTACAGCTGCGTTTAAATATGTTAGTAGGTGCAATATAGCACAACACATTCTTTTCGATCTATTAATGGTCTCCTTTCTCCCAGCAAAATCAACTACACAAGTACTCATGACGGACGCAAAACAAATTTTAAGGAGGGGCACGATTTCTCCTATGAAGTTAATAATTCAAGAATTATCGACTAGTTTAGTCAGTCAATATTCTTAAATATGAAAAATTTATACTTACTTAATTATAAAAGGGAGTAAAGTATTAAATGTGAATGAAAAAAAACTAAAATAGAACTATAATTCGAGAATTGTCGACGAGTTTAGTTAGTCAATATTCTTAAATATGAAAAATTTATACTTATTTAATGATTAAATTTTATTTTATTGAGGAAAGTATTAAAATGTGAATTGAACCTTGGTTGATTGCATATAAAGTTGAGTAATAAACTATTTTAACTATTTAATTTTCATGTTTTTAATACAAATTATTTTAAATTTATCCATATTCAAATCTAAAATTTAGATACATACTATTAACAAGTCCGACTGAAGGAGGGGCACAAGCCCACCCATGCCCACCCCTAGGTCCGTCAAGTACTATTTTCATGTCAAAATCAAGCCAAAATATCTGATCAACCACATATCGACTACAATTCAAAGATTCCGGCTTGTGTATATTGTTTGATCCCTTAATGTGTGTAAAACCAAACTTGTTGCATGAAGGAAAATCCAACAAACCAAAAATACACTTCAGATGGAGGGTTTTCTCTTGTTTGTTTTTATTTTCAATTTTTTTAAAAAGAAAATGAACTGATGTACACATTCTTCGTAGATCGAGAAGCTAAAACCATCAGTAGCCGGACAAACCGTCATGAGAGCACAAACACAAAAAAAAACTCCAAACAAGCAAACTAGAAAGTGGTGACAAATTGTTTGTCTAAGGGTGGGCCTGATCGTTCTTGGTTGGAGTAGGAAGATTTCCAAACGCCTTGTGCTCGAATCCCACAAACACAACTTGATGGATTTGAATACTCTTCAACCCGAAGGTCACAAAATGAATTTGCAATCAAGATGGAATAATCCTAGACTCAAATCTAACGAATCTATAACCAATCCGACACAACTTCTCACGGTCCTTATAATGAAAGCTTCTTGCTCTAAAGAACACAAACTATTTTACTTTTACGTAAAACTAATCTTCCATTTCTCTAGGGTTCCATTCAATTAAATAGAAACATATTCTGACAAGATAAGATAACCCCAAATAAAAATAAATAAATCTAAAGATATTATAAAAGCTAACAAGATAAAGAAACTAGATAAAACACATAAGGCAAGTCTTCCAAATAGGTACCAAAAGCAAGCAATAGGGCAAACCAAGGCAAGGGTGCACCCCGACATGTTGCACGACCTCAACCTTTACTTGAGGCCATCACATGATCGTGCAGTCAAGAGTGCACAACTATAGCTAAAAACTGACATAAGACGTCATTGATGCATCGTTTTGATCTCCTTCGAGTGGGAATTTAGAATCAGAGTAAAAGACGAAATGTAGTAGAGTTAGCTTTCCAAAGACACCAAAATGACATCTAAATGACAACCTTAGTTCCCGAACGAAGCGTTCCTAGATAGAGGTGTAAAACCACAACTTCAATGTTCGATCTCTTTTTTGGTGGCAAAGCTCATTCTTTGGAATTTCCATTAACCCATGATTTCATCTATCGTCTCGACTCACGAGTGCTTGTTCTGTTGATGCTTCTAGAAGCAATCCATGTGACAAGTCTCGATTTCTTGCTCGTATAATTCTTGCTTTCTTGTCTTTGATTCACCCCTAAATTAAGGTTTGGAGGAACAAGATCATCACAAATAAAAGGATACTTATGGACTTGATCGAACAATAGGGGATTCAACAGTTGAGGCAGTCAATAAGTTCTCTTGCTTCTTCTTAGCACGAGCTTGTTTTTTCCTCTCAACTTAATCTTGCAAGTACTCATCACATTGGACCACATTACTCTAGTCCTTAATTGAAATCGCCATCTTCTCAACAATGAAAATATCACTTGATACTAGCATGCATTGTAGCTAGGGGAGAACTTTCTCTCCAAAGGGCAATGAATAGATTGACCTCCACAACATCATAATCGATTCGTGATTCATCCCAAACTACCACACTTTCAAATTCCTTGGACTCTTTGTCAGAAGGAGATCAAATACGGAATAATGGCTCGTCTTGAGTCATGTTCTCCTCTTCATCATGGGCTCATGCCAGATTGGTAGACCTTCAAAGAATCTAAAGTTGTCGTTAGAAAAAGATGCAACATTGAATAATGGATGGTCTTGATCATCCTCCCACATTGGAGCTCTCCCGCGTGCTTGAAACATCGAAAGAAACAAGTAGTACAACATACAAGAACACAAAGGCAAGTAGTTCTTAACGTTGAATAAGATGCCAATTTTTACATTTCAAGCAACAACACAAGGAAAAGGCAACCATAGGATTGAATTTGAAGATGCGAGAACAAGACAAAGAATGCAAGCACTCCCTTTCTTAAAGATGAATGTCATTTTTTGTTTTATTTTTTTAACAAAGGAAAATGAAATAGAAAAAATTAAAGAGTAATTCTGGCTCAAGGAAAAGCAACAAACAAAGAGTGGTGGCTTGGGTTGTGGTGGCAGAATCGCGTGGTGGCGTAGTTTTGGTGTTTGTGATGAAGAACAGATAATAAGGAAGAATAAGAAAATTGTTTTTTTTATGGTTTTATGAAATTGAAGTGTTAAAAAATTGAATTAAACAACAAAATCAAAGATAGGACTACTCAAAACCTAGAAACCCCGACGAGTAACACCATTTGATGATGAATCGCTCGTCCAAGGATCGACCCGATCATTCTTGGTTGGAGTAGAAGGATTTCCAATCACCTTATCCTCGAATCTCACGAACACAAGTTGATGGATTTGAATGCTCTTCAACCGGAATCTCACAAATTGAATATCACGAATCTAGAACTAATCTGACGCCACTTTTAATGGTCCTTAGAATGAAAGCTTCTTTCTCTCAAGAACACATCTTTTTTTCTTTTACGTAAATATGATATGTCCTTTCTCTAGAGTTCCATTCAATTAAATAGAAAATAATTGTCTGAAAAAATAAACTATATCCCGAATATAACTAAATTAATCTAATGATATAATAAAACCTAACACGATAAGAAAATTGGATAAAACACGTAAGGCAAGTCTTCCAAATAGCCAAAAGTAAGAATCGATGCAAACCAAGGCAATGGAGCGCCCCAACATGACGCACAACCTTAGCCAATACCTGAAGTTAGTACATGATCGTGTGACCAACGGTACACGACCTTAGCTGAAAATTGATGTTGGCCCTCATTGATGCATCGTTTTGACCTCCTACGAGTGGGAATTTAGATTCGGAAGTTAGCTTTTCAAAGACACAAAAATGACCTCTAAACGACAATCATAGATTTCGTATGAAACATTGCAAGATAGAGGTGTAAAACCACAACTTCAATGTCCAAGCTCTTGTTTGGTGGGAAAGCTCGGTCATTCTTTTGAATTTCCATTGACCTGGAATTTTCTCTATCGTCTCAAATGCATGTTCCTTTGATGCTTTTGGAAGTGATCCATGTGACAAGACTTAGTTTCTTGCTCGTATCAGAAGCCTAACATGATCAAAAGCTAACAAAGTACGAGAAAGGTGAGCTAAGCACTACAAAAATCACTACCGCCAATGCTTAGGAAAAAATGGGTCATCTCCATCTGGGGAGTGCATAATGGACCACCTCAATGTTGCCCTCACCTAAATGAGGGATATATAGAATCCTCAAGCTTGACATGACCTAAACCAAATACAACTCGATCCCTGTTGAAGGGTTTCTTGAACAAATAAATTTATATCAAGACCCCGCTGAGTACAGGGAGTCAGGTTCGTCCACAGGAGATAGTCAGTATCAAGTTTTGTAACTTTTCACGCAAGCAATCAAACAAATCAAGGGTTTTTATCAAGTAAGAGAGGAATTCTAAGGTAAAGGTATCACCACAACAATAATCATGCATGCTTCCAACAAGAACTCACAACTTATTATGCAATTTAGATCATAGAAGAGTCAACTTTCGCAAACAATTCAAGTTTATTCAATCAACTTTCGCAAATTAAACAACTTTCTATCTATCCTTCAACCTAGGAATATCAACTTTCGCAAATAATCTTATTAGAATTAATCAAGCAATCAACTTTACAATTTCGCTTTTGGGTTAATCGCAAGATATATATGCCTCAACTGTTGCAAAGGAATTTAGCACAAGATAGATAGATATGATCTTCAAGCATTCAAATTATGAATTCATGTTTACACTCATGAAACACAAAGATCATGCTTTTATCACATGAAGGCGCTAACTTTCGTTAACTAGAGCAAGTAAATCAACTAACTTTCGTTCAATTAATAAACTTATTATCTAATCTCTTCTACTTCAACTAGGATAGATCCACTTTTGCTTCAAAACCCTAATTTGACTATTCTGATTCAAAGTTTCCACTTTCGCTTCAACTATGAATGAGAAATTCCAATCCACTTTCGCTTCAAGGATTAAGAGCAAGAGAATAGATTCATGCAATAAAAACAATCAAATCATGATCAAGAGGAAGCATGCACAACCATTGTTGGGTTCAACCCCAACCTTAGAGAGGAAAACTACTCACTAAGCATAATAATTGAAAACAAAACTGAATTAAAAAGGAAAAGCTTACAACTTTGAATTCAAAACAAACTTGTTCTCCAAGCAACACCAATCTCTACTATCTATCTCTATCTCTATCTATCTCTCTCTTCCTCCTCCAATGTGCCCCTCGGGCCCTAGACCGGTGTTGGTTGGCTCCCCCCGAAACAAAGGGTTTAACCTCCTTTTATAGAAGAAAAGGAGTCCTAATTCAACTAGGAAACAAGATAAAACAACCTTCCTAAAATAAAAAGATAGAATATCTCCTAAAGATCTCGGAATATGGAGAGAGTCGGCGCCACGCACGACCCTCTTGGGGTCGTTCCTGAGAGCATTGTTCTTCAAATGGGTCGTGCACGACCCTCATAGGGTCGGTCCTGAGAGTTCCTCTTTGTTTGGGTCGTGCACTACAATCAGCCTTGAGTAAAACTTGCGTAGCGGCTTCGTTACAACTCCGTTTGACTCGATTCGTTTTCCTATGTTCTTGTAACGAATTTCTCTATCTCTTTCCAAGCTCAAACTTGATCTTCAATGACTTTACTTGAGCACTTAATCTTCATCTTCTCTTCATTCTTGAATGCTATCTTCACCGGCTTTGCTTCTTTCTTCAAAAGTGCTCCAAATAGCTCCAAAAACCTATAAAACACCACCAAAGCTTATGTAGACTCCCTATATTAAGGAAATACGAAAACCTACACAAACGACTCAAAACAAAACACAAAACTAAAGAAAAAGACTCAAAGACACTAAAACACACCCTAAAAACACGACTAAAAAGGCAGACATCAATCCCAACCCACATCAGCTTCTAATCACACATGCTTAAGAGTCGGAGGTGCTTGCTAGGTTCTTGTTGATTTAGATCTAGATACATTCGAGCTCTCCATCAATGGTATGGTGTTTGGATAGATGGGCCGACGGAGGGATTAGTGGTTTTATCATTTTGGATCATGTAATATTGATTTGTCATGTATAAGTGTTTGTTGTTTATTGTTGAAACTTCTACTGATTTCTAATGGATTCTAGAAAAAATGTTTAGTGTAGTTTTGGTTTTCAAGCCATAGCTTTTGGCCTGAGTGGATGTGATTTTCTTTGGTTGAGAGGTTTCTTCTTGTTGGGCTCCAACCTATTGATTTATTTTTGGTGATTTTGTTTGAGGGGTTTCCTTAAACAAAAAGTTATTTTTTTATTGTTCTTTTCCAAATTTTTTAAGTCTAGTTTGTGTTGGGGTAGTGATAGAATTAATTTTGCTGTTAATTTTAAGGAATATTTATGTTTAAAACTTATATAGTCGATTTCTTTTTGTTTAGTTTTCGTAGTTTTTGCATTTCGGTGTATACTCTTGTACTTTTGTGTTTTTAGGTCTTTTTAAGGAGCAAGTATCGATTGAATTGTAACCTGATCCATCTCAAGTTGGAGGATTCAAGATAGGATATTTTGAAGTGTCTTTTACAAGGATATGTAAGTAAGCCACTTTTGATGAGTATTAAGTCCCATTTAAATCTGAGCTATGTATTGGAGTTGTAGTTTCGACGTCTGCATGTTGTGATGCCTAGTTTGAGAGCTACAATGGTTGTATGGAGTTCAATTGGTGTCATTGGAAATATAACTCAACAAGCTACATTTTATATTCTTACTACGAGTCCAGATTCCCACTCGAAGATTGTTGAAGAGTGTCAAAACAACTTCTAAAAGTGTTGCTAGAAGCAAGAAAAACTAGAAAAACTAATCTAGAAAATTAAGAAAAAGAAATCTAAAACTACTAGCCTTGGGTTGCATCTCAAGAAGAACTTTGTTTAATTTCGATGGCTCGACCCTTGGCATGAATTCACAAGATCTGGCATTTTCAATGCCCTTAACAATCTGTAAAAATCTTGTGAACACATCACACAAAAACATAAGTAGCACAATGATAAATTGAAAGTACATAACATACCATTCAAAAACCATTTCAACTTACTAAAAGTATGAGTACAATTTTCATGGAAAGGTATATGATGTAACCAATTTAGCTCAATTGGTGGCTTCTGAATGGTGTGATCTTTGCAGTCGTGCTTATGAACTTTGCGTCCAATAGTTTATCGTATCGACCTCTACATTCACGACCTCTGCGCACTCTTCATTCATCTTTCTTCGCCTTTTCACCACAGGGTGTGTGGCATGGTTGATGTTGAGTGAGTGTTGCATGACATAATATGATACCCCTCTTAGGTTACTAGCGGTCCAGGCAAAAACATCACACGACTTCTCCAAGAGCGCTTCCAATTGTACGGCCGCATGGCCAGCGAGGGAATCCCTGGCATAGATTTTCTCTTGCGAATTTTCAAAGGGTGTGAAGGATTTCTTTTTAAATTCTTTCAATCCCTTGGTCACATCATCACCTACTTTGAGGCCAACACTCTCCTCCCATGCTTCCACCATGAAGACCACGCCCTTTTGTTTTGTGGACATCGTGTAACAAGCGCATCCATCTTTTTGGTTGCCCCTGACCTCTCCCATTCCACCCTCAATTGGGAACTTCAACTTGAGGTGGTAGAACGACACAACGACCTGGAACTTCATCAGCGACACCCTTTCGATGACCACATTGTATACCAATGGGAGCCTCACAACACTGAATTCAACCATCTTTGTCCATCGGGTGGAACAGATCCCTAGGGTCATGCACAGGTCAAAAAGGCCCACGACATAGACCTCGTTCCCTGAGAATGAGGTGAGTTTCCCCGCTTACGGATTCAAAGAATTCGTTGAGATTCCTAACTGTTCGAACGCGCCGTAATATATTATGTCTACAGAAGAAACCGTGCCCACAAGAATGTAGTTGACCATCTTGGACCCGAGTTGGGCATGGACCACCAACGAGTTATCATGGGGTATATGCAACCCCTTGGCGTCTTCAAAGGTGAAGGCAAGGCTGGTGTGAGCTCTTGAGGACTGCTCAACACTAAATACAAAGGGGTTATAGTGAATTGCCTTTGCATAGAGCTTTGTCTCTTGCCTACTCGTCCCCGTGAAGGACGGCCACCTGAGATAGTGTGAATGAACCCGCCGGGATCAGTCACATGGATTGCTTAATCGGGGCCTGTTGTTCTACGTTGTTACCCTGTGCGTGGTCTTGAATTTGGGGCATATTGTTTGCCCATGTGGTGGAATTTCCTTTATCGGCACCGTTCGAACAACATAGAGGTCCAACCTTCCACTATAACCACGCTATTCACCGCCAAAGCAGTTCCAACACTTCTTCGCGACATTGCTCACGGTGGCTTGTTTCCTGGCCTGTGGTTGTGGGTTGGAAGGGGTTTGAGTCTACGTTAGATATATGTCCCTTCCTACTATGAGTTGGCTTTGGATTTTCCCTTTGCCTCGGGCGAACTCTTTCTCTTATTTTGCTTGGGAACTCTGGTTTACGGCGTCCTCAGCGTAGACTTAAGCGGTGATCCTTGCATGGGATCCCACAAATGTCCCCTTTTAGATGAACCATTGGTAGAATCGGCTTGGCCCTCGGCTCTTGACGCTTTCGGAAAGTGTTCCAGTTCATATCCCAAAACGTATGCGGGAAAATACTCCGGGTGAGGTTGTCCATACCTTATAAAGGGGTTCGATTGTTGCGGAGCGTTGTATGTGCCTTGTTGCGCGTATTCTGGAAATGGATATGGCTGATGTGGATAGGAGCACCTTGCTGCGCGTACCTTTAGAAGGGATATGGCTATTGCGGCACATTGTACGTCCAGCCCGGGGGTATGTCGTACGCCTAACTGGGTTGAGGGGACCCATTAGTCCTATATGAGGTACATTCAGGAGGCGCGTTGTTGGGGTGGAGCGAGAAAAATTGTTAGGGCAAGCCATTGTTGAGATTGTAACGATAAAGTTTGACAAACCTTTCTTAGGATGAAGAGGTTCCCACAGATGGCGCCAGTGATGAAACCCAAAATAAACGAGTGTTAATATTGAGATTTATGTTATTTTAGATCCTTAATTTATTCGACGCTCTCTTTAGATAACATGTGTCATTGAAGTGTTACAATTGATTATCTGTGACTTCTTTTAGAATATACACATTTCTAATACTAATACAAATATTCCTCTCTTTTAGTGACTTAAAGTCTTTTTATAACTTCGCTTTGAAAATAGCACGGTCGTTTCAAATGTTCAACACGTCGAGTCTTTTTTAACAACACAATCTTGATCTAGAGATGTTTTTCGACCCCTTGTAACCTTCGCAATATTAGCCTATTTATAGAGGTTGGGCAGAGCTATTATTACAATTCTTTCAATGTGGGATGAAAGAGTTGCCTGTGTTTGATTGGTTGAGAAAGAGGTGGCTTTTGATTTGTGTAAAAAGTGGTGCACTATGATTGATGTGAGATGTGGTTATGATATTTTTGAATCTTTCGATGTGGGACGAGTCGTCATGATGTATGCCCTTCCTCCTTATCCTTCTTCAATTTGAATAAAATAAAGAATTCAAAAAATCTAAAAACAAAAAGGAAAAATTGCGAAAAAAGAAATAGCAAAAGCTTGGCTTTGCAGCCATCGCAAGATTTGCCCTTCTTTCCTTCTCAACCCTTCTTCAATACCTTTGACACCTCTACGTATAACATGCACGATGTTTGGGGGGGGGGACAGAAAACTTCTTGTGGGATGCCCTATGAGAATCTTCAATGATTCTCACCTCGTGGGGCCCATTGTATACTTGACGCCATTATTTCTGGACGGGGGTCAGTTGTTTTGTCTGTTTCTAAATGATTTTAAACGCACACCATCAATTTTGGCCATGGATAAATTGCTATGCATCTTTTCCCCAAATTTATTTAGTTTTTGTGTTTGATTGCATGCATCCGCCACATTTCTTGTTTCTCGATTGTTTTTGGTCAAACTATTACCATACTTGATTTAGGCTACCTGTTGAGACTCACCTAGCTTTTTTTATCTAAGTAATTAGATTTATGTTCTATCAACATTATCAGGCTCTTGAAACATGGTGGATGCTTTCTACATGTTGTCTCAATACTAATGGAGTCCTTCCTTGATTGAGTGGAGAAAAGTTGTACTGAGTGTTCTACAAACTCTGACGAGTTTAATTTCTTATAATTTTGCATCAAAGGTAGCCTTCATCGTCTTAGTAGTCCTTTATTTTTATACAAATGAAAAAAATTGCTGATGACTTAATTTGTCTTTTTATTTACTCTCTCAGAGGTAAAGAAGTGTTATTTTATTGTATAACATTATCCTTCCAAAGACCTTAAATAGCTTGTTGTAGATCAAACATACATAATAAGTTTCCATTTTTTGTCCTACATAAATGTTTTGCTCCTTAAGTTCTCATACACGCAATTAATCTATTTACTATGCAAAGTGTGCTGAAACGATGATGCTATTAAATTATGGTTTGGTTGTCCGAAGGAAATTGCAATGTAATGAAGTTCTGGTTTAGCATTTACTAAAACATCAATGCCTTGACTTTCAAATATGCTATATAATAGTATTATAGGTTGAAAATTCATTTCATTTCATATGCTTAGGGATATAGTTTTTGGTGCATCATTTGGACAACTCTCAATGGCAATTTTCGGGACATAATGTTATTACATAAGTAATTTGAAGCTGAAAATTCAATACTCAAGCAACTGCAGTTGTTTTGACTACGCGCAAATGGAGTGGCGGTAAGACAGAACATCCATAATACATCATGTCTAGGTAAATTATGATTAATATGTAATAGTACTTCATATTGACTGATTACTTCGTTCCATGAAAAATAATTACATGCTTTCAGATGGTGTTACAACTAAATTAAGTTTTTCTTCTGGTTGTAGCATGTATTAGTAAGTTCTTATTTCAAATTTTTCATACAATGGTTATTAGTATACTGTGTTGAAGTCCCTTATGGAGTTTGTCAAGCTTGGGAATAGACTATAATGTAAAGGAAAGACGAGAAATAGGTAGCGGAGATCTAATTTTATGAGTGAGAATTACTAAATGAAAGAAGGGTCTGAGTCTAGACTTAGAAGTAATCCCCCACAAACGTCTCGATCGGGCTTGCCAATTCGTTCTATTTGTTAACTACATAAATAGAAACGAGCATGTGTGGTAAATGCGAGCTTCTTCCTTATCTTTAACATCAAATTATATAACCAAGGCTAATTGACACTTAAAACATTATTTGATTGTTTCTATCATATCGTAGTCTGTTAGTAGGAATGTGATTGGTGATGATGATGATTGCCTGAGTTTTGTTATTATTTTTGAGTCTCTTAACTTCCTCCCTGATGCACAATATAGGAAGTGTATGATTTTTAGTAGGCTTGTCTTCACGCAAAAAAAAAAGAAGAAAATTTTGATTACATCATAAATATTTACTATCTTATGACTTTCATATGACGATAGGTTCACAAAGAATGTTCATATATATTATCTTTTGTGGCTTAAATAAGTTTTTTAATTTTTTTGCATTTCTTTGATGTTGGCTATTTACAAGGGGAAGGAGAAAATTTAGTTCCAAAAGTTCATTCCTAGGTTTTTAGCTTTAGAAAGAGAAAGTACAGAAATGAAGCATGTAATACAAGCTAAAAATGCGGAAAATCCAAGAATGTTTTCGATGAGAAATTGGAAGTGGAGAAGAAAAATGTCATGCTTCTTCAGACTAAAGGAGGGATGGATTTAAACCTAGGATCGGGTTGATGTGAGATAAGAGAAGAATGTTTATCCCCTCTACCTCCTAATCTCCAACCTCCTTTTCGGAGAAGGGTAGTTATAGAAGCAAAATTGAACTTGTTTATGGTGCAACTTATTTGCTACTCCCTCCGTCTAAGTCTAATTGGCTTTTGAGCAATATACACACATATTAAGACAAATATTATTCTAACCAAAATACCCTTATTTATTAACTCTTTTTTTTTACAACTTTCAATCTAATTATTGCATGTAATATACTTTACATTTTTCAATTCATTTAGTTGAGGGTAAATCTGGAAAGTGTTGGAAAAAATAGCTAAAAGACCAAATAGAATTAGACAAATACTTGTGTCTAAAAGGCCAAATAGATCTAGATGGAGGGAGTATTTCTTAGCATCATTTTGATTTTACAATGATGTTTATTTATCTCTAATGTTAACTCACATGACAATCTAAGTGTTGTTGATATTTGGCCATTTTTGCTACATCGTGGTGAATTTTTTTTGGTAGAAGGAGAGGCAGCACTCTCCGGCCCCTCAAGGAGGCGTTTTATTAATAATAGAAAAGTGGGCTAAGTAGTCAGCAAACGGGGGATAGCCCGACCCCTTACATCATCAAACAATAATAAATTAATCCCCTCAGGCGGGACAATCAATACATGCATACTGAGGGAACAAGAGAAACCATAAGACACGAGGCGATCGGCAACCGTATTTGCCTCACAATACACATGACGGAACTGGATAGCCCAATTCCTACTCAAAAAGCCTTACATTTAGTAACTAGGCTAAACAACGGATGCCATTTATTACGTCTAAAATTAAGAAGATTGATAACAAGTTGAGAGTCGGTTTCTAATAAAACTTTATGGTATCCTTTCTCCCTAGCTAGTAGAAGGCTGTTGTAAACGCTCCACAACTCCGCCATCGAGACAAAGCAACAACCAATATTGTGGGCAAAACCGCAAAGCAATCGACCATTACTATTTCGCACAATTTTGCCCGAAGTCGCCATCCCATTCCCTCGAACCGCACCGTCGGTGTAGAATTTGACCCAATCCGCCTCGGGATGGACCCAAGACACTTCTTGTAACACCCCTATTTTGTAACATTGGGTATTACCGCCAGTGACCTCGGATTTAACCGTCCAAAGTCACCCTAGGCTTTAAATAATTTAATGAGAATATAATTAAAGAAGAATTGACTTAAAGCGGAATTTTATTCATTGATAAGAACTTTCGTTCATTACATTGAGAGTCGTTTTACAAATGATGTAGCAGCGGAAAATGAAGCCCATATTAAAAAGGGTTGAAAAGACGTATTTAAAAATACATGTATGTTTCTCCAAGACAAATCATATGATGATGATTTTCTTGGTTAAAATAGAAGAGCTGGTGCACTATCTTTTGAATGCTTTGCTTCTTAAAAATTCCTTCCTTCCTTCAACGTCGTCTTGCCTTGATCTTCTATCCTTGTATAATTCTTCTCGAATGTTCTAGCCTCTATCTTTAAACTTTGTGGGAACTTCCTAGAGTCTGGCATAAGTCACGAAGGGCGAGAAATGCCAAGCAAAAATGCGGAGAAGCGGAATTAGTCTAAGGAGACTAAGCAAGCGAGAATGGAAATTCTCAAGGGTATTATGGTAATTTATAATGTTCGAGAGATATTATCGGGATGCGCTTTTAGATATAGAACTTTATGTGGGGCTTATCGGAACGGAGAAGAGTGTATCTCGAGAGGAGATAACTCGTTAATCGAGAGAAGACCTACGAGATTGTAGACTTCTTAGAGTAGAAAGTATGTTGGGAACGTTATTAATTCATACAAGTTTTGAAAACCTCCCGCTCCCTTGTAGGACCTCAACAAACCTCATCTTATTCGGTGCTTCAAATAGGGGAGGTGGCCCAAAGGCGCTTAAGTACCCGCCCACCTTAGACAAGCCCGAATAAGCATTCAGATTGGAAAGACGATCTTTTCAAGAACAGGGAGCCGGGTGGTTTTCCAAGCAAGTTGTACTATTCCAACTCGGTTTTAGTTTCTTTTAATTGTGCTTTGGCACTTATCGTATGTCCTGATAAAACTTTCACTTACGTTAATGATTTTTAAGAGTGTGGGGGGCATGAATGGGTCCGGATCCACTAACATGAACTAAGTTCCGGGCACTTAGCTAGGGTGCACTCGTCCTCCTCTGAGAAGGAGCAGACATAGATCATGATCCGTAAAGTCGCGGGAAGAGAGGGCAAGGTGCCATACCACTCGACTTAGAAAATTATATAGAGGTGTCGGGTTAATCCCGCACCCTCATTATTTCATCCAAACCGATCTCGAAAAGTGATCTTAAACAAGCAAGGTCACAAACAAGACTAGCGTATCGTCCTATCGAATATTAAATAGCGGAATAACGATAACAATTGGGTCGTTATTTCTAACATTCGATATTCCTAGATTCATTTATTATTATCAAACAAGTTGTTCCCAACATCAAGGAATTTCACGAAATGAATTAACGAGGCTACAAGGAGAAATTCCACTTGCCTTAATTTGCGAGCGTGTACTTTCGAACGATACTATAATAACTGTGGTTTTTAAGGATATTTTTGAATTTTTCTCGAATATCCTTTTAACCTCTTTTTCTGTTTTAACGCTTAATCCAATATTTTTGTCGGAATTTAAATCCTAGCAAATTCTTGGTGATATCCTAAAATCATAAAGAAATGATTCTATGGATCGGTGTGAATTCTAGGATTTTTCAGTGGAAAAAGAATATTTATTGGATAAGCCATCTTTTTAATTATGTATTGTAAAGGATTTAAAATACGAAACAGAAGCCTTGAAAGTTGAAGGTAGCGTGATAAAATCATGGAAAATTGATTTTTATTGGTCTACATATTTTACGGGACGTTTTCCGTTTAGTAAGTTTTTCCACCAAGGTACATAATTTTACCGCTTTAACGCGAGTTCCGTTCCGAGACGGATTTTGGTTTTAAACCAATCTCTTCTCTGCCTCCTTAAGAAAGAAGGAAACAAAGAGATAGAATCAGGATTGTACGAGAACGAGGCTCGGAGAGAGAGAATTCGAGCGCCTTCCCTGCCCCGTTGCTTCCCTCGTTCTCCGCCTTCTCTGCCCCGTCCACCACCTTCTCCTCCGCCTTTTCTTCTTCTTGCTCAGCCACCTCTTCCCCCATGTGCAGCAGGAAACCAACAAGGACGGAATGACAGACTCGGGGAGAAAAAATTTGAATTCTTCATCGCCGACGTACCTTTGCCTCGCCCCTGTGTTGGGTGGCAACCGCCGGCCTCCTCCTTGACCACCCCTGAACTTCAACCACCAGGCGGCGCCACCAGCACACCTTGCTGCCTTGTTCGAGAGAGAGAGAGGAGCTGGGCGGAACGGCGGACTGGGAGGAAGAATTCGTCATCATCGTCAAGCTTCTCTGCCTCGCTATGTGTCGCCGCCGGTGATCACCTGCTCGTCCGACCACCACCCACCACGAGGGCTGCCACCGGGCAACACCCAGCCACCCTTGGGCTCGGGGATCGAGCCAATATAGAGCCAAACGAGCCATGGGCTCAAGTGAAGGTAATTACGATCGAAATTAATTAGCGAGTTAGTTGCGGAGCCACCGTAAGGACCTTTCGGTTCCGCATTGCTAATTAAATTTTTGGTTTTTATAATCTTGATGTTGATATGGTCTCACAGGTTCAAACCGCTCGTGAAACGGACGTCCGGATCTTCAGTTATAGCGAATACAAATTTTGATACCGATTGGCAGGTAAAGCACTTCGGATAATTACTCGGGATTCGTTGTTAATCAGAATGATCCGAGATTTCGTCACCTTTAAGAACTGTTACTAAGGAACACTTTTTGTTTAGAAAGTTGTTCCAAAAGTGAAGTGGATAATTACTTATAAATTCGCCAAGATGGCTCCTTAAAGCATGATAATTAATTAAGGATTATTTATGAATCGATATTCGGAAATCAAATCGTTTATCGATTAGGAAGTTGTAGGAGTTGAGTATACAACTAAGAAGTGTATCCATGAGCTCGTTGTTGAGAAATCTTTTGTTATATTTGACAGAAGGGTGATAAAGATTACTGTTGAATTGCTAAGGACGTTGAGCACGCCTTCTAAGGCAAGTGGATGATTCTCTCTTGCGTTATTGTTATTAATGAGGAATGGAATTCCATTTGATCCTCATGTTGGGAATAATTTGTATGTTGAATAAAGTTTGATAGGTTGTTATTTTGTTAGAAATAATGACTATGTCGTTATTCTAGTTTTTGCACTAGAATTGAACTTAGGACCGTTATGGGATCTTGTATGTTTAGCTGTCTCATGCTGAGACATTGTTGTGAAGTAAAATAGTTAGAGATGGGAGTTTAGACTCCAAAACAACTCTTTAGTGGTCCTATGCTGAAACATTGTTGTAGAATAAGTTAGTTCAGGGGTAGGAGCCGAGCCTCCAATGACCTCTTTATAACAAAGTTTGTATTGGGGGGAGTAGCTTGCTAGCGGATCCCAATATTGGAGTCATGACTCATGTCTCGCTTCACGTTGAAGGAGAACAATGGTGCACTCTAGCTAAGTGCAAAAAGAACTGATGTGGGTCAAGTGGTCACGGATGAAATAGGCCCTCTCACCCTGACGACGTCAGTTACAAGGAATTTATCGGCAGCAGTTTGGGTCGATTAAAAGTGATTAAAATGAATGTGTAATGTTAAAATCATAAAGTGAAGAGAGTGCGATAGGCACGTTTGTGTAACTGAATGGTTAGTTCTTTTGATAACCATTCTTGCTCCTGATTAAGGTTGATTCTTAATCAAACTTTGATTAAGTTAAGCTGATTAGTCGTTGAAGACGTTTGTGAGCATTGTGTGGCTAGTATAAGTTTCCATTAATCGTTTATGTTTCTTAAAGAAACCACAAGCTGTGGTGATCTCCCTCTTGATTATGCAAGTCTCCTTCTTATTCTCTATAAGACTGCTAACTGTTGGATCATAATCCGAGTCTAATCGGATTTGGATGCCAATATGTTTAGTTACAACCATAAGAACCAAGTTAGTTTCTCCGCTTGCTTAGTCTTTCATTAGACTAACCCGTCCATCTTCTTTTCTTTTGTATGGTCGGCTGGTGTCCACCGTTGGCATACCACACATCAGGCTCTTCTTGGAAGTTGATTCAAGAGGTGGATCCAGAGGTTTGAAGTTTCAGAAGTTGAAGAAAGGTTTCCAATGGCTATACTTGAATGAAGTTCTTGGTTAAGTTGCTGCAAAGCGAAGTGAGAAAGAAGTTAAGAACTTAAGGAAGACTTGATAATGACTTTGTTTAAATAGAAGGTTGTTCTATTTATTTACTAATTCTTTTTAAGTTAAGGCTTGTATAAGACCTTTTATTCTCTTTTCCGCTGTAAAGTTTTACTTAATTTTGTTAGGTTTTAAATGGTTTCTTTTACCTTGTTCTAGTATGTTCTATCAGGTTAAAGCCTTGGGTAACTCTGGTTTAGTCTTAATCGGGGTTACTGGCGGTAATACCTCCAGGGTAAGTAAGGGGGTGTTACAAAAGTGTTATCAGAGCTAAAAGTTCCTAAGTTTTGCTTAAGACTTTCATCTTCTATATAGAATTATGGAGAATTCTATATGGATGTTATCTTAGAACCATTTATGGAAAGTGGTTAAGATTGGAAGCCAGACTCGTGAAGAGATAGAAGGAGGAAAGGGAATTGGAGAACAAGAGGTAACAAGTTTGTAATGGCTTATGTGAAAAAGGTCCTATAGTGGACATTTGATACCCTGGAGATGGGAATGGATTCCGAGAAGGATCCAAAGTAAGATTAGGTGAAGATTCCTAAAGTTGACCCGATTTTAGACCAAGTTCTCAATGAATTCCTATTCTCTCTTGAGATTCTGAACTGAGTGTACCTTCGTCGTTTCTTTCATGTTATTTGGAAACTTCTTGTGAGATTTTGAAGTTAAGTATTGTACTTCATAAAGACTTTTTATTTTGAAGGTTTCCTATTTTCAGCTCGTATGATGGAAGATTCCAAGTTAAGAATTTTGTTTAATAAGATCACGATTTAAAGCTATGCGAAAGGAATTGGTAGTTTCCTTGTTTGGAATGCGTATGTTAATGCTTTGTTTGTAAAAAGGAAATTCTGAAGTCAAGTTTCTTTGAGACTGAAGTTATATGATTACGAATTTTTACAAAAATACTTTCTTAAAAACTCTAAGTTTTGGAGTTGAATTTCAAGAGAAGTAGAAGTTGGAATCTCTACTTTTGGCCTTAAGATTGGAAAGTCTTGACAGAGTTGGAGTATTTATGAAAGTTCAATGTGGATGGTGAGGTGATATAAGAATACTGAAAAGAAAATGATTATCTTTGCAAACTTTCTTCAACAAATTGTGTTGGTAAGTCTATAGTATAGAATCTTGGATATTCTATATCTTTCTATTGTTTGGAAGTGAGAGTACGAGCTTTGAAGTGCTCTAGTGTTTGATCAATTAAATTGATAATCTAATGGAAATGCAACTCAATTTTAAACCGATACAAACTCGGATTCCTATATGTGTTGTAATCTTTAAGTTGAAAGGGATTGAGAATCCGAAACGACATGGGAATCTTTTATGATTATGGTAAGGAAGAAAGGAGGAATGTTGATGCAGTAAAAGCTGTGTATAAGTGGTTAATCATTAGGGTTGTGATGGATAAGGTGGGTTGGTTAAAATGGATTAAGCAAGTAGAAGTTCATCGGTAATGTGTTTATATTCAATTAACCACTTAATGCAAGTGTTGATTGATTGGGATGAATTATTGGTACTCAAGTGTTTAACCCAGAAGGCTATTCTGTTGGAATTTTGTAACCTTATGCCAGTTCGGGGTAAGGATATGAGGCTTGAGATGTATAATCAAGCAGTATGGGAATTAATGCTAAAGACATTTCTAAGTTGTAAATGGTATGGGCTTATGTTTCTTGAAGGATAGAAA
This sequence comes from Fallopia convolvulus, assembly GCA_964016875.1. NCBI lineage: Eukaryota > Viridiplantae > Streptophyta > Magnoliopsida > Caryophyllales > Polygonaceae > Fallopia > Fallopia convolvulus. The sequence goes on along the minus strand of OZ024735.1, from coordinate 12,529,002 downwards.
CAATGAGGTTCAAGATTCAAAGAATTACTCATAGAATGATTTTGGTATAACTATCTGTGTTATGTAAACAGTTGAGAGGAAGATCTCAATAATTCAGTGTTATGATCAATAAGGTTTAGACCATAGCCCTGGGAAGTAATTTTAGCTATGGTTGGGTTCTGAAGATTATATATTAGTCAAATCCAATGTCTAAGGTGGTACAGTTGAAATTGTTCAGTGTTAGGTGATCTCCTAACAATAAGTTCTTCCCTTGCAAAGTGAGTTGAAAGTAAGATAATAAAAAGGAATATTTCATCTTTGCACATCTATGTGAGAAGAGAAGACAATAATGGAAGATTTTGATTTGTTTAACCAAGGTAGAATTTGGAAGGATCTCATAAGGTTATGTGGAGCCATGTACTTCCATATGTAATAAGGAATTGGAAATTGGAAGAATTTCCTTATGTAAGGGTAAAAGGGTAGTAAATACCTTGGGACATGTTACAGGGTAAGTTTGTTTACCTTTGAATATAGGAGTTGAGATGACAAGTAAGCTCCAGAAAATCTATGGTTTTGGAGAGTAGATGAACTCAAGCTTTGAATTCTAGTGAGGAATCATTAATACTTCATCTTAAAGCAATATGTCAAGATGATATACAAATCGAGAATGATCTCAGGAGGATCTATGTTATAAGTATAAAGATGTTGAGATCTTTTCTTTAGTAAGAACTGCAAGTAAATGAATTCAAGTAAGCAACCTTTTTAGTGAAACTTGTAAAGTTAAGATGAGTTTTGACCAAGTCGTATCAAATGAGGATTACTTCATACTATGGAGTACGGAAAAGTATGATAGTGTATTGGAAGTGAGAAAAGGTCAAGGTACGTCACCAGGAACTATCTTGAAGAAGAAAAGAAGTGTTATACTTCAAAAAGGAAGTGATGTGTTTAGAAACGAATTAGTTTGTCTTTGCTCCTTTGAGACTCATCTTTGATTTTGAGAAAAATTCAGATATGAAATTTTAAGGCAATGTTAGTTGTTAAAACGCTTTGAGAGTAAGTGTTTTTACGGTTTTTATAGTGGTGAGTAAGAATGTAATTTGTCTTCCATCCTGATCACATGGTAAGGCAAGATTACATGTCTTACTCATATGAGAATGCAGTAAAGGATTATGTTTATTTTATTTCCCATCCTGATCACATGGTGGAATAAGATTACATAATTCCTTGGGTTTTAGATAGAATAAAGAATTTATAAGAATTGTAAATAATTGTCATAATTTGAGTAATGTGCAGTACTGTCTGGATAAAATTTTTGGAAGTAAGCATTTGCTTCCATGTAAAGTGTTTGAGCCAGACTTTAAAACTCGTGAAACGGACGTCCGGATCTTCAATTATAGCGAATACAAGTTTTGATACCGATTGACAGGTAAAGGACTTCGGATAATTACTCGGGATTCGTTGTTAATCAGAATGATCCGAGATTTCGTCACCTTTAAGAACTGTTACTGAGGAACACTTTTTGTTTAGAAAGTTGTTTCAAAAGTGAAGCGGATAATTACTTATAAATTTGCCAAGATGGCTCCTTAAAGCATGATAATTAAGGATTATTTATGAATCGATATTCGGAAATCAAATCGTTTATCGATTATAAAGTTGTAGGAGTTGAGTATACAACTAAGAAGTGTATCCATGAGCTCGTTGTTGAGAAGTCTGTTGTTATATTTGACAGAAGGGTGATAAAGATTACTGTTGAATTGCTAAGGACGTTGAGCACGCCTTCTAAGGCAAGTGGACGATTCTCTCTTGCGTTATGGTTATTGATGAGGAATTTAATTCCATTTGATCCTCATGTTGGGAATAATTTGTATGTTGAATAAAGTTTGATAGGTTGTTATTTTGTTAGAAATAACAACTATGTCGTTATTCCAGTTTTTGCGCTAGAACTGAACTTAGGACCGTTATGGGATCTTGTATGTTTAGCTGTCTCATGCTGAGACATTGTTGTGAAGTAAAATAGTTAGAGATGGGAGTTTAGACTCAAAAACATCTCTTTAGTGGTCCTATGCTGAAACATTGTTGTAGAATAAGTTAGTTCAGGGGTAGGAGCCGAGCCTCCAATGACCTCTTTATAACAAAGTTTGTATTGGGGGGCGTAGCTTGCTAGTGGATCCCAATATTGGAGTCATGACTCATGTATCGCTTCACGTTGAAGGAGGACAATGTTGCACTCTAGCTAAGTGCAAAAAGAACTGATGTGGGTCAAGTGGTCACAGATGAAATAGGCCCTCTCACCCTGACGACATTAGTTACAAGGAATTTATCGGCAGTAGTTTAGGTCGATTAAAAGTGATTAAAATGAATGTGTAATGTTAAAATCATAAAGTGAAGAGAGTGCGATAGGCACGTTTGTGTAACTGATTAAGGTTGATTTTTAATCAAACTTTGATTAAGTTAAGCTGATTAGTCGTTGAAGACGTTTGTGAGTGTTGTGTGGCTAGTATAAGTTTCCATTAATCGTTTATGTTTCTTAAAGAAACCACAAGCTGTGGTGTTCTCCCTCTTGATTATGCAAGTCTCCTTCTTATTCTCTATAAGACTGCTAACTGTTGGATCATAATCCGAGTCTAATCAGATTTGGAAGCCAATATGTTTAGTTACAACCATAAGAACTAAGTTAGTTTCTCCGCTTGCTTAGTCTTTCATTAGACTAACCCGTCCATCTTCTTTTCTTTTGTATGGTCGGCTGGTGTCCACTGTTGGTATACCACACATCAGGCTCTTCTTGGAAGTTGATTCAAGAGGTGGATCCAGAGGTTTGAAGTTTCAGAAGTTGAAGAAAGGTTTCCAATGGCTATACTTGAATGAAGTTCTGGGTTAAGTTGCTGCAAAGCGAAGTGAGAAAGAAGTTAAGAACTTAAGGAAGACTTGATAAAGACTTTGTTTAAATAGAAGGTTGTTCTATTTATTTACTAATTCTTTTTAAGTTAAGGCTTGTATAAGACCTTTTATTCTCTTTTCCGTTGTAAAGTTTTACTTAATTTTGTTAGGTTTTAAATGGTTTCTTTTACCTTGTTCTAGTATGTTCTATTAGGTTAAAGCCTTGGGTAATTCTGGTTTAGTCCTAATCGGGGTTACTGGCGGTAATACCCCCAGGGTAAGTAAGGGGGTGTTACAGATACAGAATTCGATGGCTTAGACGGGGTTGAGGCTTCGACCTAACGACACGAAAGATAACGAGAGAATTTTTATTAAAATTCCTTATCTCTTTCAAGATTTTATTTTCTCTTATTTTCCTTTTTTTAAGAGAAATTTATAAAGACTAAATTATTAAAATAATAACTTAGGTGGAGGGGTAAAATAATAATTTCCTTGATTATTATTTCTTTGATTGTAATATCCCAAGATTACTTTATAAAAAATAATTATATTTATATAAAGTTGTATATAATTTGAAAGTCAAGACAACTCCTTTTTGAATTATTATTAATATTTCTATTCTATGGTTAAAGCCCATTAAAATAATCACAACTTTTTATCACAACCCAAAGTTAAAATAATATATTCTTACTATGTTGGGTAAATCTTTATTAATGACATGCTAGGTGATAAAGTTACATAAATTCCATTAATAATATATTTTCTATATTATTTATATTCCATATTGATCATATAAATTACTTTCTTTATAGAAAAAAAAATTCCTTTTTATGATATATATTTAGTCTATATTCAATATATCTTTTTATTCTATACTTTAACCATATAATATATTTCATGACCAATATATCTTATCAAAAATATTTAAGTTTATAATATGCTCTTTAAGTGACATGCAAACTAATTTAGTCACATATATAATTTCCTCTTTAATAACTCACTTATAATATTTATTCAATTAATTTAAATGAATATTATATATATGTAGAAATTATATTATAAACTGTTATTGATTAAAATATGAGTCGGGAAATTATACCGAGCGAAAACGAGAGCGGAATGGGCACAAATTTCGAGGTTGTTGGTCCACACCTCTTTTCTCTTCCCAAACGAAAGAAAACAACACAACTAGCCAACTTCGCCGGTGTGCTACGTTGTCGTCTGAAGGCCAATGGGGGCGCTTCAAGCGACAGTCGGTAACTGGACACCCCCTCTTTCAACTATTTTCAATGGATGAAGCTAAGGCGGTTAGAAGGCGGCGTACGGTGGTCGGGAACTTCGGTTGTCGCCAGTCCGTTCTATTGGAATGGGTGCAAGTTGGTCGTCGAGGTAGGTTAGCGCGGTCCTAGCGGCGAAACCAGTAATTGGGAGGGGATGTAAGTTACGACAGCTGAAACCTCTCATCCCCCTCTTTATACTGTTGGCAAAATCTCCGGAAACGGATGTGTAACGAAGGCGTACGAGCTTGGAGAATAGCGCTCGTCACCAGCACGAAAAACCAGAAAATTGTACATAGTCGACTGGTTTGGATGCATTTTTGGCTCGATTTTTGTGGTGTTTGTGCCTGATTGATTGAGGGATTTTGTAGGCAATTCCTTCCTCTACATTTAGGGACTTGAATCACAAAATTTGGTAGAGAAACGAGCTTGGAATCGCTCTTTGAATATCATGCACAACTAGTGCAAAAAATCTGGAATTTTTGGGTAAAAATCAGAATTTTGAGGGAGAAAGAGGAAGGTGAATTTCTGAAATTTTGGGGGAGATTATGGAAGAAAATGAGAGGAGAAGAAATGATTAATTTGTGAGTCTTTCCTCTAGACAACACCGCAATTTATAGTGGTGGAAGACATCCTCTTTGATCCACACCTCCATGGATGGACCTTTCATGGAAGAGGTGATCCATGGGTGTTGGTTCATTGTGTGCTTCTTGCAATGGAGGTGGAAGAAGAAGATTGGTGAAGAGGCGAGGTGGGAAGAGAGGTCCTTAGTGGCCATGGTAGGAGGTGAAGACATGCATTGCTCAAGTGTCAAATCAAGTCATGTCTTCTAAGAAGGAAGAAGGAAGATAGGGGAATAAAAGGATTAAAAATCCTTTATTGGTAGATAAGTTATTATGGCATAGTGGAAAGGAGTGTGTGTTAGTTTGTAAAAATACAAGAGGTTGTGGGTTCGAGTCCCACCTCTCGCATTTTTTTTAATTATTTTTGGCCTTTCCTTTGCATATTTTATTTGTATTATCATATTAATTGAAATTTCGAAAATTATTATGAACTATATTTGTTTGAATTTTTATTTTTCATTTTGATAACCTTTTATAAGCTTTTTATTATTTACTAAGAAAATTATAAAAATATTTAAACTCTCTTTTTAAGAAAAAAATATTTAAATAAATACCCGATTTGCTTAATATACTTAATTAAATTCTTAATTGTCATTGTCGTAAATTTTTTATAATATGAGATTATAAAGATTATTAAATTCCCTATTTTAGAACAAAAAAAATTATTGTAATAAATACACGTTTTATTAATTTAGAATTTAGCGGATATTACACTTCCTGCATCGTGGTGATTTAATGAGTATTTATGTGCATATAAGTTTGAGATTTTGCTTATTTATTATGAATTTGAGCTGTTGCACTTGTTTTTTTTGAGTAGGTAAGAATTTGATTGACCAAACAGCCCTGGTGCAATCGAGAGACCGGCGAACCGGTGACCGGATAAACCGGTAAACATCGAAACTGGAAACGGACCGGCGACGAACGGAAGGAGACTCCACACCGCCGATGAACCAGCTCGGAAACGGGAAGGAAACCCCGTCAAAGTGTACTCCACCCATGAAAGAGTACAAGCGCCAGGGCCAGACAAGGTCGAGGCTGAAACTTCAAGAAGATGAAGAAACCCAAACCAGGTCAACACCCGCAAACAAAGCAAAAGCAAACAAAAGACCAAGGGAAAAAAGGCCGAGCCCAAGGAAACACCCAACAAAAACCCCAACAAAACATCAACCATACTTAAAAGAGCCCAAAGGCCCACTCATCCAATCCGTAGAAAACCAAATGGAAGGAAAGCTTTCACGTAGCCAGTAACAAAATTGGGAACAAAGTAAGATAGGTCCCACGTCATTCAACAATCATGTCATGAAATAACAAGCTCTCCTTAGGCCACGTAGACCCCATCTCAAAACTAAGCAAAAACAGTAATGACGAAGAAAAGACACGCAACAATCGTTCGGAAATGCGATACCGGTGGCCAACGGAAAAAGATCCACGAGTCCACTCCAACAGAGCACAAAGCCACAAACGTACAAAAGCCACCCGCCGGCCGGACACTGGACAAGACGACACCGGCCATAGTCTGAGTCAAGACCAAAACTCAAATACCCACAAGTGCCGGAAACACAAACCCAAAGCAAACATAACGTGATCGAACAACACATCCTCATCAAAAACCAGTCAACATATGCTTTTAGAAAAAAATGGAGAAACGAATACTTTCATCGGCAAACACAAACAGGTGGTCATGTCCAAGTTCTAGAAATTTTCTCAACAAAACTTTAAGCCTTCTTGGCAAACAATCAGACCTTCTCGGTCATATTCAAGCCTTCTCCGCATGATATAGAGCCTCAGCGGCTACAAACATGCCTCCTCGGCAAATTCGTTGTATTGAGTTTCTAGAGAGAAGGGCCCTAGAGCCCTCTTATTAGTTATTATGGTGAGCAAATCAAATGTTTTTGAGTTGTTGCAGTTGGTATTGTTTTTTCCAAATGAATTAGCCAAATAACTACCCCGTGCAGCACAATCAAAATTCCCATTTCAACAATTATTATCACGATTGAAATTAGTTACATTTATTATTATTTTTAAACTTCCGACTAATTTGATCGTGTTTTAAGTTTGCAGAACTTGAATCAAACACAAATTTCAAGCAAAGATGTCGTCAAATCATGTACATTTATTATTGAAATCTAGATTTCATAATTTCAAGAGAAAAAAATCCATTTTTTCGTTTATGTACCTTTGCTTCCGGCGAGAAGGAAGGAAAAGATGGACGTTTACGTGTGAAGTGATTGGTAGGGACTTGGGAGATATCTTGTTGCTCCATCGGAACGCTGGTCTACGCTGTATTATACTATACAAATCGGTGATGTAACCAAATAAAAAGTTTTGTATTTGTTTTAGATAAATTATTATATATACTTAGACGGGAATAAATGTATTTTTTTAATAAAAATGCATATGTGATGAGGTATTTTTCGTGGTCGTTTATACCTATCAAAGAAACCTTAACTTAACCAACTCAGTAGAGCGGTAAGTAAGGGTCGATCCTACAGAGACTCTTGTATTTGTGTTATTACTTGTATGCCAAGTAACCAAAGGGGGTTTGTAATTGTAAATTCTAACCTACTATGCAAGAATAAAACTAACTATGAATGCAAAGATGATTTAAATATATGAAAGACAAACATGTTCAACTAGTTAGATCCATCATGATATTGCTTTGTTGATCATCGATTATCTTGATTCTCTTCTCTCTTGAATAATCTATTGTGGATAATGATCCTACTAAGGATTAAAACCCAAACTTCATATTTAGTTGGTAGAGCTACCAGTCTAACAACCCTAATTAAATAATAACCTAGAAGACCGTCTAGATTCAATTAAATAACAGCATAACGATTCAAGTTATCAATAGAAACAAACAACTTAGAGCAACCAGATATCTAAGTGACTTGTGAATTTATTCCCTTCTTCAACCAACTAGTCCAACCGGTACTAATTGATTAAAGTCTACTCTTGATCAAATTAAATCCAATCGGTAATTAATCAGATTCAGTTATAACTAGAAATTCAATTAGGTGATCAATCTAACAAAACCCTAGTTTAGATTCAATTAAGCACATGGAATAATTTCTATTCAAGTTTGTTGAGAATCAATCAAACCTCACAACTATATACAAATCATGACTTCAATAACTAGTCAAACAAAATAAATTTAGCAATGCATAATTGAATTGAAATCAAACTTACAAAGGTTTCAAAGTCTGCCTCTAGAGAGAAAAACCATAGCCTCCAAAAGTTGATCAAAAGTTATGAGAAAATAAACTAACATAAAGTATTTATATGTCTCTAAAAATAACCCTCAATAACTATATCTAAAACATGCTACTCGGATAATACAAGCCCAAACCAAACTCAGCCCAAATCCTTCGGCCCAAAATCATGTCCGCGTGAAAATGACGAATGCGCGGCTTGACCAAAATGCGCGGCCGCGCTTTATTGCATCCTCGCGTAATTGGCTTCAGTTGAGAATGCGCGACCAGAATGCTCGGCTTAGCATCCCACGTTCTTTCCTTGTCCTTGGCTCTTCATTTGTACTTCTTCAATCTTCAATCCTAGCATCTTCTTACTTCTTCAAATCATCCACCACCTCCATGGTCAATCAAAATCTCGCCCCGCTGTTGCTCCTGAACCTAAAACCTGTAAAACCGAGCAAACCAGCGCATAATATCCGACAACACAAAAACCTAAAAACTACATAAAAACCAACCTAAAACTAACTAAAACATATATAAAACATGCATCTAAACTACTCCTATATGCAAGCTATCAATATTAGGGGTGTTCATAACCGGATATCCGATCCGATCCGGCTAATCGGATCGGATATCCGCAATAAATTTTTCTCTAAAACCATATCCGTATCCGATCCGGGTATACCCGGATATCCGATCCGTATAGCTCGGATCGGATCGGATATTTGTGGTGGATATCCGAATATCCGAATATTCATATTTTTATATTTTTTTGTATTTAAGTTCCAAATAATTTATTCAGTCGGTAAATTTCACCCAAAAATCATGATCCAAATAATCATCCGCATAAAAGAAAGAGAAAGATAATTTAAAATAAAATAAAAATGGGGTGTTAAATATCGATTTAGGTTTTATTTAACGTTAATTTTATTTGTGAGGTGAAATGTATTAAAAATATTTAAAAAACAAATAAAAAAGGGCCAGTACTAGAAAGTCGAAGCACGTAAAACTACTTGGGCTATTAAATTTTTTGTCATTGCACATAATATATATGTATAGTATAATACCCTCAGATATCCGGGTAGTTTGACGACCCGATCCGTATCCGATCCGATGATCCGGCTAATTTTTTCGGATCGGATCGGATTCGGATAATTTTCCAACGGATTCGGATTTTCGCGGATCGGATCGTCGGATCACCGGATCGGATTGACCGGATCGGATATTTTTGAACGCCCCTAATCAATATGTGATATGGTTGACACATGTGCCAAATTAAATTAACTTTAGTCATATTACATAAAGTTTGGTTCAAATAAAATAAATTCTTATCCTGAAACGAACTCTTATCTTGAAACGAATACTCTTTTTCTAGTTCGGAGTCACTTTTCTTATTTCGGATTGCATTTTTTCGGATTTGCACTTTTCGTACTTTGTAGTGGACTTTTTATACTTTTTGTAGTGTATTTTTTCGGATTGCACTTTTCGTATTTTACAATGCACTTTCGTGTAAAAAGTGCACTATAAACTATGAAAAGTGTATTCCACCGTTTCACGTTTTAGGATGAGAATTTATTTTATTTGAACCAAACCCATATTACATATACGAAAGTAGTAGATATCATTATTTTTGTGATGCTTGTATACTATTCGTCATTGAGTCCTAATCCCTACATGGGTTGCATTCTCAACGTATATAAGGAGAATAATATTATTGGAAACAGTTTTTTTAATCTATATACTAAGAATATAGGTTAAGTTTTAACAAAAAAAAATATAGCTTAAGTTTTAACAAAAAAAAAATATATAGATTAAGTATGTTATTGTTAGGAATTAAGACCTTAAAAGAAAATTAATAAATCCTATATAATAATTAAAAAAATTAATTAAATCTAAATTAATATAATTCAGTAAAATACTTTTAGTTTTAATACTTTTAAAGGGCATGTATGTTAGAAAAATCATATTGAAAAATATATTTTAGAACTTGTTATATGGCTGGATTCCGTAACTGCCTAATTATTTACTCCCTCCGATCTATTCTACTTGTCTTTTTAGATTTTTTCACATATATTAAGAAACTCATTGAAAATAAAAAAATATCATTGAAAATCCAAAATTTTCTAAATGTAATCACCAATTAATTACTAACCACCCTTTATAGCCAATAGATAGAGTAAAAAAAGTCAATATGCACACTTTTCAACATATTAATTAAATAAAAATCCTAAATGGACAAGTTTTATTGAACAAATTTTGAGGTTAGGAAGACAAGTAGAATAGAACGGAGAAAGTATATAAAAAAGAAAAAGAGGTAAGTTTTGTGGCATGCTAGCTGGTTGTTTCACGCGTCTCTTAAAATTAAGTCCATGCCTTGTTCCCGATCAAAACACATATTGATTACGTAGGAGAATAGGAGATCCATTTGAAAAATCCGTTAACAACCAATTCGACCCATGCCGTTTCCTTCTTTAATTTGTTTGAGTTGCATGCATGATGCATCATCATCGATCCTATATTGATATATACATATATTAGTAGAAATTTAATACTCCGTATTACTTGGCTTGGTTGACCGGTATATATGATATGATTCGTAGTCACCAATTAATTAATTAAAACCCATTTGTCAATTAGCTAATTACCCTCTAATTAAATTAAACGAACATACGCCTATTTAAGTCGATCTCAATTTTCGTCGACTCTCAATTCCGCCTAGCATCCTAGCTACCTACCTCGGCTTACGATCTCCTTGTATAGTACAAACAACGTGTATGTTTATCTTTTTTCTCCCTTTTCATTCATCTTCTATCTCATACATACTCTCTGCCTAATTAGTACTCGTTCCGTATTTCAATCCTAATTAAACAGATTTGGATTCCGACATTCAATTTAGTCATCGATTATTTGTTTAACCATCGATTCAACGATTTGAAGGACTCTATGCAATCTTCATCATCATCGTATGTATATACGACTTAGTTAATTTTGTTTAATTCTTCCTTTTTTTTTGTGCAGATAGACGACCGATCAAAGTACGTACTTTAACGTGGTGCCAGGTATTACAATTAATTAAGAATGGATAGCAAGATTTGCAACAGTAAAACCGTCCCCTCCGGCGATAATATTAATATCGGTCTCCTCTCTAACTCCCTCCAAATTTCTTATTACATTTATTTCAGCTGCTATATTGGCTCTGCTACCTCTGACAACTATTCTTAGAAGCTTATTTAATGCTTTTCTTTTGGAAATGAAAATGATCGTTTGGATTTTTTTTTTTTTGTATTTAGCAAAGGACTTCTATATAATGGAATTTTTATAATATTGAAAGATACTTAAATTAGAAATTAAGTAACTATATCCTGGTCTCCTAGACCCTGCCTGAGGTAGGTCTACACTGGGTTGTTGTTATTGTAGTACTTAAATTAGAAATTAAATCCAAAAAAACTTAAAAAAATCAAATCTATTCAATTTTTCTGACGGAAATTCTTATAATGTGCCCTCATAACAATTTTAAAAAAAATCGTCTAGTACGTACCAATTAGTTATTACCGTAATGCATTTCGTTATTGTTGAGAAAAAAAGAGTGGTCATAAATGTGTAAGCATGATGGAACAGAGAAATCGGGTAGATTTTGCGCACTCTGTTTTTTCGGATGCGCACTCTACTTTGTGCGGATTCTAAACCCGTCCATAAATATACGAGTTTTTTTTTGTACGGGTTTGAAATCCGCCCATGTTTTGTGCTATTTTTGTTGTGCGGGTTTAAAACCCGCCCATAATTTTTATCCTTTTTTTGGGCTGGTTTGGAACCCGCCCATAGCTGAGTGCGAAACCCAAAAATAGGAGTGCGCAAACAAATCGCCCAGAGAAATTGAGAAAGTGTGAAATCCACCTCGTTTCTATTGATGCCGTTATGTATAGTATTTATAGAAGGTTACATTCACTAGCATGATGACAGGTGTCTCCTACTGAATATTCTAGAATTCATAACATTGAATAAGCCAAAATATCTGTTCTAAAATATCACTCGTTAGTATCCCCCCTCGATCCGAACGAGGTTAGGCCAAGTTTGGATCGAAGTTGTATGAATCTGATCGTAGGCAATGGTTTGGTTAGGACGTCTGCGATCTGATCTTTGGAAGAGACAAACGCCACTTGAAGAGATCGTTTCTTCACCCGCTCTCGGACGAAATGGTAGTCCAAGCTTAAGTGTTTGATGCGGTGATGCTGGACGGGGTTCACAGCGAGGTATGTGGCACCGATGTTGTCACACCATAAGGTAGGAGCTTGGGGGAGGACAATGCCAAGTTCTGCGAAGAGAGATTGGAGCCAAATTGTTTCACATGCAGCGTTGGCAATGGCCCGATGCTCGGCCTCGGTGGATGAGCGAGCAACTGTGGGTTGCTTTTTGGAGGTCCATGAAATCAGATTGTTACCATGGAAGATGTAGTAGGCACTTGTGGAGCGACGGTCTGTGGGATCTCCTGCCCAGTCCGCATCAAAGTAGGCGGCTAAGGCAGAACTTGGAGAAGAAGAGATTAAGAACTCAGCTTCAGCGGTGGCATTGAGGTACCTTAAGATGCGTTTGAGACCTTGCCAGTGTCGTTCATCTGGGTTGTGCATCGCTTGACATATGCGGTTTACCGCAAATGATATGTCAGGCCTTGTAAATGCAAGGTATTGCAAGCCTCCGACCAGACTACGGTATAACGTTGGATCAGAGAAGGATGAAGAAGATTCAGCTGTGTTGGCCATAAAGTTGGTAGCCATTGGTGTACTTACTGGTTTGGAATTTGACATGTTTGCCCGAGCGATCAAGTCTTTAATATACTTGGTTTGGGATTCCTTCACTGGTGCGGCGAGCTTCAATTCCCAAAAAATAACTCAGGTTACCCAAGTCTTTCACGGGGAATTTCTTGGATAGTGCTGTAACAAAGGAATTTTCCAGAGCCACAGTAGACGAAATGACCAACAAGTCATCGACGTATATCAAGACGTAGACAATGGTGTTTCCTTGGCGATATATGAAGAGTGAGGAATCGGCTTCGGAGGGAATAAAACCAAGGTAATGAGGGTGTCACTAAGGCTAGAAAACCATGCCCGGGGGGCTTGTTTCAAGCCATAGAGGGAGCGGTTTAGTTTGCATATATGAGAGGGAAAAGAGGGGTTTACAAAACCTGGTGGCTGAGAGACGAAGACCTCCTCCGTCAAGGTGCCGTGTAGGAATGCATTTTGGATATCAAGTTGCCGAACCGACCAATTTCGCATCGCCGCAAGGGAAAGTAGAAGACGGATGGTGGAGGGTTTGGCTACTGGGCTGAAAGTTTCTTCGTAATCAAGGCCATGAATTTGGTTAAACCCTTTGGCGACTAATCGGGCTTTGCGGCGTTCAATTGAACCGTCCGCGTGTCGTTTGGTTTTGAACACCCATTTGACACCAAGTACATTTGAGGAGGTGGTGGAGGGGACAAGGGACCAAGTATGGGTGGCAAGTAAGGCTCGAAATTCGGTTTCCATGGCGCGTCTCCACTCGGGAAATTTGGAGGCCTCGGTGAAGGAGGCGGGCTCATCGGGTACAACCATGGTGAGAGAGCAATTTGGTTGAGATTTGGACGGCCATGGTATGGTGCCGTCAGAGCGTATTAAAGGTTTGGAGATGTTGGCTTTTGACCTGGTGGTCATGGGATGGAAATTGGCTATGGGTTGTTGGGTTGGAGTTTGATGAGGGGAAGATGGGCTAGTGGGGGAATTAGATGAGGTTGGTGTGGATGGGCCACGATTCTCTTCTTGAGGGGAGAAATGGGAATTGGTTGGTGGGCCCATCTGGGAAAGAGGTGTAGGTGGAGTGGGTAATAAAGGGGGTAATGAGTTGGGCCCATTTTGTTGGGGAAAAAGATATGGAAGAGATGGAAGAACCGTAAGAGGATAAGGGTTGGAATTTGATGGATTGTGTGGGGAAGTTTGAAAAGGGAACTCAGTTTCATGGAAAATCACATCACGAGAGACATATGTTCGATTCTCCTTCCAATCATGACAAATATAACCCTTGTGATTGCCACTATATCCTACAAAGATGGTGGGTGTGGATCGAAAAGAGAGTTTGTGGGAATGATAGGGTCGGAGATTGGGAAAGCAAAGACACCCGAATACTTTAAGGAAAAGGTAATCGGGGGATTTTTGGAAATTTTTTTCGTATGGGGAGATATTTTGGAGAATGGGTGTTGGGAGTCGATTGATGAGATAAGTGACGGTTTCAAAAGCATAGTCCCAATACTTGAGAGGCAGAGAAGCTTGTTTTAAAAGGGTAAGACCGGTATCAATAATTCGTCGATGTCGGGTTTCAATACTCCCGTTTTGTTGATGGGAGTAGGGACAAGTTAGGCGGTGATTAATGCCCATACTTTGAAAGAGGGGAATGAGTGGTTTAAATTTGGTCCCACCATCGGTTTGGATGTGAGATATTTGTAAGGAGAAAATTTTTGTGACAAAAGTTATGAAACTAGTGACAATTTTAGAGACAAGTGATTTGGAATTAAAAGGGAAAAACCATAAAAATTTGGAGAAATCATCAATAATAGCAAGATAGTAAATATTGCCTTTCATTGAGGTCTGGTGGGCTGGGCCCCATACATCCATAAATAATAATTCAAGTGGCCTAGTAGATTTGGTTGGGCTTTGAGGATGGGGAAGGGTGTGTGCTTTGGCCCATGAACAAGGCCGACATTGTAATGGGCCTGATGGGCCTTTTTTGAGAAATTTGGAATAGAACGAAAAACTAGGGAGGTTACTCTAGTGGAAGGATGACCTAATTTCTGATGCCAAAGGTTGGAATTGACGGCGGTGGTGGACAAAGCTTGTGGTGAAGACGGCGACGAATGTGCGGTGGTCGGCAACTCATAAAGTCCATCCCTAACGAGACCTTGAAGAAGGATTGCCTTGCTCTTGGTATCCTTCACAAAGAAACAAGAATCGTGAAATTCAAAAAAGACAAAGTTATCAGCACAAAATTTTCGAACAGAGAGCAAGTTTTTGGTAATTAAAGGGGTATGAAGAAGGTTAGAGAGTTTGAAAATACGCTGAGAGGAGGAAATGGAGCCTGAACCGTGGTTGTGGATGGGTATTTGCGAGCCATCACCAAGTGACACCGTGTCCGTTCCGTCGTATTGATAATTGTCTATGCGCAAGTTGGACAAGTCGGGAGTGAAGTGGTGCGTGGCGGCGGTATCCGGGAACCAAGAGTTGGTGGCGTTGGCTTGGAATCTGGGCGGTGGTGGTGCTTGATAGGACTGATCAAACCTATGCCAACATTCAAGATCCATATGATATGGCTTAGCACACACTTAGCATATAGGTCGGTTGTCTGGCATGCCGGAAAGGTTAGTTTGTCGTCCTCGACCGTCATTGTTGCTACGGCCGCGGCCTCGACCGCCTCTGCCACGGTTGGAGTTGTTTCCACGCCCTCTGTTTGCATTTGTGAAGTTGGCTTCAGGGTTCTTTGTGGTGGTATTGGCAGAAATTGTGTTCGTGAGGTTCTTTGTTTGGTGGCTCAAACGAGATTCGTGGACCAAAAGATGAGATAGAATCTGGTTTGGATTTGGCAGGATTGGCTGGGTGGATAGGGAAGTGACAAGAGAGTCATAGTCAGAACTCAAACCTGCTAGGAGGTAAGTAGAGAATTCTGTATCTGAGATGCTTTGTCCAGCAGCAGCAAGCATAGTGGAGAGAGATTTCGCCTTGTTGAAGAACTCCGAAATCGACTCTGAGCCCTTCTTGAGAGACGAAAGTTGCAAGCGCGTATGAACTATCTGAGCGCTAGATTGAGCAGAGTATAAATCATGGAGATTCTTCCAGATTTCTGCGGAGGTGGTGCATTCAATCACCTGGGCAAGGACTCCTTCGGTAAGAGACGAAGTGAGGATGGCGACCACAAGTTGGTCTTTTGCTTGCCAAGCCCCATAAGCTTATGTAGCAGCAACCGGAGGACATCGATTTGAGCCATCAGCGTAGGTATACAATCCGTGTGCCTTGAGATATGGTTGGACTTGAGCCTTCCACAAGGGGAAGTTGTCCTTGGACAGCTTAACGGTGATGAATGAGGAGAAGGATGGGAGGTGGGTGTTGTTTGGGAGAGCTAAAGCCATAGATAATTGCTTGAAGGAATTTTAGGTTGAAGCTAGATTTCTGGTTTTGTGAGTTTTGAAAGATAAGTTTTCTGGGTTTTGTGGGTTTCTGGATTTGGGTTTTTTTTTTGGTATTTTGTGCAGAAGAAGGTGGTGATCATGGTTAGTGGGACGTGTGTCCTGGGTGGTGCTCTGATACCATGATGGAACAGAGAAATTGAGAAAGTGTGAAATCCACCTCGTTTCTATTGATGTCGTTATGTACAGTATTTATAGAAGGTTACATTCACTAGCATGATGACAGGTGTCTCCTACTGAATATTCTAGAATTCATAACATTGAATAAGCCAAAATATCTGTTCTAAAATATCACTCGCTAGTAAAGCATAAATTCAGAATTTAATCTTATTCTCTATTGTATGAAAATGTACTGATAAATGTGGAAGCGATAAAACGAGATCAATCTCTTGATTTTGTGAAACGGATCGATCTTGTGTGCCCTTTCTTGAACCAATTTCCGTTAGCTTTTAAACCTTATTTCTCACTTTAGATGGTGTTTTTCTTATGAGAGTAGGCTTAGTGAATCATTAAAGTAGCGTATCTATGAGTTACGCTTTAAGAATATATATATATACTGCTCTAGCCATCATAGATCAGTTTTAACGTAATGCTTAATTAGTGGGTGGTTATAAGATATGGGGAGAAGATCATGGACAATATGGATCCATGAATTAACCATAAAAAATGAATGGGCCACAAAATCAGGTTCCCATAAAACTGAATTAATATTTACTTTATTTTTATAGAAATTCAACAAAATGAAGTGACATCTGGATATTAGTGCTTGCTAATCCTGATTTCTAAAGATTTTTGAAACAGAGATTTATCATTGGTAATAGAACATCATTAATCACGTGCAGAGTACAGGACCAAGGTATCTCGCAATGAGAATATCACAAAGCTTCGAGCTGGTTATCTCTTTCCTGAGGTACGTATACTCTATACAGTGTATGCTCTGTTTTTTTGGATTTATCTTTAATTTGATTGCGTTTATATATGTATTGATGATTATGTAGATTAGTCGAAGAAAAGCAGCGCATATGATCAAGTATCCAAGCGCTCAAGTGATCAGCCTTGGACTTGGTGACACCACTGAACCCATCCCTAGTGTTATAACATCAGCTATGGCCAAGGTCTCTTTTTTAACTTCACTAATATTCGATTATTTATTTGAATTAGCTTCGATCATACAGTATGTGTTTATTTGCTTAATTATATTATTACTTAGGCAGCCTCTATTTGATCTTCACAAAAGTAAGTATATATGATCGATTTTCTTGGACAGAAAGCCGAAGATTTGTCAACCATACATGGTTACACTGGTTATGGAGCTGAACAAGGCGAAAAAGTATGTTCTGTTTCTGATTAATTAATATCGATTCATGTTAATTAATTTGCATCAATGAAAATAAAAATTGGTCATATATAATTAATTATGTACGCAGCCATTGAGAGCGGCAATTGCTTGTGTATTTTATGAGAGCCTTGGGATCGACGGAGGAGATGTATTTGTATCAGATGGAGCCAAATGCAACATAGCAAGACTTGAGGTGGGTATACCGTAAAACGCACGTACGTATATGTTATATGTATATATACGTATACTGAATTTATTATATTATATATGATGTGGTTGGCCGGGAGCAGATGTTGTTTGGAGGCAATGTGACGATGGCCGTGCAGGATCCATCGTATCCGGCATACGTGGACTCGAGCGTGATCATGGGGCAGACGGGGCAGTATGACAAGGACGCCAACGAGTACAGGGGCATCGAGTACATGACCTGCACTCCCCAAAACGGCTTCTTTCCAGATCTGTCCCTGGTCAAGCGGACAGACATCATCTACTTCTGCTCACCCAACAATCCTACGGGCGCCTCCTCCTCAACAGAGCAGCTCACGAGGCTGGTGCAATTCGCCAGGCGGAACGGCTCCATCATTGTCTATGACTCGGCTTATGCCATGTACGTCTCGGACGACAGCCCCCGCTCCATCTTTGAGATCCCCGGAGCCAAGGAGGTTGCCATTGAGATATCGTCCTTCTCCAAGTACGCGGGATTCACGGGGGTTCGCCTGGGCTGGACTGTGGTTCCAAAGGAGCTGCTCTTCTCGGACGGTCATCCGGTTGCCCACGACTTCAACCGCATCAACACCACATGCTTTAACGGCGCATCCAACGTCGCACAAGCCGGTGGCCGGGCTGCTCTTTCCCCGCAAGGCCTCAAGGTACATGTTTTCCGTAACGTACATACGTCTTGTTTTTTTATTTGACCAATACCAAAATGTTTCTTAATTAATTATGGTACGTACGTGCAGGCTATGAAGGAGCTGATTGGGTTGTACAAGCAGAACGCAGCTATCCTAGTAGAGACTTTCAAGTCACTCGGTTTCGACGTGTATGGAGGGAAGAATGCGCCGTACGTGTGGGTGCACTTCCCTGGCAGGAGCTCTTGGGATGTCTTCGCCGACATTCTCGAGAAGATCCACGTCGTTACGTTGCCCGGGAGCGGGTTCGGCCCTGGAGGCCAAGGCTTTGTCAGGGTCAGTGCCTTTGGCCGTAGAGAAACCATCCTGGAAGCTTGCAAAAGGTTCAAGCAGTTGTGCAACAGAAATTAACCACCGTTTTTTGTTTCGGTTTTCTGGTTTAAGCTTCATGACAAATGTGTAGTTATCATCACTATATTTCGGTTTTCTGGTTTAAGGATGCTCCTTGTTTCTTAATTATGGTACGTGCAGGCAAAAGGTTTTCTGGTTTAAGGAGTTGTGCAACTCAAATTAACCGCCCTTTTTTCTTCGGTTCTGGTTTAAGCTTCATGGCGGTCGAAGGTGTGTAGTTAAGTATATTTCAATTGTACGTTGTAGCATTTTCTGCCATATATTATTGTATGTTTGATACGGACCCGGTGTGGATCGCGTATAGAACCCTTGTTGGTCAAGGGGATTGAGCCTAATCCGATGTGGATTCCGACTCGGGATATACGTGGTTGGTAGCCACGGGAGAAAACAGACAAACTAAGCGAAATTTAGGGCAATACTAATTCTTGGATAAATTATGAGAATGACACCAAGAGTATTTATACCTAAGCCCTAACGGTTCAAAAAAGGCGTCCCGGGAAAGAACCGTAAAGAAAACCCGAGAAGAGAGCAAAGCTCTAGTTTATAAAAATTACATAAATTGAGTGTAATGCTAAGATTATAAATTAAGTCTTGGACGACGTCGAACTCGTGATGGTCTGGTAACGGATATTTCTCCCGTATCATTCTCTCCCCCGATGAGCATAGGCTTGTCCTCAAGCCGTAAAGCTGGAAATGAGCGGGAAATGACATCAACGGGTTCCCAAGTGGTTTCTGCCGGCGCACCATCAGACCATTCAATTAGCCACTCGGTCCTGGGGAGGCCGTCCACAATTACCTCGCGCTCGGCTGTGGCGTGCACCGGCCGTGATATCGGGCGGTCATACAGGAATTCCGCTGGTAAGGAAGCGGGCGTAACTGTCGTACCATCCGGAGTAAACGGTCGCAGCAATGAGACATGAAACACGTTGTGTATACGTGCTGTAGCTGGTAGCTCAAGGCGGTATGCGACATGACCAATACGCTCAAGAATAGTAAACGGTCCATAGAAACGACGAGCCATCTTAGCAGATAGAGGGCGACTGACCAAATGCTGACGATACGGTTGCAACTTCAACAGGACTTGATCTCCCACATTAAATTCCACATCCTTCCTGTGTTTGTTTGCTTGGCTCGCCATCCGCTGTTGCATCTTGGAGAGATTGCAACGGATGAGGTCCAAAACATGCTCCCGATCACGCATGGCTTCCGATGCCAGAGTCGGCGGTCCGCTCGGAATTGTGACTCGGGCAATCGGTGGCGCCTCTCGCCCGTATAAAGCTTTGAATGGCGACATGCCGAGGCCCTCATGATACATAGAATTTAAGGCTAGTTCAGCCCAAGGCAAGAAATCAAACCAGCGACGTGGCCGACCTTGAGTCACGGCACGCAGATACTGCTCCAAACTCCGATTCTTGACCTCCGTCTGTCCGTCTGATTGAGGATGGTAAGCCGTACTATGATGCAGTTTTGTACCGCTTAGGCGATGCAACTCGGACCAAACTGTGCTGCGAAAAATAGGGTCCCTGTCAGATACAATAGTAGCTGGGATACCATGGAGCTTGACGACCATATCGATGAACAGCGACGCGACCCGAGGTGCGTCAAAAGAAGGCCCAAGGGCACCGAAATGGGCATATTTCGATAATCGGTCAACCACAACTAGAATCGTCGTATGGCCCCGGGATGGCGGCAACCCCGTAATGAAATCCATAGACACATCGTCCCAAACTTGTTGTGGCACCGGTAGAGGTTGAATTAGGCCGGCAGGCTTTGCGGTACTGTATTTAGTGGACTGACATATCAAACAAGAGTCAACGAAGCATTTAACATCAGCTCGCATACCTTTCGAATAAAAGACCTCCGGTACACGGCTAAATGTACGGTCAATGCCCGGGTGGCCAGCACTAGGTGAGGAGTGAAACTCCTTCAGAATATCCGACTTAAGCGGAGAAGCTGCGCCTACAACCAATTGGTGGCCAGAGTATAAAATGCCGTCGTGCACCCGAAGGGGCGCGGCGAGAGTGCCTGCCGCGGCCGCCGCATGCCACGTTTGGAGATCGTCCAGTGTAGAATTTTCGGCCCGAAGTCGCTGTAATATATCCGGCAACGGGGCCGCAAATGACAGAAACTGCTTCAACGTCATCTCATCATCAATCATGCAACGAGATAACGCATCAGCAACTCGATTACTGGCGCCTGACTTGTACTCAATTCGAAACTTATAACCCATGAGCTTACGCATAAATTGTTGGTCGGGTGTCTGAATTACCTGAGTAAGAAGCTCTTTCAAACTTTTCTGATCGCTGCGGATCACAATCTCCCGCCCTAACAAGTACTGGCGCCATTTCTGAACAGTGGAAACAATAGCAAATAGTTCCCTGTGGTATGCGGAAGACCCGCGACAACGAAGACCCAACTTCTTACTGAAAAACGAGAGAGGTCTCTCATCTTGTAACAGTACAACGCCGACACCTTCATCCGATGCGTCTGTCTCCACAATAAACTGTTTGGAGAAATCAGGGAGCTGTAGAATAGGCGGTTGCATCATAGTCGTTTTCAATTTCTGAAATGCAGAATCAGCCGTTGGAGACCACTCAAATTTATCTTTCTGTAATAAATCAGTCAAAGGTGCTGCTAGCAATGCATAGTGACGGATGAACTTCCGATAATAGCCTGTCAGACCCAAAAATCCCCGCAACTGCTTAACTGATTTTGGAGTGGGCCAATCGGCCATGGCGGACAACTTGGCCGGATCGGCTATCAATTGGCCAGCTGTGACAATGTGTCCCAGGTACTCGACTTGAGAAGTGCCAAAAGAGCATTTGGACCCCTTCACATAGAAATGATTAGCCTGAAGAATCTGCAAAACAGTCTCTAAATGCGAAGCATGAGCAATAACAGAAGGGTTGTAAATCAGGATATCATCGAAAAATACAATGACGAATTGACGCAAATACTGAGCAAATAGGGAATTCATGGCAGCTTGAAATGTGGACGGTGCATTAGTCAGGCCAAAGGGCATAACTAAAAATTCAAAATGTCCGTCATGCGTCCGAAAAGCAGTTTTATAGATGTCAGAAGAATGCATCCAAATCTGATGATAACACGAGCGCAGATCAAGTTTAGTGAAAATAACCGCATTCCCCAATTCATCAAATAATTCATCAACAGTGGGAATAGGAAACTTATCTGCAACCGTGATGCCATTCAGGGCTCTGTAGTCAATGCAAAAGCGGAAACTACCGTCTTTCTTCTTAAAGAGGAGAGCTGGGGATGAAAAAGGACTTGTACTGTGCTGAATGATGCCCTGATCCATCATAGATTTAACTTGTCTTTCAATTTTAGATTTCTGAAAGTAGGGATATCTGTACGGTCGGACATTGACTGGTTTAGAGCCGGGCTGTAAATGGATACGATGATCCCACGTCCGCGGTGGGGGAAGTCCTGATGGTAGTGCAAAAACCGCACCATGGTGCTCTAACACGCTCCGGATTTCCGGCGCGACTTCCGGCGGCCAATCGACGGGTGCAGAGGCCTCGTCAGGCGCAAGGTTGAGGATTTCAAAACAGTTCAGAATGTTATCAGAAGCACATAAAGAGTGAAGTGCCGACATAGTAATGGGCTTCGGAGATTGCCGATCGCCTTTCAGAAATACTGACTTATCGTTCCATGTAAACTGCATAGTCAGCTTAGCATAATCATGGGACACAGTGCCCAGAGTCTGTAACCATTGCACACCAAGAACCACTTGCGGACCATGTACCGCTAGGACAAATAGATCAATAGCAAAAGTGTGACCTTGCAGGACAACACGAGTTGCCGGGCACTGATGGGAGCATAGTAAATGCGCTCCGTTGCCGACAAAAACACGGAAAGGTGATATATGTAACAATGGCAATTGTAATTTCTCAGCCAAATCAGGATGAATAAAGTTGTGAGTACTACCTCCATCAATTAGAACCTGAATTTGTGCATCATTAATCGATCCAGAAAGGCTCAATGAGCGCGGATTTGGTAGTTCCTCCATGGAATTCTGGCTAGAAATATCGCCCTGAACGGCAATCTCATCCGAGTTCTCATCCTCAACCTCGTCATCGCTATCTTCACAACTCAATAATGCTAGGAAACGGGGTGTACAGCGATGTCCCCGAGTGTACCTCTCATCACAATTCCAACATAAGCCTTTTTTAGTACGTTCATCACGTTCAGCTCTAGAAAGACGACGAATTGGAAGAGAAGAAAGATTACCGTTAGAGGTAGGTGCTGGCGGTGTAGGGTCGGCCGAACTCGCTGGCGTTGATGTGATGGCTTTCGGTTGGGTCGGTGCTTGACGCGAGCTGGAGGAGGTCCATGGCCGTTTATTTGCGAGCCAGGGCGACGTGATTTCAGTGTAAGAGGTGGCCAATTCACGTGCCAGTGAAAAAGCTTGTGCTAATGACGTCGGATTCCGCATATTCAATTCACGACGCACAGGTTGTTTCAATCCTGCCTTGAAGAGAGAGATCAGGGTTGATTCAAACAAGCCAGTCACTTTGTTCAACAAGGCTTCAAATTCCGTCTGATAATCCAGCACCGACGTTTTTTGTTTCAAGTTAGCCAAAAGACCTGTGTAATCCTCGTAGTATGTCGAATCAAACCGTTGTTGAACGGATAATAGGAAGGCTGCCCAAGTTTCGCGCAGTTGTTCCGGCGTTGATAACGAAACCAGTCGGATGCCGGATGATCGATTAATGTTCCGACTAGACGCAGACGATCAAACTCAGACGTTTGGAAGTAGTCAAAGTATGCTTGCACACGAAAAATCCAACCGTTCGGGTCTGATCCATTGAAGCGGGGTGGATCGACTCGTCGTTTTGGGGTCGTGTCCAACTGTCCCTGTGGCCGGCCGACGGTGCGCTGCTCGTGTGGAACTGCGACTATATAGGGCATTATGTTGGCCCCCTCTAGTTGTGGTTGAATAGCCAAATTGCGGTAATTTGAGGGGCGGAACATGGCCGGATCAACATGGCCGTTCGGCGGTGTATAACCCGCGACATGTGTCGCGATCGGGCTAGGGCTCAGCACGGCCTGCGATTGTGGTATCGGTGGCGGCCAACCCGAATTAGGGTATGCGAAGGACGGTGCAGCGCTAGGGCTTGGAGCGCTCGGATCCCACCCTACAAATCCGGACGCTGTGGCATTAGGGTTCGGTGGATACTGCTCAAGGCCTGTGGTCATAGAGGCGGCAGGATTAGGGTTTGGTGCCGCGTGTTGAAGACCCGCGACAGACATCGGCTGCGTTACTACTGACGACGCGAACGCTGGCCAGACGGTGCCGGTGGGCACTACCGGCGCTGGTGCGATGGTTAAAGCTGCCGACGGTTGTGGTGGTGGATGCCACGAAGTGCGCCACTCGTTATTGCGGGCTTTCTCAATGTCAACGTCGTGACGGAGTTGTTGTAGATCATCGCGTAACTGAAGAAGCAGATTGTGAAGCTCCGGCTTGTCGCCGGCCTGTGGTTCGGACGTCTCTGCGGGGGACTTAGACATGGTGGTTCGAATGAAAGCACCAGATGATACGGACCCGGTGTGGATCGTGTATAGAACCCTTGTTGGTCAAGGGGGTTGAGCCTAATCCGATGTGGATTCCGACTCGGGATATACGTGGTTGGTAGCCACGGGAGAAAACAGACAAACTAAGAGAAATTTAGGGCAAAACTAATTCTTGGATAAATTATGAGAATGACACCAAGAGTATATATACCTAAGCCCTAACGGTTCAAAAAAGGCGTCCCGGGAAAGAACCGTAAAGAAAACCCGAGAAGAGAGCAAAGCTCTAGTTTATAAAAATTACATAAATTGAGTATAATGCTAAGATTATAAATTAATGTTCTAAAAGAATTGTAAATTACTAATATAAATAAATAAAACTAATCCTCATATCGTCTTGGAAGACGTCGAACTCGTGATGGTCTGGTAACGGATATTTCTCCCGTATCAATGTTGAATGTGGATCTGTAAACTGAGTAAGGCTGATCCTTGATTAGTATCACAAGTGTGCAAGTGTTGTAGCATTAGTATATTTGTCGCACATGTTGCAATAATATTTGATGCATTTCCAAGAAGATTTCGAATCATTCTAAATTCATCGATTGCCTCTTTGTATAAAATTTGATAACTTATATCAATTACATAAAATCTTTTTATCAAATTAATAATGTGTATGATGATATGCATGGATGTAGGATTTGAATCAAATGAAAACGTTCCTTAATGTGAAAATTGGAAATTATTTGTTCGTTTGATTTACAGTTTGGACGGCTGAGGTGCAACGCGCATGAAAGTTTATATTTTTAATATAAGGGGCAATTTTGACTTTTTTTACACAATTTTACTTTCTTCCCCAAATATCAATTCTTTTCTCCCGATCTGTAGAATGATAATTTTTTTTTTAATTTCTCCCAATTTGTTTTCCACATTGATCGATTGTTTGCGATTTAATATACTTCATCATTCCAATCATTAGTTTATTTTTTTTTTCTGCCTTACGAATTCAGATTTAGGTATGCTATAATTGAATTTCACCTTGGATTTGGTTTGTGAATGGATTAGTAATTTTCAATCTATAAATACAAACAAATTGAACTTCACAAGCATAAGAACTTGAATTCAGACTTATCTTCATCTTGTTTTGTTATAGTTGAATCTTTCATTGTTTTGTATTGAAATTTGATGTTTACATTTGTATGATTTGACATATGCCTACAAGGTGTTCGATGAAATATCTAAGACTCAATAAATAAGTTTCACCCTCAAATAATCACGTATGTACTAATATGAACTTAAATCTATTATTTTATGAAACTTGTGTGCTTTTGTATGAACCTTATAGTGTTATTTATGAACCTAACATAAATGAGCTGATTTTTTTCACATTCTTCCATTATTGCAAGTTGTTTTTCAACATTAGTTGACATGAGTGGAAATTTTTCTCAATCATGTTGTGTTGATAGTATTGATGTCATTAGAGGTGTATGTTTTCTTTCTTTTTCACGAGCCTTAGACATTGATATGATCTGTTTGCTACTCTTGTTGCATTGTTGGTTTTTTTTTCAATGGATGGAATCATAGTTTACAATATCAAATATGATGATCCTAAGGAAAGCAAAGCTACACACTAGTATTTGAAAGGTGAGATAATTTGAAGTTGTAGAATGTTTCTAAGATTTGGATTTGCCATGTAGTGATGTGCTTTTTTCTATTTAGGAACTTTGGTAGTCTACCCAAGTACATTCTTACATGTTGTAAGAAAAAGGAACTATGATTTTTATGTTAATTATGGTTTGTGGGTAAACTTTCATTTACATGTTAACTTTCATTTACCTTATATATACATATATATATATATATATATATCCAAAAACATGATTTTTTGGTGAGAAATCATTTCTAATCTAGATGTAGATGATCCTAAATCAGACAACTACAAAGCATACTGCTTAAAACAATTTTAGGAAATAAAATATTCTTGTATGATTATGATTAAGAAGAGATAAAGTTTGTACCTTGAAGATTAGAGTAGCTCAATTGGTAATTAGATACTTATACTGATAACGTGTTTGAAAGGGTTATGAAAGTAAAACCACTTGCGCCTTATGGCAGGATACTTAAAAATAACTTTAGAACACCTTTAGCTTATTAGAATAGAGAGGGAGAGAGCAAGAACTTTAGAAGATGATTTTCTTGCGATGATTTTCTTGCTCTTTGTTGGTCTAAGTTTTACAATGGAGGATGATGGTATTTACATGCCTAAGAGTGGAGTGAAAACTTATGTGAATATCCATGATTCATACATGCATAGAAGTAAGGAGGAGAAAAGGGTTAATAATTCCACTTGTACAATTTACCTCCAATCGTGCGTTATAAAATACTACATGTTCAATTATATATGATACAAAAAAGAAAAACATGTGAGATAAACTTGTACATATAAATATACAGAGTCATGCTCGGGTACCCTAAATTGATACAGTGAAACGTGCGAGCAAGGCAGAGATGTTGGATTAAAAAATTGGACGAGCGAGATTGAACGAAACAGATTCGGTAAAAAAGAAGAAAAAATCAAGCGGTGGCACACACGGTAAATACATTAAATTTTAGGTTCGAAGGACGAAACTATCCTTCGAGTTAAATCTTTCCCAAAAACGCCGAACTTCCCAGTCTCCAAATTGAGCTCTTGTTCATACGCTGCAAAACTCTTTCTGTCTCAAAACCCCCAAACACCACCTCTCGATCTCGCTCGACCATGCTAGATTTTGCCCGATAACGCCATCCTCTATTATAGGCTCTCAATCTTACTCATCTTGAATCAACAATGGTGAGAGGGACAGTAAAAGGTATGCTTGTATTTCACTTTTCTAGGGTTTATTATTTTAGGTTCTCAATCTTACTCTTATGGATTATTTTATTTGAGATGGTTAATTTGAAAGTGGTATTGTTTCTTTAATGACATGCTTTTGGTATAGAAGTCATGATTGATGATATGTTGCCACTGTTGAAGTTATCTACTAAGTCTTCATGAGAGAAATCAATGTAAATTTGTTTAGATCTTGTTATATCAGTGAGAAATGTGCATTTGACACTTGAGAAATAGTATATTTGGTAGCCAATTAGCTCAAATGGTAGAGCAATGTACGTGTGCACATAGATGTCGGTTCAAATCCCACATGGGCTAATTCTTGATACGATCATGTCTTGTTGTTCATATCGGTTGTTCTTTTGGTTCATGTCTTTTTCAGGTAAGGTTCATAATATTTCTTCTTATGGTTCATAAATTTTGTTCAATGATTTTTTGTTTATAACAATTGTTCTTTTAGTTCATGTTTGAATAATATTAGGTTCATCAAAGTTCATCTTATGGTTCATGTCTTTATTTCATCCTAGTTATTCTTTTCTTTCGTGATTTTTGGTTCATGTTACTTGTTCTTTTGGTTCATGTTTTTCTAAGCTAGGTTCATAATAATTCTTATGGTTCATGACTTTTAATTCTTTATAGTTTATCTAATAGTTCATGTCATGTGGTAGTCTATTAGCTTAAATGGTAGAGCAATGTGCATGCACATAGATATGGGTTTAAATCCCGCATAGGCTAACTCTTCGTACGGTTTATGTCCTTTGGTTCATGGTAGTTCTTTTTTTGTTAATGTTTTTTATGCTTAGGTTCATGATAGTTTATCTTACAACTCATGTCTTTTAAATCATACTAATTATTATTTTGATTCACATCTTTTGGTTCATGATATTTGTTCATTTGGTTCATGTTTCTATAAACACGTGTTCATGATATCTTACACGGGTTCACAGTCCATAACTTTTAGTTCATAAAATTTCGTCTATTGGTTCATGTTCTTACATGGTTAGGTTCATAACAATTGTCAACAAGGTTCATTTAATCTAATTAATAATACTTGTTATTTTGTGTCATGTATTCATAGATGGTATTTTGTTGGTTCATGTCTTTATACAGTTAAGTTCATAACAATTGTCAACAAAGTTCATGAAATTTCATTCAAAATACTTGTTATTTTTGTTACATAATCTAGTACATACATCGTATTTTGTGGGTTCATGTCTTTATACGATTAAGTTCATAACAATTATCAATAAGGTTCACGGAATTTAATTCACAATACTTCGTACGTGTGACATGTGTTTTTGTTCATAAATGGCGTGAGCTTAAAATTTGGTATGCTAGGTTCATAATTTATGAACAATTGGTAAAAACAAATGCTCTAAGCTCCATGTTGATCATTTAGGCATTTTGTGGAACACATGGTGGATGGTTAGAAGAGCATTGACCATTAACCTTTGTTTTCAATTAAAAACTTGAAATTGTAAAGCAAAACATACATAATCTTCATAGGTTTTATTAAAAGCAACACAAATCGGTTTAAAAACACCCAAAAAACATGTAAATCGAAGTACCGAACTCTCAAATTTGAAAAAATCCCAAATGTAAACTTGAAACCATACAAAAGAGATTTATACCAGAATCCATGAAGAGAGGACACAAATTTGGGTCGAGATCAACAAAAAAAAAAGCAAACCAAATTAAAAGAAGCAATGGGCAATACATTTGAAGAAGAATCGAAGGTTGCAAAATCGCTTTGTACCTCGGTGAAGACAAAAAGAAAAACGGAGAAGGAGAAGTGGGGGTAAGTGTATAGGAAAGTGACGAAAATACCCCTCCGTGTTTAGAAATTTTTTTAAACGCGTGTAATGATCTTGACCACATATACAAGATGATCGAACAAGTGTAACGTGTTCTTATTTTTCACCGTAATATTAAAACGCATCTGATCTCAATTCTAAATATACATTTATAACAATTTTATATTTTTCCTAGGATGATCGTAATGCGGGCATTATAAGGTAATGTTATATTGGTTTTGGTTCAATTTTTCCTCAATGGGAATACCATCTTGCATTGGCATAACTTCCACAAAAATATTTTTGTATTTGGAGTGGTCTCTAGCTTCCAAATCCAGCGAGCATGACACTTCTCATTGTGGTCGCGGTTCTTCAACAAACGACCTCGCACACATCAACTTCTTAACTTGATTTCCTCTTGAACCTTGGTTTTCTTCACTTGAACTCAAAATCTATAAGTGCATAATATCCTTATATAACTAACCTAAGACACTCATAAAACGTGCCGAAGAGTCCTAGTTACACCGTAGAAACTACAATGTATCACAGTTATATCATTAAATACATTGTTCATAGCATTTTCTTCTTGGGCTATTATTGATTCGATAGACCTAAGGTTTTGGTTTTCTATTAGGAGCTCATTTTCTTTTCAACGACCAATAAATCTTTTAAAACGTTAGAATATCTCTTGAAATTTCTCTTAATGTTTGTACTATTTATCAACAACATATTTGAGGCATGCATAGTGGATAAAGTTTTCTCCAACGTCTCTTGTGCGGTGATTGTCTAATCACAAAGTCTCAATTGAGATATGATCATGTGGATATCACAATTGTACCAGTGATGGACTTGAAGTCTGGGAATCTTAATATTGTTCAATTCATGTATTGCTTGTGGGAGTAAAATTTCATTTTGATGATCATAGCGCTCCTTCACGCTCTCCCACAATTCACTTGGATCCTCCACAAATAAGTTCTCAGTTTTGAGACTTGCATGAATGTGGTGGCAGAGGAACACAATCACCTTTTCCTTTGGCCTTGAGGTGAGCCAACACATCAACCCTCCATTTGAGGTTGTTTGACCCGATAAATAAGGATGTCAAAATCTCTTTTAGCGATCATTTCCATTTAGTTATTACACATAACTAGGTGTAAAACAAAGGTTAACATATTTAATATTACAATTTATGAGTCCTGTATGGGACAGTTGAAGAACTAAATAATAGTTCATGTTCCATCAAACAATATATGCGTGCATGTAGATGATATATTCAAAAGGCGTATTGAATGAAGGTAGATGTTGATGTCTCTCTATTTGGTGGTGTTTTCATATGTGATTTCCTTTGTAAATATGTTTCTTTTCCCCCTTTTCTTGTGCGTTTTGTTCCTTTTTAGCTTAGTTCCCGTATTTCTATGAGATTCGGAGACTACGCACCTTTTATGTGTTTTGTAGGTAATTTGGCATGAATCAAGGATGGATTTGAAGGAGGGTCGAGACATGGAGCAAAGGCCAAGTTAAAGCGGGAAAGAGAGAAGCAAGCCATGAAGAAGAACAAGAGAAGCCAACTAAGAAGAAGGTGGAACGAAGTCAGGACCGAGATGCAACAACGTCGGGCCCGACTTTTAAGTTTCCAACCTCGGACCGAGTTGCACAGTACCTCGGGCCCGAGGTTCCTCCGTGTCGGGCCGAGTCGGTCACCGGACTACTTGGGCTCCAAGGCACGAATTTGTGAACTTCCACTTTTGCCCCTCATTTAATCCATAAAAGGCCCTCTTGTCTTCTAAGAAGGGGTTCCCTCACACACAAAAGGGGGGTTCCCTCACACACAAAAGGGGGGTTCCCTCACACACAAAAGGGGGTTCCCTCACACACAAAAGGGGGGTTCCCTCACACACAAAAGGGGGGTTCCAAGGGAGCCAAGAGGATACTTGGAGAGCAAGGAGGAAGGAGAAGAGGAGGAAGAGAGAGAGAATCGGCCAAGGAGGAGGAAGACTTGAGAGGTTTTGTTGATTGTTTAGCTTTGATTTGCTTTGATCTTGTGGATTTGAAAACCCTTGAATTGAATTTGTGGATTGCTTTGGATTTGAATGAACCCTTGCTTTGTTTTGAGATTGATTATGATGATTGCTTTCTCTTTTGATTTGATTGCTTTCTTTGCTTGTCACATGGAGTAGATTTCCTCGATCTTGGGTTATGGGGGAAAACCCTAGCTAGGTTTAGGCTAGAAACCCCAATTCCATAGCCTTGAGTGTTTGATCTAAGGAACCCACTCTACATCGAGCTACAATTCCTTGCGAAAGTCGGGAATCAAGGCTTGAGATTGGCAAAGTAGCAAAAGTGAACATGTGTCAATCTCAAGACCTTGCTTCGAAGGGGATTTCCCCATGGATCGAGGTGTAGATGTGGTTGGAACGAGGGCAAAAGCACTCGATCCTAGTCCGATCATCACTCATTGCCTGAATTGGGGTGGAAAAGCCTTAATATACTAGGGAAGGAACCCAAAAGCCCAAGATCTACTTTTAAAATCTTTGAGTTCGACATCCCCAGCTACCTCGGGCCCGACTTACCCAGTGTCGGTCCCGACTTCCTCTTGTCGCCAACCTCGGGCCCGACGTGACCTCAGTGTCGGTCCCGACTGTTTTCTTTATTTTCCTTTGTTTTATGCTCTCCTTTCTAGCTTCCTGGTATCTAGGCACATCGATCGAGTAGACTTCCCGAGTGTTCGACACCCACCACGTACTACAACGGGGTCGGGTTATAATTTGTATCTCTTGACCCTCGCACATCGTGAGAGGCGATCAAAAGAATGGCGCCGTTGCCGGGGAAGTCTAAGTGCATTGAGTGCCAATTTGGTTAGTTTTTTGTGTTTTGGTAGTGATTTGGGTGAGGGAATAGCCCAAACCCTTTGTTTGTTTTTGATTTGTTTTGGTTTGTGTTTTTGTTTCATAGGTGTATGCTAGCTCGTTCCTCCCGAGGAACACTTGAGCTTGAGTTTTTGAGTGATCCGGAAAGTATTCTCAAGGAAGCCCGAAGAAGGAAAAGGATGGAGAATCAAGCTCTCCATGTTAATGAGGAGTTGGCTCAACTTAGGGCCGAAATGGCTAGATTGCAACTTGAGAGGGACAATCAAGAGGAGGTGGCAAGAAGAGAACGGGAGCAACGGATGAGAGCCGAGGCTCAACTCAACGCTCTACCCCGGAATGCACGCCAATACATGCATCCAGAGTTGAGGGTCCCCGAGCCGGCTATTGTGCTTCCCGAGGTTGCCAAGAATTTTGAGATCAAGACGCAATTCATCTCCCTCATCAAGCGTGATCAATTCGAGGGCCGTCCACATGAGTGTCCCATAGAGCACGTCAAACGCTTTGTGGACATGTGTGAGACGATCTCTACCGACGAGGAGACATTGGAGTATGTGCTTCTAAAGGCGTTCAAATGGTCACTTGGGGGCAAGGCCACACATTGGCTCGAGAGCCAAGCTCCTAGGTCAATCACAACTTGGAAGACACTCTATGATGCTTTCTTGATGAAGTTCTTCCCTCCCTCAAAGACAACCAAGCTAAGAAGGAAGATTGCAAGCTTTCAACAAGGTCCGAATGAGCCTCTCTTCGAAGCATGGGACCGTTTCAAGGAGATGTTGCGCCAATGTCCTACTCATGGCCAACAACCATATGTGCTTCAAGACATCTTTTTCCAAGGCATCAATCCGGTAACGAAGGACAAGCTCAATCTCCACACCGATTGTGGGTTCATAGACTTGACACCGGATCAAGCTTGGGAGCTACTTGACAAGCTATCCGATTATGAGGCCATGTATGGGGTGAGTCAAGCTAGTAAGGAGGTGAAAGTTCAAGGTGAAGGTGCAAGGAAGTTATATGATCCAAAGGGAGAAGACATTGATAGGGATGTGAAGCTCCAATTCCTTGAAGGTGAAGTGAGCAAGCTCAAGAGGCAAGTCCACTACTACAAGCAAAATGCTAGAGCTTGTGAGGAGTGTGGATCCTTTGCACATGCTACACAAGTTTGTCCGAATGAGAGCCAAGTGCGCTTGGCCGAGCGAATTGAGGAGGCAAACTATGTTCGTGGAAATTTTGGTGGAAGAGGCAACTTCAACAATGGTGGCAATGGCCGGTGGAACAACGGTCAAGCTCAAGGCTACAACAACAATTTCAACCAAAACGAGCCAAGGGCGCCACCACCACCATATAGACCACCCGGATTCAATGAGTTACAAACATTTGCTCAAGAGATGAGAGATTGGTTCAAGGAGATGAGGACCCAATTCAATGAGTTTGGTGCATGGAGGAGGCAAGTCGACAATCAATTTGCCCAAATTGCGACTCAAGCCCCGAGAGAGAATGGGAGACTTCCGGGCCGACCCGAGGAGAATCCTCGAGCTCAAAACAATCAAAATGAAGTCCGGGCAATTGGATTGAGAAGTGGCCGAAACCTACCCGAGCCACACGTGCCTAAGAAGAATGAAGAGAGTCGGACCAACTTACCCAGCAAGTCGGGTCCGACGTTCCCCGAAGTCGACCCAGCAAGAAGATCGACTCCTTCACCCCGGACCGAGGTCGAGAGCAACTCGGGACCGACGTACACAGACCTCGATCCAACCCCTCAGTCCAGGACCGAGATTCACAACATCGGGCCCGACATTGTGCCCAAGTCGGTCCATTCAGAAAATGTTGAAATTGAAGTAGGGAAGTCCAAAGAGGTTGATCCGAGCAAGATTCAAGGTGCAACAATTCTCCCATATCCCTCGAAGAAGCCGAAAGATGATGTTGAGAACAAGTTCAAGAGGTTTCTCAAACTCTTGCAAGGCTTGAACATCTCCATCCCGTTCACCGACGCATTGAGTGAGATGCCATCTTATGCCAAGTTTTTAAGGGAGATTTTGAGCAAGAAGAGGTCCATAGTGGAAATGCAAGATGAAGTCAAGACCTTGGAGTTACCACAAAAGCTAGGAGATCCCGGTCGTTTTGCTATAACCATTGGTGTGGGGTCTCAAAATTTCCAAGCTTTATGTGACCTTGGGGCAAGTGTTTCGGTGATGCCCGCTAGCATTTGGCGAAGAGCAAATTTGGGTGAAATGGAGCCGGCCGATATGTCCCTAACCATGGCCGACGGTTCCATCATCAAGGCCAAAGGAATATTGGATGACGTTCCGGTGAGGGTTGGAAAGTACTTTGTCCCCGATGATTTCGTGATCTTGGACATGCATGAGGATCCCTTGGTTCCAATAATCTTAGGGAGACCATTCTTAGCTACAGCGGGGGCAAGGTTCGATGTCAAGAACGGGAAGGTCTCCTTTGAGATTGGGGAAGAGAAGGTAGATTTCCACTTCAACAAAGCTTTGAATGAGCCGGACGCCTTGGCCATTCTTAAGCTTGAAGAGAGTGCCAAGAGAGAACATGAAGAAGTGGAAGTTGCTAGGGAGGTTGTTGCTTTAGGGGATGATGAGAGCTTCAATGAACAAACACAAGTGAGGGAGTTGTTGGAGCAACTTAGGGATCATGATGAGTCAAGGAACAATGCTAGCTCAAGAGGAGATGAAAAGTATCCTTACTCATATCCTTTTAATGTTGGTGAAGATCACAATTCTTCCCAAAATTTTGATTCCTATATTTGCTTGAGTGATTTGGATGATGACCTAGGAGACTCCTATATATGCCTTAGTGATTTAAAAGGTGAATTAGTAGAATCTCCTAGGAATACTTTGGATGACTATGGTGTAGGGCAAGGAAAACATGATAGAGCAAGCAAGGAGGAGAAGTCTCATCCGTTGGAGGAGTATGATGAGATAGGCCCGAGATCGGAGAGCCATGCTTATGTGGACCATCGTTGGTGGTTTTATGGGTATGAAGGCAATGGGAATGAGCATAACAATGGCGAACAATTCACCGTGTTTCACCCTCCATAAGGTTGAGGTTAGGAAGTCAAGCTAGTGACTCTAAACGAGCGCTTCTCGGGAGGCAACCTGAGCTAGTAGCTTTCTTTTCGTAATTTTAGTTTAATTTTCTTAGTTTAGCTTAGCTTTTCTCTAACCAATCCTTATCTAGTGTTTTGTGGATTTATGGTGTTGTGCATCCTCCAAAGTTGTGTAGGATTTGAGGGGAAATATTTAAATGGAAATATGGGAAAGAAGTTGCATGAGGATGGAGTAAAAATTGGTAACCCGAATACTCCCACATCGAGCCCAGGTAAGTCGGGCCCGACATAGGGACGTCGGTCCATGAAGTCGGTCCAACTTGATCCGACTAGTTGGAATGCCAATTTTGCCCTTGACCTAATTTGTCCCTTTCCCCCATTAAATACCAACCCCCACCTACCTATCATCTTCATCATCAACTACCATTCCCAAAATACAACCCCTCTCCCTCAAAAACTCTCAAACTCGGCCGCCCCTACCCTCACCATACTCGATCCACATCCATCCCCACTTCATCTCGTTCCAACCACAAAAAGGCCTCCCAAACCCGAATCCAAGTAGAAATCTCGAGTTCAATATAGTCCTTCGTCCCCCATCTAGATCTAGATCTAGGAAATTTGAGTTCTAAGTTGCTTATTTGTTCAAAAGTTCAATTACTCTTCGAATCCGGTATGTGTTACTCGATCTCTACTTATCTCTTTGAAAATTTTGTGCTTTCATTGCATAGATTGAGTAATGCCATGTTTGATTGAGAGCTTGAGCTTTAGCATCAATGGTGGATTTGCATGATTTGTGAAATTGAGCTTT
Organism: Fallopia convolvulus; assembly: GCA_964016875.1. NCBI lineage: Eukaryota > Viridiplantae > Streptophyta > Magnoliopsida > Caryophyllales > Polygonaceae > Fallopia > Fallopia convolvulus. The sequence continues at coordinate 12,493,327 of OZ024735.1, read as the reverse complement.
AAAGTTGTTTATGCATGCTTAGATCCATTTAGAACTTCGATTAGGGATGTTTGATGGTTGAATTTGAAATTTAAGTGCATGATAGAGTGATTTGGGTTGATTTGAGGTTAGTAGTCGAAGCATGAACTAGGTCGAGATCGATGTGCCCAGGAGCGTCGGGCCCGAGTTGTGGAAGTCGGTCCAACATGTCGGACCGAGGTTGAGAAAGTCGGGCCCGACATGGGTTGAAAGTCGATCCTAGTTGTTTTTGCTCTCTTCTTGTGATATCATGTGGATTCATGTGTTTAATTGTTGTCTATAGTCTAATCATGATGTAGAATGATCATTTGCTTAGCTATTGTTAGAAGATGTCCATGATGATTTATGTTGAATTGAGATGCATGTGAGTCTAGAGACTAAGTATGGGGTTCCCTTTGTGTTGGGATGTTGTTGTGTGTTGATGAATGCTTTTGTTGGGTTGTATGGAGTTTATCTTGGATCCTTTTGTTTGGATGTGTGTAGGTACAATGGAGACAAGAGCTTCATCCTCTCATATGGAAAGGCCAAGGAAGAAGTCCAAGAAGACGAGGAAAGAGCCGAAGTTGGATGATGTCTATTTGGAGGATGATGAGCAAGTGGAGAATTATGAAAGATATATGGCGCTTGAGCACCACACGAGGTGGCTTGATTGGGAAGCCGTGAGGAAGATGGACATGGATCAAGCCCTACCAAGATGCTACTCCCACATCGGTCTTAATGGAATGCTAAGGTGGAACAACGCTCACTACCCCGCCCTCACTTCGGAATTTATGGCCACATTCGAGTGCACTTATGATAATGTGGAGGATGAAGAAGGGGCGATCACTTTCCGATTGGGCAACGAGGACCACAATCTCACTCTTAGGGATTTGGCTACCTACTTCGGGTTCCCATGCCTAAGAGAAGAGGCCGGCATTAACAATGAGAAGGTGAACCAAGTATGGCGTCATGTGGTCGGGAAGAGTGAGATGGAAAAGGGCGCCTCCACAACCAAGATTGCTAGCCCTCTTTTTCGGGTCATGGTGCGAGTCTTGGGGTGTGCAATCTATGCTCGTCATGAGTTGAGCAAGCCGATGAAGGAGGAGATCATGTTGCTCCATGAGATGCTCTTCAACACCGAGAAGCCCATGAACCTTGCATGGGAGTGGGTCAAGATGGTGCTGGACTTCCAAAGTTCCTCTTGGATCTACTTCGGCGGGATGATAGCAAGGCTCGCCATGCGTCTAGGAGTTGATCTTGACAAGTATTCCCCGGCCCCGAATGGTGTTGAGTTCATGAACATGAAGTATTTCAAGGAAGCCAACATCATCAAGGAGAAGCTCTACATGATTTCCTTGGCCCCTCATTCAAACTATGATGGTGTGTCGATCCGGTTAGTGCACAACCTCTATGATCTTTCTCGGTATCAAAATTGGTACCAAGTGTGGGCCGGCAAGCCACACTCATTTGGCGACCCACAAGGTGCAAGAGAAGGGCGGCGACAACAATCTCAACACATTCGGTTTACCTCTCCTCCATCTACACCGGATTCCGACCAAGACAACTTCGTGTTTGCACCTCGTGGGGAGGACATGGATGTCGATCAAGGGCAAAGTGAAGAAGATGAGCGCTTCCAAGGTTTGATGGCCAACCTCCGAGCCACGCACCAAGCTCCAACACTAGAGGACCGAGGTACACCCCAAGTCGGGCCCGACTTTCCCCAACGTCGGTCCAGTTCATTCCATGGTGGTGAGGTCCCGAGGCATTATGAACGTGGAGAAGGGAGCGGTGCAAGGCGAGAGCAATTCCAAGGTGGCGGTTATGAAGGCTATGCCCAATGGTACGGTCCGGGAATGGTGTTTCCCGAGCAACAACAACCGGTGGACATGTCCTTATTAGCCAACCAAATGGCTCATCTCCAACTTCAACAAGAAAATGTTCTCCAAGAGGTCCATCATGTGAATCTCCAACAACAACAAATGTATCAACAACAACAACAAATGCTTCAACAACAAAGTTCTTTCCAAGCTAGCCAACAAGAGATGAACCGGGCCCTCGGCTACACTAGGCGAGAGGTAGAGGAGCTTAGAGAGGTGGAAGACCAAAGGTGGCGAGTCCAAGATAGCTACAATACGTGGATGAGCGGGAACTTCCCTTCCCGTGAGGACCAATGGACACGCCCGGAGCCTCAACTCCAACCACCACCACAAGACTTCTACCAAGAGCAAGTGTACGAGAGGGAGCGGCAAGCAAGGCTCCAAAGAGGACGTAGACGTGACAACCCCTTCGAGTGATCCCATACATGCCATTGAAGAATAAGAAATTATGAGCTTTTCATACTCTTCTCTCTTGCTTTTAAGTTTTGATTTCCTTGTTTGATGGGGACATCAAAAATTTTAAGTATGGGGTGGGGGTAAGTGTGTTCATGATTTCACTTGTTTATGTTTGTTTATTATTTTGAGGATATTTAGTTAGTGTTTCTAGTTTGTGTTTGGAATGTTTGAGTCTTTGGTTTTAGAAAAAAAATTTTGCAAAAAAATCCATAAAAAATTGAAAAATTGTGTTAAAAACAACAAAAAGATTTTGTGTTTTGTAGGTTTTGGACTAGAAATTCCCATCTTAGATTGCCAAAATAAAAGCTAATGATGATGTGAGCATGTAAATTCCTTTGCATATTTTTGGATAGTTTAGCCTCTAAAATGATGTTGCTTTTGATGTGATCATGATATCTTGCTTGTTTTATTGAGCATGTGAGTTCTAGGATAAGTTCTTATGCAACTAGGTATGAGTGACCCTTGTGAGATTGATTTTTGGCCATTTTAGGGATGCTTGATCATATTTGCATATCCCTCATTCTTCTTGTGTGATTAGCTCATTCATGCTTAGTAAAACTTGCTATTGCGGTGTTTATCTATTTTCCGAGACCGTCATGAGAATTGTCCTAGCATGGTCACATTGATTTTGAACTTTATTCTTCTAGTCACATAAATGTTCCATATCCTACCATGAAGATAATCCTTTGTTTGTAGCCCCGTTCTAGCCTAAGCCTTTGTTTGAAACTCCTCAAAAATATTATTCCTAGCCTTATATGACTTGACCCTTATGGGATTGGACTTTAGAAGAGAGGTTTGGATTGTATTTGAAGAGTTGAGATTCTCTTGGGTTTAAGGGCAAAGAATGGTGTTATGAATCATGTGGGTAGTGCATCTTTGTTGTACAAAAATGAAAGAAGAAAGAAAAGGAAGAAAGAAAATGTTGGAAATGTAAGGTGGAATAAAGCAAAGAGCTTAAGTGAAGAAAATGGTCCGACCGAGTTACAAGCAACATCGGGCCCGATGTCATAAGAAAGTCGGTCCAAATGTAGAAAGTGTTGAAAATCCAACAAAAAGCATAAGAGCAAAGATGAAGTGGAATGATAAGTGAAATTTCGGGTTGGAAGGAAAATGTTAAGTCTTGTTGGTGAGTGTGAAAGTAATTGTGGGATTTGGTGAAATTGGTGAGAGTTTAGTTTGTTCAATCCCTATTATAAGCACCACAAGACCAAATAATTCCCACCTTGAGAAATACCAAAAGCCCCATTACAACCCGGCCGAATGGAACCTCTTTGAGGACCTCCATTGAGCCAAGTTCGAAATTCTTTGTGTACTTTGCATTAGGCATCTCTAGGTGGAGGAATTGGTGATATTAGCTTCAATAGTAAAGTCCTTACTTGCATGATTTTTGAACTTGAGTGTTCATTGCTAAACCCAAACACATGATGAGTGATACACATTCACATATCCCTAAAGTGAGGCTTAGTTGCATTGACTTTAATCCTTGGAACACTTAATCACGTGTGATGATGTAATCTTGCTTGAATATCGATCACTTGTGCTTAAAACGTGTTTTCATATGAGGCTTTACTTGAAGATTATGTTTCGGTCTTGCTTACATTGTTATTGCTTGAGGACAAGCAAGTTTAAGTATGGGGTATTTTGATGTCTCTCTATTTGGTGGTGTTTTCATATGTGATTTCGTTTGTAAATATGTTTCTTTTTCCCCTTTTCTTGTGCGTTTTGTTCCTTTTTAGCTTAGTTCCCGTATTTCTATGAGATTCGGAGACTACGCACCTTTTATGTGTTTTGTAGGTAATTTGGCATGAATCAAGGATGGATTTGAAGGAGGGTCGAGACATGGAGCAAAGGCCGAGTTAAAGCTGGAAAGAGAGAAGCAAGCCATGAAGAAGAACAAGAGAAGCCAACTAAGAAGAAGGTGGAACGAAGTCAGGACCGAGATACAACAACGTCGGGCCCGACTTTTAAGTTTCCAACCTCGGACCGAGTTGCACAGTACCTCGGGCCCGAGGTTCCTCCGTGTCGGGCCGAGTCGGTCACCGGACTACTTGGGCTCCAAGGCACGAATTTGTGAACTTCCACTTTTGCCCCTCATTTAATCCATAAAAGGCACTCTTGTCTTCTAAGAAGGGGTTCCCTCACACACAAAAGGGGGGTTCCCTCACACACAAAAGGGGGGTTCCCTCACACACAAAAGGGGGGTTCCCTCACACACAAAAGGGGGTTCCCTCACACACAAAAGGGGGGTTCCAAGGGAGCCAAGAGGATACTTGGAGAGCAAGGAGGAAGGAGAAGAGGAGGAAGAGAGAGAGAATCGGCCAAGGAGGAGGAAGACTTGAGAGGTTTTGTTGATTGTTTAGCTTTGATTTGCTTTGATCTTGTGGATTTGAAAACCCTTGAATTAAATTTGTGGATTGCTTTGGATTTGAATGAACCCTTGCTTTGTTTTGAGATTGATTATGATGATTGCTTTCTCTTTTGATTTGATTGCTTTCTTTGCTTGTCACATGGAGTAGATCTCCTTGATCTTGGGTTATGGGGGAAAACCCTAGCTAGGTTTAGGCTAGAAACCCCAATTCCATAGCCTTGAGTGTTTGATCTAAGGAACCCACTCTACATCGAGCTACAATTCCTTGCGAAAGTCGGGAATCAAGGCTTGAGATTGGCAAAGTAGCGAAAGTGAACATGTGTCAATCTCAAGACCTTGCTTCGAAGGGGATTTCCCCATGGATCGAGGTGTAGATATGGTTGGAACGAGGGCGAAAGCACTCGATCCTAGTCCGATCATCACTCATTGCCTGAATTGGGGTGGAAAAGCCTTAATCTACTAGGGAAGGAACCCAAAAGCCCAAGATCTACTTTTAAAATCTTTGAGTTCGACATCCCCAGCTACCTCGGGCCCGACTTACCCAGTGTCGGTCCCGACTTCCTCTTGTCGCCAACCTCGGGCCCGACGTGACCTCAGTGTCGGTCCCGACTGTTTTCTTTATTTTCCTTTGTTTTATGCTCTCCTTTCTAGCTTCCTGGTATCTAGGCACATCGATCGAGTAGACTTCCCGAGTGTTCGACACCCACCACGTACTACAACGGGGTCGGGTTATAATTTGTATCTCTTGACCCTCGCACATCGTGAGAGGCGATCAGATGTCGTGAGTCAGAGAAGTAGTCAATCAACATATAGACATAGACAATATTGTAAGACAAAAGCAAATCAATGTATAGGCATAGGTAATATCATAATACAAAAGTAAAAGATAATGAAAAAATGAAAAAAAAAACAAATTATAATCCTTAGATTCTGATAAGTCCTTAGGGTCTGTAAAATCCTTAGAGTCTGATTCCGTTTCGTCCCTTTTTTATTCATTCACTTTTTCATTTCCGGCCTTATCTCCTCCTCCTCCTCCTCCTCCTCCTCCACTTCACTATATTTGATCTCCTTTACCAATTTTTCTTTCAACATTGTTCATGACCGACGACGAGATAATGCGTCATCTTAAAATCCTTAAAGTTTATGATTGAGCTTTTCATTTAGCTTGTTCTTATTGTGATTACCAGCATCATGCTGATAATCCTTTTGGTTAAAACTTACTTCTAATCCAAGTGGTGAAAGTATTAAAAATCTTAGGAGAGACCGGGTTAAACTTCAAAAGAGCTAAACAAATCTAATATATTGGCTTTAGCTTGTCTATATCTAAAACATGATTTTAAATTTGGTAAGAATCCATTTTTAATATAGTAGGAAAACGAGTTTTGATGTAGAGGATCCCAAATCGGGTAACGACAAAGAATACTCCTCAAAACAATTTTAGGAAATAAAATTCTTGCATGATTAAGATTAAGAAGAGATAAAGTAAAACCACTTGAACCTTATGACAAGGTTACTTAAAAATAACTTTAGAACAACTTTAGCATATTAGAATGGAGAGGGAGAGAGCAAGAACTTTAGAAGATGTATTTCTTGCTCTTTATTGGTGTAAGTTTTACAATGGAGGATGACTCTATTAATAGGCTAATAGTGGGGTGAAAACTTAAGTGAATCTCCATGATTTGTGCATGCATGGAAGTAAGGAGGTGAAAAAGGTGAATAATTCCACCTTTTACAATTTACCTCCAATCATGTATCATACAATACTACAGGTGGAATCATATAAGATTCAAGAAAGAAAAATATGTGTGATAAACTTGTATATATAAATATACATTCATAATCAATATACTATAACTAAAGTCGAACCTCTCTATCCTACATGTCATTCATCTAACTATGCCACATAGAAAAATTAATTTAGCTAATTACACTTATGTCCCTCTCATTTGTTGATTATTACATAATCTAGAATTACTTTATTTATATTTATTACATATATAAAATTGTCTTAATCATGTCAAATATCTTCTTAAAGATTGACTATTTAAATTGGCTTAACACTATAATAAAACAGTGGTCATATTTTCAAATAATTTTTTAAAAATATTTTCAAATAATTTTTTTATAAATAAAATTTTTCATTAATTATGTCTAATATTTTTTAAACAAAATTGACTATTTAAAATTAGTTTAACACTAAAAATCATAGTTTTAATATTTTTGAATAAAATTTTCTTAATACCCTTAATACTGCAATAAAATAGTTTTCATATTTATCCCATTGTCGTGCAAGTCACGACGGGATTAAGCTAGTAGTTTTGTATTTTCATGAGATGATCGTAATGTGGGCATTTTAAGATGACATTCTTGGTATAACTTCCACAAAAATATTTTTTATCTTTGGGATGGTCTTTAGCTTCCAAATCTAGCTGTACGAGCAACTCGTAGAAGAACAATCGTTTGCCACCAACTTGAATGTGGACTCTGTGTAAAATCAGTCACACTTGCTGGGATGTCTATTAGGAATATTTTGTCTTCGGACTTCGGATGATGACAGCTTTCACCCTTTAAATTCCTGTGTATGAAAATAAACCTACCAAGCTCTGCTTCATTGTAACGGCCATGTGAAGTTATAAAATTATTAGCTATTCATCCATCGGCGAAGATCTTATATTTTAAACTTTTATTCATTAAAAATAAACCACATGTTTGTATGGGTAATTCTGAGCACGTAGCAACAAGGGAGTCGGGTTGGTGGACAGGAAGATAGTCAATAATTGTGCTGCACTGCAAGTTGTATTCTCATTTGTTTATCTTCTTTGCTGGCTCCGCCACTGTTTGTATGGGCTTCTGAGCACGTAACAATAAGGGAGTAGGGTTGGTGGACAAGGTCAATAATCGTGCTGCACTGCAAGTTGTCGTTATCAGATTCTCATTTGCTTATCTTCTTTTCCTCCAAATTTATTGATTATAGTGAGTAGCGTTACACCCAAACTGTAGTGAAATTGATAGCCAAATATATATCGAGCAGGATAAACACGAGCTCAAATCCTGGACCACACCACTCGGATTTGATTCTCGATTTTCTGTCCCTTTCGTCCCAACTCAGCTCAAAATTTACTGTAAATGCATCCATTCAACATCTACCAAATAGTCTAACATTAGTGCATAAAACCAAATGTCACAAAATCATCAGTACCACAATCCAAACATTAAACCGCAGCTAAAAAGACTCCTGGAGAAATGAAAAGCAGCAAGCAAGACAAAACAAGTTCAAATCAAGGAAACATATTGGTAGCGATCACTGAGATCGACTACAATTAAAGAACAATCTAATCAGCTTCGGCATAGGGAGTCTCGAGCACAGCCACCTCACGCTCAGCATCCTGGACTTCCTTCTCAGTCTTGCGACCTTTCTTAGACTTGTAGTAGACACTCATGAACGTCCCAACTGCTCCGTACTTCCTCCTGCAATTCTCATAGAGCCCTGCATCAAACATCTTCCAGAAGTCCTTCTCATTCAGCTCAGAAACAGCATACTGTGGCTGGAAACCGTGGTTCTGAATAAGCCATTGTTCCAACTTTCTCACGGCCTCAGCCCCGTCATACACCTCTCCTCTCAGAACTGGTCCAGGTGCGTAGTAGACGCCCACGTCTGTGTACATCTGAGCATAGTGTGAGTCTCCCTGTCTCTTGTGAAGGTCGAAGCCTGGCTCAGGGTACACCATTGTCTTGGCTGGGAGCTTAAACAGTCTGTGTGGGCAGAGCCATAGAGGGTACACCTGAGCAAACATAGCAAGTTTAGGTCAAGGTTAGCGTCTCCAAGACGCAAACACATATATATCTTTGAAACATCAAGGGAACATCATATATAGATTATACACCAAGTTAAACATAGAGAAGATTTCGGTCGATAAGGTGTACCTCCATCTCACGGTGCACCCACTCGAGGGCATCACCAACCTTGTAGAGAGGAACGAGCATGTCCTGGATAACGTGGTTCTCATGGTAATAGTTTCTGATGGATTCACCTTGAGTAGCTTTAAGAAGAGAAACCTTGGGAGGCATCAGCCACCCGAAGAGAAACCTGAACCAAAACTGGTCACCGAATGGAAGGATGAGCTTCCCCTCCCAGTACAAAGACCTAGTGTGTCTGTGGTAGTACTCCCTAGTAGGAATGTACTCCACAAACTCGCCCTTTGTAAGAGCCTTCTGACAGTGCTGGTAGAACCAAGGCTTAAACCAACACCCACAGTTGTTGATCACATTCCCTTTCTGCTTAGCCTCCTCCTTAGATGCGTATCTTCCAGTCATGCACACACCTTCATTAGCATTGTAGATCATGGTTTCTACAAAGTCAGGTACCTTGCTGGGATTGTCCTGGTCTCCATCTCGGGGTGCAAAGGAATCCATATAGCCCTGAGCAAGGTCTTTCAAGCTGCCTTTCACTGGTGTATATGTCAGCTTCATGTATTCCTTGATAGGGATCAGCTTTATCTCAGCAGCCACTAAAAGACCCAAAGTTCCCTGAGACCAAGGAATGGCATAGAAAAGATCAGAGAACTCATTGTCCCTTGTAGCTCTGACAAGGCGCCCATCAGCTAGAACAATCTCGTAAGCCACAACAGTATCTGAGAAGAGGCCATAGATGTGAGAGCTTCCTTCAATACCATAACCATTGATGAGACCGCCTACAGTAAGGTCATCGAGCTCTGCAACCACTGCAAGAGCAAGATTCATTGGGACAGTGACCCTGGTGATCTGCCCCATGTTCACAAGAGGCTCGACTCTTGCTATCATATTTTCCTTGTCAATGTTGAGAACGTTTCTGAAAGCTGAGAGGTCCACTTCAAAATGGCGTGCCCTCTTGTAGTCAACATTCCTCATCCCTACGGCAATCCAAGGCTTCCTTGCTGTGCATACGAGACCATCTTTAGCTGGATTTCTGTCCTTGAGACGCTTTATGACTTTCAGCACATTCTCATCGTGCTCCTTCTGACGTTGCTTATATGATTTCATCTCAGACCGGACATCTCCAAGGTAGATGAGGAAGTAAATGACAAAGGAAATTGGGAGCACAACAAATATGACAGCAATCCATCGGAACTGGACGAGAAAGTCAACCAAGCCCTTCTTCCTCTTCGGACGAAGAGGGGTGTTCAAGTCCGACATTGCACGAAATTCTTATGCACTGCAACGAGAAAAAAAAAAGTAGACTTGTTAACCAATAACTTAGAGCTACACGAGTTTGACATTTAGGGAGGAAAACTGGCACAAATGTCAATATATTAGCTACTCACAATGGTTGTACACAAGGAAAAAATACGAGATATTACATGACTGAATTATATGGAAGGAAAGGGAAAGCATCAAGGAGTTATGTATTCTGCTAACATAATATACATGCTTCACAAATAAGAAATTACTTTAGATTGCTCTGTTAAGCAGCAATACAAAAACAATTTCACTATATAACTCCTTGTTGGGTTCTTTATGAGCAAGACAGCATCCATAAATATACAAAGGAATTGCTAGAAACAAATGACATCAGGAAAACAACTCACATCTTATTTTTTCAGTTCACAGAAGGCACATGAAGAAAATGAACAGGAGGCACACAAGTAACAGTTTTAGGAACCTCTTTCATAAAAGTGTCAATGTAACACATGATAACATCTCAAGAACTTAGGACACCAACAATCTAGTCAAAATGAGGAAAGCCTAAAGAGTTTGGTTTAATAGAGTCATACTGTAGCTAATACTCAATGAGCATCGTTAATATAGAAAGCAAGTCAAACAACAGCAGATCCATCATACTTTATCATGTGGATTTGAAAAAGAAATGTGATTGCATTCAAACAAAAAAAGGACCCAAGTTTTACGCAAGTGCGAATTTAGTACGATTAAACAAACACAAGAAAACATCCTAAAGCAAAGAGACAATACTTCTATCCAAGAAAATGAAGCCTAACTCCAAAAGAAGCAGGAGAAACATAAATGGCTGTTTCACTGCTCCAAGCACTCAATGAGATGGATATGATCTGCCTCCTTGGTAATCATAACTTTACTTTTGACTGACCCACTGAATTGTAATGTCAATAATCTAGGAGGAAATGTAATTGTACTCTTAAGTCATTCCACAATTTATAATTGCAATCTGCAAGTCCTCAGCAACTGGAAACAAAACAATGATGACTACTTTCCAACAACAGGAATCCTATCAGGTAAAAATTGGTTGAAAAGGGCAACGAAGAATTCAATTGACTAAAACAAAAAGGGAAAGGAGAAAGGGGAAAAAATGCAGGCTTGTAAAACTTGTGTACAGGCTTTACATGTGTCCAGATACAAGGAATGCAGTATGTAACGACATCAAAAACATAAATCTGTATATAAGCTTTTCAGAAATTTAAGTAGAAGATTTAACAAAATGCAATCGAATAAAATAGTAGCACAAACAGAAATCACGTTTAATTAGTCTTCTATAGAAAGCCCCAACAATAATAAAGAATCTTTCCCCGTGAACAAAACATATAAAATTTGCATTAGAGAAAAAAGTAATGCCACATTAAATACAAGATCTGTATGATATCCTCGCATCTTTCCAAGATATTTAACAAAAAGTTACATCAGGGGATCAAAGTAAATTTGCATATTCCAAATACAGACGTTTTTGGAACATCCATATACACGGAAACAAAAACTGAAAAATAATGGCGAAACCCCCTAATTGGCTAAAGACAAACCGGATTCGAGCTTCAACCACTACAGCACACGGTTCCAGAAAGTACATTTTCAACAAGACGAAAACTAGCCAAGAGCAAAATCTAAGAGAAGAAAATGCGAGACTGTTGAAAACTTGAAAACGAAAGTGACTGGGATAAGAAGAATGCTAGAGATGCAACGAGATCTGGTGCTAGAACAAAAAAAAAACCTAAGAGCAATACTGAATCCCATACATCCATGGATTGGAAGCACAAATCACATCAGAGAGACAACTATTGTATCCACGTTTCATATTCAGAGAGTAAAACTAGCAGGACAGGAACAAGGACGAAACACACCAAAATCAGATAGCACAGGAAGCACAAGATGAGCAAATGCGTCATAAATCCAGCAGGGAAAAAAAACCAGAGAGAGCAGCTGTAGCTCAAACTAAATCGGACAACAACAAATAGTATAAATAAGCAACGAAATATTGATACAGACGAGGAAATGGAGAAGAAATATACAATCGACGTAGACAAAGACCTTCAAAGCAGAGAAAGAGAAAAGTAGAGAGATTACCGGCGGAGATTAGGAGGAGAGAAAATCGGAACTGCGAAGGTCCCAAGGTGCTGCACTGAGCGTTTTAAAGAAAGGGGAGCGCAGAGCGAGTGAGTGGGAATATCCAATTATTTACATAATAAATAATCTAAATAATCAGATTTTATGTGGGCCCCGCCTCTTTGCTGTCACACCACCACTCACTCCCTGACTCACCCCCGTTGTCTAAATAATAAAAATTCTATTTCTAAACTATGATTAGAGTTGAATAGTTGCTATACATGAGTAACATGACACTCTCTTTCTACTAATCCCTTCCTCATTTTCTCCACTTCTATTTTTTTTTTGACAAATATAGCCCTAGCTACTTCCTAATGTCAAGCACTCGTCAACTCCGTTCTACCGTTCTACTCTGTCAATCCTCCATTTGCATTGAACTTGAGCAGATCGAGATCGATCGAGTGTTAGTTGGGTAAACGAAAATCAGCTAACATTGTCTCTCTCCCGGTGACTTATTTGGAGCTATTAAAATTAATTAGAAAATGGAGTGTAATTAGTTTTATTTGATTACGTTTGGATCCAATTCTGTGCTACATGATTTTTGCCCTCATCTTTACTTAGTTTTTTCTTAACATTAAGAGTATCACATGGATTTACCCACTAATAAAAGATATAGAAAATGTTGGAAGATTTGGGATTTTCTAACTATGTCTATTCACTTAGTAAAAGATTAAGTTTCACCATTTTCACTACACTTGATATTTCCACACGAGTTTACCTCGAGCCACCATGCCATATGTATAATTTCCTCAATGAAGAGACAATGTTTCCTTGCCATAGAGGATACTAGATTACAACTACATCAAGCTTAGAGGTGTTGTCAAGTAGCCAAGGAAGTATGTTGTTGGACGCGCATTTTTGTTGGGTCTGTAGAAACCTGTTTGTAAACGTTTGGCCCACTACGCACTAAATCCCGATGAATAAAGCCCACAAATTGGATCTATATAAAAGTAAGTTTGTGATGGCAGAAGGCGATGGTCAACGAACTCAATCAATCAAGCACGATCGTTGAGAGACCCCGAAGAAAGCGGAGTGGAAGATGACTATTACGGTCATGCCTTGCATTTAGGTATAGTTTAGATGCATGTTTATGTTTGTTTTGCATAGGTTTTAGCTTAGTTTTAGCATAGTTTCTAGGGTTTAGTGTTTTCGGGTAGTTGCGTTTGTTTTGCTCGATTTTGCAGGATATTAGGTGATGGAGCAAGGTAGGACGTGATCCGAGCTGGCTATGGTGGTGAGTTAGAAGATCAAGGTGGAGATTAAAGAAGTGCAAGTAAGGATTACAGGAGCCAAGGATAAAAGAAGCAAAGTCAAGATGAAGATCATGGCTCAGCGAAGGAAGCGCGAGCTAGAGAGCAAAGGTGCGCGACCGCACAACCCCGGGATAAGCTCGCGACATCTTTCTTCGTGCGGATCAATTAGGCCGGCTATTTGGGCTTTGAGTTGGGATTTGATATGATGTTGTCCAACGCGTTTAATGTAGTTTTGGGAGATAAATATTGATCTTAGAAATCTTGGGATATTTAAACTTTAGTTTGACTTTTTCTTTCATAACTTTGGATTTAAAACTTGGAGGCTAGGGTTTCTAGAGAGGTTTTTTCAAGAGATCTTTGAACCTAATTTGTAAGTTTGATTTTAATCTAATTATGCATTGCTAAAACATTTGTTTTTGAATAGTTATTGAAGTCATGGATTGCATATTATTGTGAGATTTGATTGATTCTGAACAAACTTGAATAGGTTTTATTCCCTATGCTTAATTGAATCAAAGTTATTATAGGGTTTAATTAGCTTGATCCCCTAATAGAATTTCTTGGTTAATTTAAAACTAATCCGATTAATTCTCGTTTCGGATTGATTAGATAAAGTATAATCTATAATTGTTTGGACCCGTTCAAGCTATTCAGTTGTAGAAAGGAATAAATCCACAAATAACTTAGATGTCTGTTTGCTCTAAGTATTTGTTTCTATCGATACTTGACTCGTAAAGCTGTTGTTTAATTGAATCTAGAAGTTCTTCTAGGTTGTTAAATGATTAGGGTTGTTTAGACTATTAGTTCTTTCAACTAAATTTGAAGTTCGGATCATAATCCACGATAGATTATTCAATTGAAGTGAGTATCAAGAGAATCAATGATCAATAAGCATATCAATGATGGATTTAACTTGTTGAACATATTTCTCTCATATATTTACAATCACCCTTGCTTTCATAGTTAGTTTTAATTTGCATCTTAGATTAGAAAATCATTCAACAAACCCCCCTACTTCGGTTACTTAGCATTTAAGTAAAACACACTTACACGAGTCTTTGTGGGACCGACCCTTACTTACCATTCTACTCAGTTTGTTTAAGTTATATTAGGATTCTTTGATAGGTAAAACGACTGAAAATCACCTCATAAATTTGCCACAATTGTCGGGTACTGGTCGCTATTTGTGTTTTTACTTTTGTGCTATTTTTGGTGTGAACTTGTTACATGGTTTGTACCCGTCCTACTAACTCATCTCCATTGCTTTTTGATCCAGATATTGACAAGACACTCTTCAAGCAAAGGAAGGAAATCCGAGATCACTTTTGGCCTTGCTTCATCTTTCTCACTAAGGATCTGAATCTGAATCTGAATCTGAATCGGAAAATGAATCTGAACCAGTTGAGATGGTTGATCCAACATTGAGACAATTGATTGCACCAAATTTGGCACAACAACCTTTGGCAGTGCAGTTCCCTACTTTGGCTGAAGGAGTCAAGTTCGAGCTGAAATCTAGGTTGATTCACCTTTTGCCTCAATTCCATGGGCTTAGTGGTGAAGATCCCAACAAGCATCTTTCTGAATTTCATGTTGCGTGCTCAAGCATGAAGCCTGCTGATGTTACTTAGGACCAAATCTCGCTAAGGGCCTTTTGTCTTTCTCTCTCAAGGATCAGGCTAAAGATTGGTTCTATTACTTGGCTCCAAGAAGTATTGATACGTGGACAATGATGAAGCAAGCTTTCCTAGAGAGGTACTTCCCTGCTACAAGGCTCAACAATCTGAAGAAGAGTATTAGCAACATTGAGCAAGAAGATAATGAGTCCTTGTATGAGTATTATGAGAGATTCAAGAGGTTGATAGCTAGCTGCCCTTTCCATGGTTATATTGATCAAGACCTGATTTTATATCTTTTTAATGGTATCTTGGATGATGAGAGAAGGATGGTTAATGCAGCTTGCCAAAGCAACATTTTCAACAAGACTTCTGTTGCCGCATTTGATCTATTTACCCAACTGTCTGAGGGCACAGGACAGTTCAGAAAGGAGACTGGCTCCAAAGTTGCAAATTCTTTGGTGGCTAATTCAAAGATCCAAGAAGAAGTCTCTGAGATGAAAACCATGATGAAGCAGCTATTACAACAAGGTGGGAGACAACAGGTGAAGGCTTGTGAAATATGCTTTGACAACATGCACCCCACTGATTCATGTCATACACTTCAAGAGACAAACGTTGAGGTTAATGCAACGGGAGGCTATGGACCACCAAGGCCAAGGTATGATCCCTACTCCAACACCTACAATCCTGGATGGAGGGATCATCCTAACCTGAGGTACGGGAATTCAAATAATTAACAGTTCAATCCGCAGGGTGGTCAAGCCTCTTACAGGCCACCCTTCCAACCCCATCCTCAAGGAAAAAATCAAAATGCCATGTCTACTGAGGATATGATCCGGACTCTTGCACAAATTGTGACCACAATGCATGGCTCTATGAGTCAATTCCAGCAAGAGACCAAGTCTAGCATCCACAAGTTGGAAACCCAAGTAAGCCAAATTGCCAATGTTGTGAGCAAGTTGGAGACTACAAAGTCCAGCAAACTGCCATAACAAACAAAGCTTAATCCAAGGCAGAATGTGAGTTTTATCTCAGTTTATAGTGGACATGTGGTTGGACAGTTATGCAAAACAGAGACACGACTTGAGAAAATCATCGAAGAAGAAAACAAGAGGAGCGCGGGCTATAACAAGAAGGAGCACGACTGCGCAATCCCGGGCCCATGCCCGCGTTATTTTGATAGTGAGCTCAAACATCATGACCCGAGCATAACAAGACGTGACGCGACCGCGTTAGTGGGGGCGCGACCGCGAACCAAAAGTTGCGTGACCGCGCCGGCTGTTGCAGTCTGCATCGACGATACCTTCTCCGAGCTCCATTTTGAGGTCTTATACACCTGTCCCACCATTCCTAGAGGCGTTGAAAGTGACCCGAAAGCTGAAGAATGATAAAGAGCTCTTTGAAACATTTAGTACATGCGGGGTCAATGTGCCATTGTTGAAATTAATCAAAAGTGTGCCCCGCTATGCTAAATTTTTGAAGGAGTTGTGTACTATCAAGAGGGGTCAGAAGGAAAAAACCAAGAAGTAGGCTAAGGAGAAAGAACATGTGTCTGATGTGTTTCAAAAGCGTTTGCCCGAGAAGTGTAGTGACCCTGGCATGTTCACCATTCCGTGCATGATAGGAAACACCAAAGTGAATGAAGCATTGATTGATTTGGGTGCTTCAGTGAATATCCTACCCTACTCCTTGACAAAGAGTTGGATGTGGGCCCTCTGAAGGAAACCCGGACCCTAATTGAGTTAGCTAATCATTCCATTGTTAGGCCAAAAGGGAAAATTGAAGATGTGTTAGTCAAAGTGGATTCCTTGGTATTTCCAGCTGATTTCCTAATTTTGGACATGAGACCGGGGAATGAAAGAGCGTCTATACTGCTAGGGAGACCATTCTTAAAGACTGCAAACATAATGATGGATATTCCCCAAGGCATCTTGAAGATGGGATTCAATGGGAAGGCGATCGAATTCCATAGCTCAAATCCTTCTTGAATCCTTTTTATGTCAAGCTAATGATGTTAAGCAAGTGTTTTTTAGGAGGCAACCTAAGGTTTAGATTAGATTTCTTTTTCAGTTAATCTTTTGCTTTTTAGGTAGTTTTTGTCTGTGTTTTAGATACCCCATGTTCGAAAAGCAATACCCCGAAACATTGAGAGGAGCGTGGGCACAACATGAAGGTGCGCGACCGCGTAGGTACATGGGCCCACCCGCGTTATTTCAACAAGGAGTCGAAGAAATCTCGTGCGGGCAAAAACTACAAGTGGCACGGCCGCACAGGTGCGGGACCCAACCCGCACCATTGGTTTTTTTCGGATATGACATAGCTCGACCGCGCCAGTTTGTTCACACCTCTCATACAACTCGTCTTCTCCCTTCCGCCTCTCTCTCAACCTCTCCACCGTTGAAGGACCTTGGAGCTCGGATTTTTCACCAAAATTCACCCAAACAACATCAATCTTCTAGATTTCAAGTAAGATTTCTCCTTCTTAACTCCAAATCTCTTAAGTTTCAACATAATTTAGAATTTTTGGCATGCTCTAGGTTTAATAGAAAAGCTTAG
The DNA here is from genome assembly GCA_964016875.1 of Fallopia convolvulus. Classification (NCBI taxonomy): domain Eukaryota; kingdom Viridiplantae; phylum Streptophyta; class Magnoliopsida; order Caryophyllales; family Polygonaceae; genus Fallopia; species Fallopia convolvulus. The sequence goes on along the minus strand of OZ024735.1, from coordinate 12,475,881 downwards.
ATCTAGTCAATTTTTGTTCAATTTTGGCTTAGTTGCTTCATAAAAGTTTGTTATTTGCATGATTCTAGTCTAGATTTGTGCTTAAATTGCAAATTTTTGATGATTTGAGATTAACCCTAAATTTTTTTATTAAATTTGATTAAAATATTCTAGGTAGTGGGGGAAGAGAGTGATTGAGGGTCTTATTGTGAATTATTATTGCTTGTGCCTTGTGGTGTAATTGTCCTTGCCGGGACAACGAAAAGTGCATTGTGTGTTTGTTTGGTGGTGATTGTGCAGGAATTTGATAAAAATTTGGTTCCATGGGTCCTAAGAGAGCTAGTCAGGGAGCTTCTACTTCCCATGTTGGTGCTTCTTGATATAAACAATTATGTTGTGTATTTAGAAGGAGTTTTAGCATATATTTGTGGTGGTTTTAGGTGTTTTAAAGACTATTTTTAGCTAGGAAAAGGAAAACCCAAAGATGCATATTATTAGAGTTTTAGAGCTGGATTGAAGAATAAGTGAAGATTAGCGTTCTGGTGTTGGCGGCGACCGTCCCCGACCAGGCGGCCCCCGCCGCCTCTAACGGTCAGCGAGATTCTTACGCGCCACATGTCATGTTGTGATTAGCTCTTTTATGTCAGGTTTATTCCATTTTATGTATTTTTGGATAGACTTTTTAGACCTAGTTTATATATTAGGGTTAGAGAGTTGCACCTCTCATCAATCATTCTATCTATTATCATATTTTCTCTTTCAAACTTTTTGAGTTTTTAGTTTATCATGGAGAGCTAAGCCCTTTAGCTTAGTCAGACAGTTTGAAGCCTTCGTTTGACTTTCAGTTGTGAGATTTCTACTCTTTATCTATTGCATGGAATTATTTTACTCTCTTGATTGAATTGTTTATGTGATTGATTTCAACAATTTCTAGGGTTGTTGCTATTGAGTCTCAATTGCTAGATCTAGAGAAATTACTGGTTGAGTTTCTCTATTTCATAGTAGCAAATTGCATTGTACTAGTATCTGGTTGTGCTAGTCTATTGCAGAAGGGAGTTAAATTGCATTCTAGTATAAAAGTTGGCTGTTTTATGCTAGAATTGTATCCTGATTATATTCCTATTCTTAATACTGCTTTTGAATTGAATCTTGATAGTTTCAGGTTTATTCAATTAGTTAGGATTGATAGTATCTGGTTGTGCCATTAATTATCTTTGAAAAGGAATTGGAATTCCATATGCATGTGATATTGAGTGAATCTATGATCAACTTGTCATACGAATGCGTATCTCTGTTTGGCTAAGTGTTTTCCCTAATTTGATAAAAACTCCAACTTTATTTACTTTATTAGTTTTTGCATGCTAGATAGTAGTTTAATTCATAAAAACCCCTTTTACTTTAAATTGACATAAAATTTACATAAAAAGATAAATCAATCTCCCTGCAGATTCGACCCTTACTTCCCTAAGACTACAGTCTTTAGGTTTGTTAGGACTATTTTGCATAGTCGTGATTTGCACGAAGAAATCATCGCTACCAAATTGGCGTCGTTGCCGGGGAGGCAATAATTGTCTTTTTGTGTGATTTTTGTGCCAATTTTGGTGTGAACCTGTCTTATGGTTCACACCCGTGCTACTAATAATTCAAATCTTTTGTTTGATCCAGAAATTTAACGGACTCTGTTTAGAACTCGTCGAGCTATGCGTGCATTATTACAAGAGTTTGAAGCAATGGGTGATCAGCGAGTTACTCTTGAGAGCTTCACAGCTCCTAATCTGAATCAGCCTACGCGTGCAGTGCAATTTCCAGCCCTTGGTCATGGGGTGAAGTTTGAGCTTAAAACATGAGTAGTTCATCTACTCCCAAAATTCAATGGAACTCCACTTGAGGATCCCATTTAACATCTTGATGAGTTCCTCGATGTCTGCAGTAGCATGTGTCCCTCTGATATTACTGAAGAACAAAAGAGGCTGAGAGCGTTTTCCTTTTCTCTGAAGGAATCCGCTAAAGACTGGTATCATGCTCTACCTCCTGGAAGTGTTACTACTTAGGTGAACTTGAAGAAGTTGTTTCTAGACAAATACTTCCCTGCAATCAAGTCTAATCAACTCAAGAAGCAAATCTGTAACATAGAGCAATTCCCCAACGAGTCGCTTTATGAATATTTTGAGCGCTTCAAGAAGCTGGTAAAGGTTGTCCCTACCATGGTTATGCTAATCATGATCTTATTCTCTATCTCCATGGAGGACTCCGTGAAGATGACAGGCGATTGGTCAATTCCTCTTGTGGTGGAAACATCATGAAGAGAACCTATGAAGAGGCTCTAGACATCTTTTCTATGTTGGCTGATGATTCTAGGCAATATACTGGAAGAGGTTCTAAAAACTTGTCAGCCGCCAACTCTCATGCTAAAAGTGATCAAGCTGAGTTTGATGTGCTGAAAGAAGAAGTGAGGCGGTTGAAGCTGAAGGGTACTACTCAACAGGCTAAGGCTTATGGAATCTGTAATGACGCCTTTCATCCTACTGATTCATGTCCTTCACTACAAGAGGAGGTGAATGCAGTTGGAGGGTACAAAATGAAGCCAAGACATGATCCTTATTCAAACACCTACAATCCAGGCTGGAAAGATCATCATAATTTCAGGTGGAGAGAGCCTGAGTCAAAGCAGCAACATGATCAGTTTCAACAAGCTTAGCCATATGTGCCAAGGCCTCAAGGACAAAATCCCAATGCGGCTCCTTCTATGGAAGACATGATGAAGATGTTGATGCAAAATAACCTCACTCTTCAAGATAATATGACTCAACTGACTCAAAGTCAAGTGAAATTCCAGGAAACTACATCATCAAGCATTCACAACTTGGAATGACAAATGAGTCAAATCTCTAAAGCTGTAAGCAAACTGGAAGCAAGAGATTCAGGTAAGCTCCCCTCTCAAACAAAAGTCAACCCGAATATTCGGAATGTCAGTGCCATCATGTTAAGGAGTGGGAGACAACTTCAGGACAGAATAGTGGAAAAATCTGGCGAGGAAGACGGCGGCTACCGCCGCCTGGATAGCGGCGACCGCCATCAAAACGAGCTTAGCTACGGCAAATTAGAAAATTCAAGCGGAGACAAAAAAATAAAAGGCAGCAACCGCCACCTGGAGAGCGGCACCCGCCGCCCGTACGGCGGCGACCACCGTGACGGTGATCCACCCGAGGTTGATTTTTCCGAAAAAAATCGACGACCGTCGCTTACCTGGTGAGGCCTCCAATAAACTAAAAGCTTCAGTCTACCCCGAATGGAAACCAGTCGCTCTATTTCCATCTGCTTTAAAACATACAGAGCCATTGAAGCAAGACAAGGACATATTTGAGATGTTCAGGAAGGTTGAGGTCAACATGCCCCTGCTAGATATGATCAAGTCAATTCCTCGTTATGCTAAGTTTTAAAAGCAGATGTGCACTACAAAGAGGATTCAAGATGAGAATAGCAAGAAAAAAGTGAAGGTGACTGAACATGTCTCAACAATATTTCAAAAGCTCTTACCAAAGAAATGCGGGGACCCAAGTATGTTCACTATCCCTATATCTATTGGAGGTACTAAACTTGACCAGGCTATGTTAGATTTAGGTGCTTCCATTAATGTTATACCTTCCTCTCTCTCTGTGATTATATGAAACTAGGACCTATACAAACAACTAATATTTCTATTCAGTTTGCCGATAGGTCCACTTTGCATCCTATAGGAGTGGTAGAAGATGTTTTGGTTATGGTTGGTAATCTTACTTTTCCTGCTGATTTTTATGTGCTTAATATGAAACATGATAATCATGCAATCCCTATTCTGTTAGGGAGACCCTTCTTGAAAATAGCTAATACCAAAATAAATGTGAGTACTGGTTCTCTGACAATGGAATTTGATGGCCAGATTATAAATCATAATATCTATGACGCCATTAAATCTTCATCTGATGCTCATTCTGTTTGTGTTGTTGATGTGCTTAAACCTGTTGTGCAAAATATTATTGTTAGAAACCATCTAGATGATATAAGATCTTCAATCAATTCTAGTTTGGATTTCACCTTATCAACTAACATACAGGGAACTATAAAGAGTTAAATACTTGCTACAAGCTCCCACCTGAGCCATTGGGACAAGTCCCTTTACCATTAAACTTGTCTAGCAAGGAGTTTTTGCCCCATGTTGTGCAGGCACAAGTAGTTAAGCTGAAGAAACCTCCAGATCGCTCCAACTATGGTCCCCCTAGAAGTAAGGAGACATTGCTTAGAATGCATCAAGACAAACACCATCTGTTGGAAGCTGATGTTCGATATGAGTTGGGGCAGCACCCACCACCGTTCCCTGATCCGGATCAATTGTTGAATTGAGCTAGCATTACGTCGAGCCACAACATTAAATAAGGCGCTTGTCGGGAGGCAACCCGGCCTAGGTACTTTCTTGTTTTTCTTGTTTTCTAGTTTAGTTGTTTTTGTTTTCGTTTTTCCCTTTGTTTTTGGTTGAACTAACCTGAAGGAGAGCAAAAAAGAGTGCCCGCAGCACCCGCCATTAATTAATCAAGTAGCTTGGCTACGAAGTGGCCAGCGGAGACCGCCGCCCCTGCCGTACGGTAAGCCCCCTTTTCTCTTTTTATTTTTTTAAAAAAATTTCACTAGAGAGTTTATTATTACTCTTGAGGATGATCGTGATACAGCTAGGATCACTTTTCAGTTAGGTGGTTCGATGCATGTTATGAGCTATGATGATCTGGATGAGGCATTTGGTATTACCAAGCAGCCTTCTGCATTTGCTGATTGGTCTGCTGTGAGTGCTCAATTTACTTTTTGGGATCATTCCACTGGATCTTCCCCATTTGATTCTAAGGCGGGGGAGAAAAATTATAAGTGGTCACATCCTTCTCTTCGGTTAGCTCACAAAGTGCTTAGGATGGCTTGGTTTGGTCATTCTGAACCAAACAAGATCAATCATCCTGATTTGGAGGCGGTTTGGAGTTTGACACCGCAGTGTACTTTGGTGAAAGATTGGAAGGCTTTGTTTTTAGCTAGCTGTAAGAAGTGTAGGAGTGACAAGAAGGGCAAGATTGCTATTGGCGGTATGGTTTCTCTTATTGCTGAGTCACTGGACATCCCTTTTCCTCCACCAGCTGAGCGACTTTATGCTCGATACACTTATGATAAGAAGTTTTTGAAGAACGCTGGAGTGATCACTGAGGTTGGGGCTCATATTGATTATATGTTTGATCCTCTGGGTGCTTATAAGATTCGTATGCCCATTGCTAGGTTACCATGTGGACCTGAGTATCATCAATTTGATCTCAGATGGCTGTCAGTTCTTGTTAGAGCTCCTGGCTCTTCTTCTTCTACTCCACAGGCTGCCCCATCCTCTACTTCAGAGCCTGTTACAGAGACTGTTCCCTAGGGAGACACAGTGATGCATGAGGATGACCTTGGTTTGGATTTTCCTAGTACTTCAACAGGAGAGGACACTGGTTTGAGCTGGCAGGATGATATGATGCGCCAGATGAGCAGGCTTTCAGTCCGTTAGGAGTAGATGTTCACTCAGCAGTCTGCTTTGTCTACTTCTATAAACCGGATCCACGAGTTCCACCAGGATCAGTCTCAGTTCTTTCAGCAGCAGACTAGCTACTTTCAGCAGCATGCTCAGTTTTTTCAGGGCATGTGGCTCGCATACCCCTCATATCCTGACTACCCACAGTATCCCTTCTGATCAGTAGTGGTATTATTCTCTACTTCCCCTTTATTTTATTTTGTCTTTACTACATTGAGGACAATGTGTGTTCTAAGTTTGGGGGAGTTGGAATTGTATTTCTATTGATATGCTAAAAAATGATTAAAAAAAGAGCCATAAAAATTGAAAAAAGGAAAATTAAATCCTGGGATAGACTGAAAACCCGAAAGGGCGGTCTAGGTAATAAGCAGGTAATCTGGCATGCAATAGGCCTTGGTAAAAATAGATTCTCAGTGGTGTGAGTTGGTGAGTCCATACTTGAAAAATGAAAAGAGAGTGTTAGGTGAAAACCTGAAAAGGTGCCTAAGCAAAATGAGTGAAAAAAAATAGTGTTTTAGGACTATCTTTTACCGGCGCAGGAGACATAAGAAGTGGAGTATAAGAGTGTTTTGGGTAGGTTTTCATTTGGAGGTATAAGGTGTAGATTTATGGAGACTTTCACTCTCTTTGTTGATATTTTTGATAGACTTGTTAGTGGTTAGTTTTTGGTGGTGTGATGATTGATGTTTTGTTGGATATTGGGGGTTGTTTGATGGTTTGAGTTGTGCATGATGTTGGCTTGATGTTGATGATGATTTGCTCTTTTATGTTGATGTTGAGTAGGGTAGGTAGTTAGAGCTTATTTGCTATATATTATTGTTTAGGTTGGGTGTTGTGCTTGCATGAGAATGATTTTATTCCTCTTTATAAGCTTCCTTGCATTTTGATGATCCGGGGATTATAGTTTTTATGAGTGATAGTATTCTGAGTCACTCAGGGACGAGTGAGATTCAAGTGTGGGGGGGTTTGATATACACAATTATGTTGTGTATTTAGGAGGAGTTTTAGCATATATTTGTGGTGGTTTTAGGTGCTTTAAAGACTATTTTCAGCTAGGAAAAGGAAGACCCAAATATGCATATTATTGGAGTTTTAGAGCTGGATTGAAGAACAAGTGAAGATCGGCATTCTGGTGCTGGCGGCGACCGCCACCGATTAGGCGGCGCCAGCTGCCTCTGACGGTCAGCGAGATTCTTACGCGCCACGTGTCATGTTGTGATTGGCTCTCTATGTCAACTTTATTCCGTTTTTATGTATTTTTGGATAGACTTTTTAGACCTAGTTTATATATTAGGGTTATAAGAGTTGCACCTCTCATCAATCATTCTATCTATTATAATATTTTCTCTTTCAGACTTTTTGAGTTTTTAGTTTTTCATGGAGAACTAATCCCTTTTGCTTAGTCAGACAGTTTGAAGCCTTCGTTTGACTTTCAGTTGTGAGATTTCTACTCTTTATCTATTGCATGGAATTATTTTACTCTCTTGATTGAATTGTTTATGTGATTGATTTCAATAATTTCTAGGGTTGTTGTTATTGAATCTAAATTGCTAGATCTAGAGAAATTATTGGTTGAGTTTCTCTATTTCATAGTAGCAAACTGCATTGTACTAGTATCTGGTTGTGCTAGTCTATTGCAGAAGGGAGTTAAATTGCATTCTAGTATAAAAGTTGGTTGTTTTATGCTAGAATTGTATCATGATTATATTCCTATTCTTAATACTGCTTTTGAATTGAATCTTGATAGTTTCAGGATTATTCAATTAGTTAGGATTGATAGTATCTGGTTGTGCTATCAATTATCTTTGAAAAGGAATTGGAATTCCATATGCATGCGATATTGAGTGAATTTATGATTAACTTGTCATACGAATGCGGATCTCTGTTTGGCTAAGTGTTTTCCCTAATTTGATAATAACTCCAACTTTAATTGCTTTATTAGTTTTTGCATGCTAGATAGTAGTTTAATTCATAAAACCCCCTTTTACTTTAATTGACATAAAATTTACATAAAAAGATAAACCAACCTCCATGCGGATTCGACCCTTACTTCCCTAAGACTACAGTCCTTAGGTTTGTTAGGACGATTTTGCATAGCCGTGATTTGCATGACGAAATCACTGCTACCACTTCTAGAGCACGGGGTACTACTAGTTCACGAGCAAATCGTCCTTCTACTTTTAGGGGATGAGCTCCAGAGGTGCTTTTACCACTACTAATTGTGGGAGAGGCAACCCCAGAGCAGTATGGGTTCAATTTGACTCAGGATTGGAGCCAGTCTAGGCTCCAAAGTCTTATGAAAAGGACATGAAAGCCCACCCACTACATTGACTGGAAATTCATGGAAGATTTAGGGTTGCAGGGAGAATTGACCAAGGTTGCTCAAGCCTTGGGATTTTGGGAGTTCATTAATTTGAGAGAAGCTACTTACAAAGGCCTCACTTTGGAGTTTCTGAGCACTCTGAAGTGTGATATTACTGAGGGATAAGGAGTTGAAGCAGGGCTATGTAGATTTTAGTTGGGAGGAATGCAAACAAGGATGGCTTTGAATGATATTAATGTTATGTTTGGCTTTCCTAGGGTCGATGACAAAGAAGTGACCCGTTGTGAGAGCCAAGCCTCTTGGTTGACTGTGGACTTTTGGTCCAGGATTACAAGGAAGCTTGTCTACAAGCCTTCAAGGGCAAAATCATCCTTCATCTCCAATCTCGTTATTCGTATCCTCTAGAGATTCATTGCTCACACCATTAGTGGAAGAGGAGATGGTGAGAACAATTGTCCAAGGAAAGACTTGTTTCTTATATGTGCATGTTTGCAACAAGAGGATGTCAACCTAGCAGGTTTGATGATGACCCAGTTGTACCAAGTGGGCCGAGTTAGAGGTACCTCTATTGCTATTGGCGGTATTGTGATTCGGTTTGCCCACCATTATGGCATTGACCTGAAGGGGTTTTAGTCTGACATGGAGCATTTACCCATGAGTTTCAAGATGTTCCATAGAATGAATGTGTGCTACCAAGATAGGGGGACATATTATTGGGTGTAAGGAGATTCAGGTCGAGTCATGAAGCTGCCTAATGAGAGGAGGAGTAAGATTTCTATTGGGAGGCAACATTATAAAACTTGGATGATCCCTATCTTAGATAGTGATTTGGTTGTGCATCAGGTCAGAGGCCAGGATACAGGGGTTAGACAACCTAGAGAGCCAACTTACTATCCATAGCATGAGGTGGTAGAAGAGGATGATGATGAAGTAGATGATGAAGATTTTGAGATGGAGGTTGATGAGGATGATGATGAAGATGACAGTGAGGAAGACCAGCCGATTGTTGAGGCTGGCGCAGTTCATCAGGGTATGGACTATTCTTCATCCCAATTTGATCAGTTGTTTGGATTTGATGCAGCAAATGCACTTGGACACCACTCAAGGGTTCAAAGGGATACATGATTATGTGGATGAGCATTTTTCTGCATTCCAGACACATTAGGATCAGCGGCTCTCTGCCTTTCAGGCATAGTAGGAGGCATTTTAAGCACGCCATGATGAGTAGTTTAGGATGCTCAATGCTAGATTGGATGATTGGAGCTCCACAGACTACCCACCTCATCAGTACAACCCTCAGTACAACTTTCCTCCTCCAACTTATCCTCAATTTCCTGCTTATCCACCACTGCCTACAGAGTATCCACCACCACCACCACTGTCGGATTACCAACACTACCCGGATAGTCAGATCTTTTTGAGTTTTTCTCTTTCCCTTTCTTTTTATTTTACTTTGGGGACAAAATATGTTTTAAGCATGCGGAAATGGAATTACTTATTTGCATTGCATGTAGTTGCATTAGATTAGGCAAATTTAATTTTTGCATGCATTGATTAGAATATTGAAAAATGGAAAAAAAAAATCAGAAAATTCAAAAAAATGACAAAAAATATTGCATTTAGGTTCTTATTTCCCCATTGTTTGATACATCTTGTTTTTCTATGCTTTGATGAAATTCTAACCCATGATTTGCATGATATGCTGTAGTTTCTTTGATATAAGCATGATCTTTGATTACTTACTTTGACTATAGGATTGAGCATGCATATTATCAAGAATTTTAGATTTATTTTGAAGTTCTAGACACAATATACCTTGTGAGATTATTTGGCCTTTAATTGATGAATTGTTCTCTATTTCTTGAGTGTATCACCTTGATTGTATAGCTCTAGAACTTGCATTATGATTGCTTTTCAAGATTGCGTTATATGACTTGATGCATGACATTAAAATGATTGAGACATGTTTATTATTTAGCCTATTATTTCCCTTCCTACCTTACAAGATCCATGTTTTGACACCTCATTTCTTTGAGCCTTAAGCCTATTTTTATGAGCTCCATAAAATAATCCCTAGCCTAATAAGCTTGACCCATCCGGGATTTAGGACATTAGGTTGTGTTTTGTTTTGTGTGAGTTTTGTATAAGTATGGAGGAGGTGGAAAAGAGAGGTGGAAAAGAGGAAAGAAAAATTTAGTGTGAAATTTGAAAAAATGAAGATGAAGAATAAATTAAGAAAAAAAAATGTTGAAAGCAAAGCAAGAGTGAACTTAAAAGAATAGTAGTCTTCATAAGTGAAAAAGAAAAAGAGTTGAAAAAGAGGCAAAATATGGAAAAAGAAAGAAGAAACAAAGAGCTTAAATGAGAATGTAAGGAGTTGGTGAAGAAAGTTTGGGAGTATTAAGAGGAAAAATGTAATGTTTGGTTTAGGATTAGTTCTTTATCCCAGATTTAGCACCACATGACTAAATATGATTCCTTCCAAATTTCTCTTTACCTTGGCCCCATTACATCCCTTACAAGTCCTTGTGATTTTTGTTTTGTATTTGGTCCATAACGGTGGAGAATTAGGACGCTGATACAAGCATATGGTAGTCTAGTCCATGTTGATTTTAAAGTGAAACACGTCCTTTAAACACTTGAGAGTGAGAGCAAACACATTGTCATGGTGAGGTCTAGAATGAATGAATAATCTTTGCTCTATGCTTGATATAATGCATGCTATGATATCTTGGTCAGGTTTTGATTATATGTTAAATTTCTCGATTGATTATGATATGGATTCAGTTGTAGAAAGGAATAAATTCACAAATAACTTAGATGTATGTTTGCTCTAAGTATTTGTTTCTATCGATACTTGACTCGTAAAGCTATTGTTTAATTGAATCTAGAAGTTCTTCTAGGTTGTTAAACGATAGGGTTGTTTAGTCTGTTAGTTCTTTCAACTAAATCTGAAGTTTGGATCATAATCAATGATAGATTTTATTCAAGTGAAGTGAGAATCAGTGATCAATAAGTATATCTATGATGGATTTAACTAGTTGAACATATTTCTCTCATATATTTACAATCATCCTTGCATTCATAGTAGTTTTAATTTGCATCTTAGATTAGAAAACAGAATTTTACACGGTAACCCTGAAGTCTTGCACAATTTGTGAGGTGTGCCAAACTTTGACATATTTTACGTGGTAACCCTAGGATTTGTATAATTTTTGCCCCATGCCCAACTCTGATAAATAATCTGTCAACTTCTGATTTTTTTAGAGGAAAAAAAAACAAAAAAAACAAAAGATGCTTGAAGAATTCATAGCGTGAGATAGAAGAAGAATTATGGTGTGTGAAGACGCCAGAAAAATACTCCGTCCAAAAGGGAGATAACGTTCGTTGGAATCGGAAATTCGATGTAGCTAGAGAGGACTCTAATGCAAATATGGTTAGAAAAGAGGCTTTAGATTTAGGTATTTTGAAATTTAGGGTTTCTTCAAAATCTAGGATTATGGTTGAATGAATCAAGGACTAGGAAAGTTGATTAGTAAGTTTATACAGATTCTTATCCCTTCTTTTACAATAGCTTTGAATTACATGATTTGCTTGTATCTTGAAAATTCTAAATTTGGTCTAAATTTGGTGTAAATTGTAAACCATCACAATTTAATTTCTTATCCCTTCGTTAGTTGAATTTGCTTGATTGAAATCAATTACTAGAAACAATATAATAAGAAGATTGGCAAGTTTGAATTGCTTGCAACTTGTTGTGATGCACATTTGAGGCTCACCTTGGTATATTGTAGGAGAGAAACCATCCGCACAGTCTCGTACCCATCTTCGTGACTTTGTTTCACCAAAACACAATCCCCAAATTTTGCTTTTGTTTTTCTTTCTCTAAATGTCCCCAAACTAACGTATTTCCCAATATACTTGACAGATTGGGTATGAGACGAATTATGTACAAACCTAAGGGTTACCATACGAAATATGTAAGAGTTTAGTACACTTCATGAATTAGACAATACCTTAGGGTTACCAGATAAAAATACCGATTAGAAAATCATTCAACAAACCCCCTACTTTGGTTACTTGGCATTTAATTAAAACACGCTTACCCGACCGACCCTTACTTACCATTCTACTCAGATTGGTTAAGTTAGGATTCTTTGATAGGTAAAACGACTGAAAAATATCTCATCACATAGGAGGTTCAAGAAACGGTTTCCTAGAGTCGCCTTAGCTGAAAAGATATAAGGAGAAAGATTTGTAGAATAGGGGGATCTTATCTTTTACAAGATATTCAAGTGTAACCGAATCACAAGAAATAAATTTATCTTTATGGATTGAACCTTGATACGATGAGTTCGCCATTGTTTTCCTTTTTTCTATCTTCTCCGATCTCAAAAGTATTCAAACTCGATTGCATATTCGATTCTGACCCTACCTTGAACGTTTGAATACTAAGGTATTTTTTGTCCAAAACAATTTGGCACCCACCGTGGGGCCATAGTTGGAAAAAATCACAAAGCAACCATGTTCCAACAACCGCTTCCATCTACGACCATGAAGAGAGTGATCTTGGCCACGACGGTCTTAGAGACCCTGGTCGTCACGAGGATCCGATAGCAACTAACCACCAAACGGAATTGTTAGACTTCGCCCAAAGGCTCCGTTACTTGGAGAGGGAGTTGTCTAGCTAACACATTAGTACGAAACATACCAGGATAGTATCAAAAGTCTCACTACCGAGAATGACGGCTTGCAAACACATTAACGAGTTAGTCCATGACACCGGTGCAGCAACCGCGCCAAAACGACGATGGACAATGGAGGCTTGGTCACCAGGCTCCACCTTGATGGGGGCGAGGGAACATTGAGGAACAAGTCAGGCCATGACACCGGTGCAACAACCACCAAGTTCGCAACACCTTTCGCCACCGTTCCTAGGGCCCCATAGAGCCTACCTTCACAAGCGTGGAGCACCGGGGGAAACATGGCGCCTTCCATTGCCCTCTAGTCAACAGGTGACGTGCCTCCACTCTATCTTGACGATATCTTGATGGACAATGAGGATGATCAAGATAGTTGACGTCCCAACGATCTTGAAGAAATCGTCCGAAAAAATGTTCGTGACCACCTCAAAGTGTTCACAAAGCAGATGGATAGAATCCTAGGAGTCCCTTAACCCATTGAGAGGGAAGCCATGGATGGGTATGATGAATCTCCTTTCTTCCTTTCCATCACAAGGGTAGAGATACCCAAAAATTTCTCAGTTCTGTCAATGACCGCCTACGATGACACGAGTGACCCCGACGAACACATCGCCATCTTCAAGCAGAAGATGATGACGAGCGTGGTCCCTTACCACTCCCCGGAGGTGTTGATGTGCAAAGGGTTTGGAACAGCTCTAAAGGGACCCACCCTTAAGTGGTCCATGAATCTCCCCAAGGGTAACATAAGGTCCTTTGTCGACCTGATGGATTCTTTCCGAATACAGTTTGCTAGTGGCCTGAGATTTGAAAAACAATCAAGCGATCTGTACCGGATAGTGGAAAAACTAAATGAGTCCTCAAGGGAGTATCTCGATAGGTTCAATTGAGAGAAAGTTTCCAAACTGCAATGTGACGTGTCGACCACTATCGAAGCCTTTCACCATGGAATAATCCAAGAGGGAGACCTATACAAGGAACTCACCAAGCATCTCTGTGTTTTTTAAAGACGTCCAGACTAAGGCTTTACCCCAAGTCTGTCTCGATGAAGACTTAAAACTAATAAGTGAGAAAGCAAATGAGCGTATGGGATCACATGGAAAAGAATGTAACGGTCGACCATCGATGAGAGCGCTGGAATCAACCCTACACCCGTCCTCACCAAGACTCTATCAAAGTAAACATCTCTAGTGTGCACCAAGGTTGTCTCTCCAAAGTTTGTCAAGCCACCACCACCTAGGTTTGAGGAGTTTAATTTGGGTATATCCCTAGAAGGACTCATAAAAAACCTCCATCAGTTAGGAAGGACCATGAGGTGGCCAAAGAGAAACGAGAAGCCACACCCAAACAGGGACATGACTAAATGATGTGATTTCCATGAAGATTATGGCCATATCATAAGTGAGTGCATAGCACTCAGAAGAGAAATAACATTTCTAAGATTTATTTTGAAGTTTTAAACACAATTCCCTTGTGAGATTATTTGGCCTTTAATTGTTGAAATTGTTCTTTTATTCTTGAGTGCATCACTTTGAATTACTAGCTCTAGAACTTTCCTTATGACTCTTTTTCAAGACTGCTTTTCATGACTAGATGCATGACATTAAATTAATTGAGGCATGTTTCTTATTTAGCCTATTATTTCCCTTCCTACTTTACAATATCCATGTTTTGACATCCCATTTTTTTTGAGCTTTAAGCCTATTTTGATAGCTCCACAAAATATCTCCTAGCCTATATAAGCTTGACCCATTCGGGATCTATACTTTAGGTGGTTTTGTTTATGTGGTTGTGACTAAATATGGTTTTGTTTGCTTTAATTTGATTATGTATTGCTAAATCTCTCTTGTTTGACTAGTTGATTGAAGTTGTGATTTGCATGAGTTATGAGGTTTGATTGATTCCCAATAACCTTGGCTGGTTTGATTTCTCTATGCTTAATTAATTATAAGTCTAATCTAGGATTTTGTTAGATTTATCACCTAATTGAATTTCTAGGTTAAATTATAACTGAATCTTGTTAATTATCGGTTTTTGTACTAATTTGATCAAGAGTAAAACTTTAATCAATTTAGGACCGGTTAGACTAATTGGTTAAAGAAGAGAAGTCAATCACAATTTATCTAGATGTCTGGTTGCTCTGATTAATTGTTTCTATTGATACTTGAATCGTAAAGTTGTTGTCAATTAGAATCTATGAGGTCTCCTAGGTTATTTGATGATTAGGGTTCTTAGATCCGGTCGAACTATGAATTAAAGCTGACGTTTAGATTACAAATTCATGATAGATTAGTTAAGGTGACAAGAGAATCAAAAGAATCAATGATCAACAAAGCAATATCATAATGGAAGTTAACTAGTTTAACATATTTCTTTCACATATTTATAAATCAACTTTCAATTCTATTTTACATTCTAGTTCTTAACCCCCCCCCCCCCCCCCCGCTTTCATTATTACTTGGCACGCAAATATAGCACATCTACACGAGTCTCTGTGAGATAGACCCTTGCTTACCATTCTAATAAATTTGGTTAAGTCGAGATTCTTTAATTAAGTATAACGACTGCGAAAATGCCTCATCAATAGTGCTCTCCGGTTGACGGCCGACATTCTGTGATTCTGATTGGGTTGCTTGCCCATTGACTAGACGCTCAGTTTCTGGCTATTTTATCAAGCTTGGTTGTTCCCCGATCTCTTGGAAAACCAAAAAACAACATATTATTTCTCGCTCTTCTGCTGAAGCCGGGTATCGGTCTATGTGTCTATTTGTTTTGATCTTGTTTGGTTAAAACAGTTGCTTGCTTCTGATGCGGGGATAAGCCGCTTGATGCCCGATCTTCGACGTTCACGACTCAAAACAAGGAAACAAAGATAATGATCAGAAATAGAAATGAAACAAGACTCAACAATTGAAGAACACGACTTGTAATGATCGAAAAGACAAGAAACAAATACAAAAACAAGAAAAGGACTCGACAAGAGATAAATGACTCAAGAACAACAAGAAGGACAACCTCATAAAACAACTATCAAACCCTTGACTTGATTCAGCCAAGAACCTAATAGAATGATTATGAAACCAACCTTTACGATCTCACACAAACAAGGAGCAAGCCTTGTAGCACGAGAAAGGGGCTCGTGATTGTTGAAAGGCACCAATCTTCTATGAAATTGACACAATCCAAAACAAACCAAGCTGCGAAGCACACACACTTTTGAAAGCCAAAGCCTTCGTTTCTCTCTATTCAATGAGCATGAAAATCCAATAATGAGTTGTCTAATCTGAAAATAAAACATCCTAAGCTATTTATATGTCTTGACAAAATAACAATAGAAATAATGTCTAATTAAAACTAAAAGATAACTAAGGCCCAAAATGGAAATGGCCCAATAAAACAAATCCAGCAAAACTAAAAGATAGCATGCTCGTGCTCGGACTCGCGCGCACACACGCGGACAGGCGCGCTCAGGGGCGCGCCGTATCGTTGCCGCGCTGGAACGAGCACGCCGTTGCATCGCTGCGCGCCGTTGCATCGCGGGGCGCGTCGCATCGCGGGGCGCGTCGCATCGCTGAGGTTGGGGCGCGCCGCTGCAGCCTCGGTACGATGATCCGTCGGCGCTCAAGACACACACTGTCCTGGCCTTGGACTCCATACAAGCTCCTGCCTCCTTAGCCATAGTGTAGCCCACAAAAGCATTCATCTCGCGTTGTAGCTTCTTAGCTCGAGCACGGGTGAGTGGTCCATCAAAGAGTGTAGGCGCGCCCGGTGGAGGCTGCCTAGATGGTCCCTCATCAACCTCCCCTTCTTGGAAAGGATTCGACCCCGAATCCAACTCTTCATCCACGGCTAAGTACGGCATAAGATCAGCGACATTGAAGGTGGCGCTCACACCATAATCCCCGGGCAGCTCTAACTTGTAAGCATTGTCTCCAATCCGTTGAAGCACCTTGAAAGGCCCATCGCCTCTTGGAGACAGTTTGTTCTTCCTTAGCTCCGGAAACCGCTCCTTCCTTAGATGCGCCCATACCAAATCGCCGGGCTGGAAAATCACGCGGCGCCGCCCATGGTTGGCGCGCCTAGCATTGTACTCGGCCTTTTGCTCCAACCGAGTCTTGGTTCGAGCATGCAGCTCCTTAATAAATTCAACGTGCTTTCCTGCATCAAAACTTTCATGCTCCCTCATTGGAAATGGGGTAAGATCTTCTTGCATGAGAACGCCTCCAATTCCAATGCCACTCGCATCACACTCCACTTCGAAGGGCCGAGTGAAGTCGGGCAAGGCCAACAATGGGGCATGCGTCAATCTGTCCTTTAGGGCGTTGAATGCCCTCTCTTGTGCCTTCTCCCACTTGAACTCACTCCTCTTCTTAGTGATTTCGGTCAAGGGAGCAGCAATGGTGCTAAAATCCCTCACAAATCTCCGATAGAAGCTGGCGAGGCCGTGGAAGCTCCTGACTTGGCCAATGGAGGTAGGCGTTGGCCACTCTTGAATCGCCTTTATCTTGGCTTCGTCTACTTGTAATCCTTTGGAGCTCACTACAAACCCAAGAAAAGTGACATGATTAGTGCACAATTCACATTTCTTCAAATTTGCATACAAGTGCTCTAATCTAAGTGTAGAGAGTACTTCCCTCAAATGATCTTCATGCGTTTCTAGGGATTTGCTATAGATCAGAATATCATCAAAATAAACAACAACAAATTTCCCTATGAAGTTTCTAAGCACATGATTCATTAGACGCATGAAAGTACTTGGGGCGTTTGTAAGCCCGAATGGCATAACAAGCCATTCATAGACACCAAACTTGGTCTTGAAGGTTGTTTTCCATTCGTCCCCCTCCTTCATCCTTATTTGATGGTAGCCACTTTTTAAATCTATCTTTGAAAAGATAGTGGCTCCATGCAATTCATCTAGCATGTCGTCTAGACGAGGGATGGGGTGCCTATACTTTACCGTTATGTTGTTAATAGCCCTACAATCGACACACATACGCCATGTGTTGTCTTTCTTAGGCACTAGCAACACCGGTACAGCACAAGGGCTTAAACTTTCCCTAATGTATCCCTTATCCAATAACTCTTGGACTTGGGATTGGACTTCTTGAGTCTCCTTGGGGTTCATACGATAGGCTGGCCTATTAGGCAAAGATGCTCCGGGAATGAGATCAATTTGATGCTCGATTCCTCTAATTGGAGGTAAGCCAGCCGGTATCTCATCGGGAAATACGTCATTGTATTCCCCAATGAGCCCCAAAATTTGTGGGGACAAAGAGGCTCTAAGTTCCTCATTCAACAAACTCAGCTCCTTGCACAAGAGCATGAGTGTTGTTTGCCCATCCAAATACTCGGTCCCTAACTCCCGCTTGGAAGCCAAAAGCGCGCTGGAAGGTGGGAGATTGTTAGGTGAGCTCGTCTTACCCCGAGTTGTCCCCTTCTTTCCCTCACCTTCTCCACTTACCTTACTTACCTTCTTTTTGTCAAACTCCTCGACCACCTGCATAGGCGTCATGGGTTTGAGCACTATGGTTTGGCCATTGTAGGTGAAGGTGTTCCGGTTGGTGAATCCATCATGCGTGACCTTCCTATCATATTGCCATGGACGACCTAATAAAATGTGACAAGCCTGCATAGGAACAACATCACAAAGAACAACATCCTCGTAATGCCCTAATTTAATAGAAACATGCGCTTGCTTGTTCACTTTAAGTTCTCCACAATCGTTCATCCAATGCAATTTATAAGGTCTAGGGTGTTGAGTCATAGATAATTGCAGTTTTTGTACCATTTCAAGACTAGCAATGTTACAGCAACTTCCACTATCTATTATCATGTTGCAAACCTTACCCTTAATTAAACATCGAGTATGAAATAGATTTTCACGTTGATTATCTTCACAAGGGGCTGGTTTTATATGCATGTTACGTCTAGCAATTAAAGACTCCCCTGATTCATACTCTATCTCATCCTCATCATCATGCAAATCATCATTATTAGGCTCATTTTCATGCACATCATCAATTTCTTCCTCAGATTCATATTGGCCTAAATGATTGATTAAAAGTGTTTTCTTGTTAGGGCAATCTTTCATCATGTGCCCTCTTCCTTGGCACTTAAAACACACAATATCCCTAGCTCTAGAGGAAGGGTTAGAGGTACTGCCCTTAGGAGCTGCCGAAGCTCCACTATTGGGGCCCTTGTTGTAGGATGGCGCGGTGCCCGCGGAAGGCTTGGTTCGGCCAGCTTGATCTCCATAGGCGCCGGTGGTGCTTCCTCGTTCCTTTGTAGGCGCGCCTTCCTTTCCATAAGACATGGCTTGGCCACGGTTGTTCCTCCATGAGTTGGGCTGGTTACTCGTGCCTCGGCCTCCTAGAATCCGTGCCTTGTTCTTTTTCTCAACCTTCATAGCTAAATGTAACAAACCAGTCATAGTAGTATATGGATATAAATCGACCTCATTAGCTAAAGAAGGATGTAAAACTCGAAGGAAACGTGCCATTGTGGATTCTTCATCCTCATCCACATTGGCCCTTACCATTGCCACTTGCATGGCATTGTAAGTTTCCTCGGCACTCATTGAACCTTGCTTGAGATTCTCCAATCTTTGACGCAGCTCACGTGCATAATGTTGGGGAATGAAACGCCTCCTCATGAGGGCCTTCATTTGCTCCCAAGTTCCTATTGGTGCGTCAAGAGCTCTTCTCCTTTCCTTTACTAGATTATCCCACCAGATTAGTGCATAACCGGAAAATTCAAGGGTGGCGAGTTGTACCTTTTTATGCTCGGCAAAGTTATGTCAATTCCATATTTGTTCAATTTTCGTCTCCCACTCCATGTAGACGTCCGGATCACACTTGCCTTCAAAGGCTGGGATCTTCACTTTGATTTTTCCTACTCCATCTTGCTCGGGCTCTCTAGGCCGCCTTGGACGCCTATCTCTGTCTTCGCCCCTTGAATAGCGCTCCCAATGTTCATCATCTTCGGCGTCATACTCATCGAAATGGTCTTCTTGGCCCGGAGCTCTCCTATGTCCCTGAAAATCATGAAATTCATTAGCACGATTTCGCCCTTCCCTAGCGGGAGAGGGTAATTGGCTAATTGGGATCCCTTGAGCAAAAATCCCGGGAGAATGGAAATGAGTTGAGTTCAAGTTATCTTCCCTGTTTTGATGATGGGAAGTGGAGGCAAAATTCGGATCCATGCTGGACGGGTGGAACGTAGGCGCGGACTCACGAGCGCGCCCTTGCTCCTGATTCGCCGCTGCGGATGGATCGTGCGCCGTTGGCGCGGTACCTGGCGCGACGCTCGGTGCGGCCCCCGGTTGAGGCGTCGTAATTGTTTGCGCCTCCAAGGCAGCCATGCGAGAATTGAGGCGCGCCATGTTGCTGTTGAGAGAGCTCAACAAGTTGAACACATCGGGGTGAACCGGGTCGGGGCTCCTGGATCGGTGGGATCCTCTCTCGTCTCCTGACATGATCACACACAATGCACTACAAGCAAATGGTTAATGTTAGTCAAATCAATAAACTCCTCGCTTGTGTTTCACTCGCTCTCACTCTCGGGTGGTGTGATCGAGCTTGTTGTTGCAATCTGCTTTGAAATGATCAAAATCAAGTTGAAGTTTAGTAGATCAATCAAACACGAGAAGAGAAGGTTGGAGGAAAGAGGATTTAAACAAATGAAGACTCGAGTGAAAACAGAAACAGGAAGTAGTGAAAATGAGAAGAAGACTCGATTATAAACAAAACCAGAATTGAGAAAGAGAAAATTGTCAAACAAAGAGTTAGATCAAACCTTGATTAAGCCTGTCTCACCTTGATTTCCTTAACCAAGAGTGCACTTGGAGTGGTTTGTTAGGTGGGGCGTGGGGTGGCTCTTTTGTGAAGGTTCGAGGTGTACTCCAACGGCGTCCAGAAGAAGAAGAGACGAGATGAAGGAGACTCTTGCACTTGTTGAAATAATTACAAATATGTAATAAATGAATGCTATACTATGATATGAATTAAAGAAGAGAGGAAATGAAATCTGATTTCTGATTTTTTTGCTTCTTTCTTTTTTTTTTTTTTTTTTTTTTTTTTTTAAACTTCTTTTTTTTTTTTTTTTGAATTTTTTTTTTGATCAGAAATAATTCACCGAATAAATGCAAAATAAAATGCTAATGCAAAGTGCAGACTATATGTGCAAGATATGAAATAGAAGTGGACGTTTGAACTTGGCTGGTGGAAAGAGTCTCAAGGCTGAAAAATAGGGATATGGATGACTTGGGCGTTGGAGAGAGGTGGGGATAGGAGTTGGGGTGAATCTGCTACAAAGTAGGAGGCGGGTGTGGGTTTTATGGCTGAAAATGAGTTTGTTGCTCAGCTTTGAAAGTCAACCTGATTTTTAGGAGGCTGAGTAGGAGTGGGTTGAAAATGATTTAATTTTAATTAAACAACTCCTACTAACTTAATAGAAACGTGGCTGAGAAGGGATTGGCTTGGATCTCCCTTAAAGTTAGGAGATTGGATAGGAGCTGAATTTTGACTTTAAATAAATCAACTACTCCTATAATTAATAGAACGTGGCTGGTATTTTGAGAGAGTGGAACTGAACTTTAATGGAGGTGGTGGGCGTGGTGGTTTCGAGACAAATGGGTGGTGACGGTTACTTGGCTTAGGGCGTGTTTGGCTGGGGCGAAACAAACCACTTCAGCAAGCAACAAACTGGTTAGTACTTTCAAGTTTAATTAAAGAGATTGAGATTAATCAAACCTGATCGGATCCTTGAAGACGCTACTTCTCTTTTTGGTATTTTTGTAGACTCTAATGGTGAATCGACTCGAACACAAGAAGAACGTCTATAACGAAGCTCTGATACCAATTTGATGCGGGGATAAGCCGCTTGATGCCCGATCTTCGACGTTCACGACTCAAAACAAGGAAACAAAGATAATGATCAGAAATAGAAATGAAACAAGACTCAACAATTGAAGAACACGACTTGTAATGATCGAAAAGACAAGAAACAAATACAAAAACAGGAAAAGGACTCGACAAGAGATAAATGACTCAAGAACAACAAGAAGGACAACCTCATAAAACAACTATCAAACCCTTGACTTGATTCAGCCAAGAACCTAATAGAATGATTATGAAACCAACCTTTACGATCTCACACAAACAAGGAGCAAGCCTTGTAGCACGAGAAAGGGGCTCGTGATTGTTGAAAGGCACCAATCTTCTATGAAATTGACACAATCCAAAACAAACCAAGCTGCGAAGCACACACACTTTTGAAAGCCAAAGCCTTCGTTTCTCTCTATTCAATGAGAATGAAAATCCAATAATGAGTTGTCTAATCTGAAAATAATACATCCTAAGCTATTTATATGTCTTGACAAAATAACAATAGAAATAATGTCTAATTAAAACTAAAAGATAACTAAGGCCCAAAATGGAAATGGCCCAATAAAACAAATCCAGCAAAACTAAAAGATAGCATGCTCGTGCTCGGACTCGCGCGCACACACGCGGACAGGCGCGCTCAGGGGCGCGCCGTATCGTTGCCGCGCTGGAACGAGCACGCCGTTGCATCGCTGCGCGCCGTTGCATCGCGGGGCGCGTCGCATCGCTGAGGTTGGGGCGCGCCGCTGCAGCCTCGGTACGATGATCCGTCGGCGCTCAAGACACACACTGCCCTGGCCTTGGACTCCATACAAGCTCCTGCCTCCTTAGCCATAGTGTAGCCCACAAAAGCATTCATCTCGCGTTGTAGCTTCTTAGCTCGAGCACGGGTGAGTGGTCCATCAAAGAGTGTAGGCGCGCCCGGTGGAGGCTGCCTAGATGGTCCCTCATCAGCTTCCCTTGGGATTTCTCATCGACTTCCCATTCACCTTTATTGTGACAGTCAGACTGCATTGCATATTTCTTCTAATCCCGTCTTTCATGAATGGACTTAGCATAATGAAATTGATTGCCATTTTGTTATTGATCTTGTTCTTAATGGTAAGGTGTCTTTATCTCATATCTCAACGTCTCATCAGTCCGCTGGACTCAATTTCAATATTTGTCGTCCAAATTGGGCATTGTTGATCCACATGCTCCACCTTGAGGGGGAGTATTAGGGATAGAATATTAATGTATATTATTTTCATATAATTGCATATCTTATCTTATTCTATACTTTGTAAGTTAGAACATTATATTGAGCCTTTCCAGGCCATAATCGATCCAAGGAAATCTACCAAATCTCTATCGTTACATAAACTATTCAAATCTATAAGTATATATTAAAGTTGTAGTTTTTTGAGCCACCAGAACAATTCTAGCCCCACCTTATATTTACAAAATTAATTTATTATTCCTAATATTTTAACTTTTTTCCTATTAAATTCTTCTTTAACTATTTAAATCTATCATTAACATTAAACAAATATCTATTAGTATAACAATATCTTTTGAAAACTTCCTTATACAAATATTTAAAATTAAAGATAATAAATTTAAAATATTTTAAAATAAGTATAAATATCTTTTATCTTTTAGCATGATATCTTTTCACGAATTTATTTATAGTATATATATTATTTATTTTATAATAAAAAATAATGATGAATAATTATAATGTTTAAAAATAATAAAAATAGGTAATATAATAATTAAAAGATATATTGAAATATTTGATAACCTCTAAGTTAAGGTACATAGAAAGTTATAAGAATCAACTCCCTCCGATCCAAAATAATTATCGTTTTAGCTTTGGACACAAGAATTAAGAAAAACATTAACTAAACTCAAAAAGGTAAATATTTTATAAATTTTACCACTCATCACCTTTTTTCAACCAATGAATGAATAACATTAATTAATAAAAACACATTCCAATAACAATTCTCATAACTCACTTCTAATCAATTGCCTAGAAAACCTAAAACGACATATAAAATGGATCAAATTTGAAGTGCTAAAACGACAATTAATTTGAATCGGAGGGAGTAATATTTAATCTTATCTAATCTTTACTTTATCGAGCCACAAAATGAGTTTTGTCCCCACCTTAAATGAAAATAAATTATTTTTAAATTTTTTCTATAAATAAATTATTTTTATATTTATTTCATATTTTATTTCATATTTTAATTATTATTTTATCTAAATCTTATCTCTTCCATATTCTAATATATAAATATTTTTTTATTCATATGTTATCTTTTTTTTAAATTAAATATCTATGAAGTATCATAAAGAAAAAGGAGAAATGTATATTATTTTACCTTAATAATCTTTTTTATTCTCAAAAATAAACTTAATAATTTATATTTAGTTTTTTTATTTGATTTCAAAACATAAAAAATTTGTACATTGTACATGCAATAAATTACTTACATTAATTTTTATAATATATTGTTTTTATATCTATAAGTACCAAACCATAGTCGTGTATGGCACGACGAGTATAACTAGCTATATATTAAACCTGTACCTTTTTGAACCGCCATAACGATTCTGGCCTCACCTCATATTTCAAAAATTAAATTTTATTTCGATTACTATAACTTCTTTCAATTAAATTCTTTTTTAACTATTTAAATTTATCTGTAACATCAAACAAATATCTATTTAGTATAACAATATCTTTTGAAAGCTTCCTTATATAAGTATTTAAAGTTAAAGATAAAATATTTTAAAATAAATATAAATCTTTTAACATATATCTTTTGATGAATTTATGTATAGATATATATTAATTTTCTCTTATAATAAAAAATTAAATATAATTATTTAAAATTTTTAAAATTAATAAAAATAGACAATAAAATATGTAATAGATATATTGAAATATTTGATAATCTCTAAATTTACGTACGTGGATAGTAATCATATATGAACAATAAAATATGTAATTTTGTCTAATCTTTACTTTATCGAGCCACAAAATGAGTTTGGTCCCATCTTAAATTAAATTTTAAATTTTAAATATTTTATATAAATAAAATATATTTATCTTTCAAATTTTATTATACCTTATTTATTAAGTTAACTATTATTTTTTTAATTCTTATCTCTTCCATATTTGAATATATAATTTTTTATTCATATTTTATCTTCTTTTTTAATTAAATATCTATGAAATATCATCAAGAAAAAAATAAAAACGTAATTATTTTATCATAATAATATATCTTCATTCTCAACATTAAAATTAATCATTTATATTGATTAAAATAGTTATACATTCCATGAACAATAAATTACTTATATTATATTTTATATTTATTAATATTCTATTTATAATATCCATAAAATACTGAATCGTAGTCGTAAATAGTACGACGAGTACAACTAGTTATCATAAACCAGATTAAATCCGGACACTTTGTTTTGGAGAGTTTGGTTCAAATGAAATAAACTCTTATCCTAAAACGTGAAACGAATGCACTTTTCCTAATTAGTAGTGCACTTTTCATACAAAAGTACATTAAAAAATACAAAAAATGCACTACGAAAAAGTGCACTACAAAAAGTATGAAAAGTGTATTAAAAAGAACGAAAAAATAGGAAAAGTGCACTACTAATTATAAAAAGTGTATTCATTTCAGCATAAACGTTCGTTTCATTTGAACCAAAATCTTGCTTTAATCTCCCTAGATAAAAAGTCGCCATGCAGTTGCTATTAAAAAAGTCTCTGGTTGCAGGATCCGCACGAAATAATACACGGCCCATTGCTTCACGATGCATAAAAATTTTACTATAAGAAAAACTAATGGATCCAAATCACGCAAGCTTTGTTTATTTATTATTAATTTCATTGTGTGAAAGCTTTGTTTATTAAGAAAAACTAATGGATCCAAATCACGCATTGTTTAATTTAGTACATTGATCAAATTCGTTGCAACTTTCTATACTGGATCTGATAGTAGAAAGCTGGATCTGATAGTCGATCTTATCTTAGTTTATAGGATTGAAATGCATATGTATATGAGTTATAAGACCACAACAGACACGATGATAGGAAAAATGGAACAGAATGAAATTTTTCTAAAGGTTTTTTTTTGAGTAGATAAGAATTCGGTTATTAGATAAGTCTAATAAACCGAGAGGTCAAAAAATCGGCAGCCGAAAATTGGCAACAACAGGCAAGAAATACAAAACAACAAGCAAAGGAAATACAAAACCGAATAGAAGGACCAATAAGTGCTTAGACGAAAGAAGGGTATAACGCAAAGGAATCAGAACGTTGCGGCAAGACAGTCAAAACGGACAACTTTGGTAAAGAAGAAGAACTTCTGACGTTGTCACCACCGGAATAGAGGATCTTCAGAAGCCTCGAAACGTCCACGACCACGCCCATCGACTCGAACACATCCAACCACAGGTCCTAATATCGGATAAGTAAACACCAAGCTTGAGCAATACCTGTAAAAGATCAACAAACAGGGCAACTAAAAAAGTTAGCCAAACTGGGCTAGGGGCCAAAATAGAGCCCATCAACAGCCCAAGCAAGAGATCATCAAAAGGGATAAAAATAAATCTCATGGAGGCCCAAAAGGCCACACACTCAAATCTAGAACGAGAAGATCGAAACGCAACAAACAAATTCAGGTTGCGCAGCAGCCAATCCCAGTATCTATCGAAAAAAAGAAAATCAGCCACGCAAGGCACCAAGGTGTTCTAGAGGAGAAGATCGGAACCAGAGTGTTCAAAAGTACTGTTCATAGGCAGAGATCGGAAACGGAAAGTCGGAAAAACCAGAGGAGACAACCGGCCGACGAGTATTTGCACAGAAAGAGGTCGGTGGTGCTAGATCCAAAAACAATGGTGATTCTAAGATCCAATTCGAAAGGGGAGAAAGCAATCAAGAAAGTGTGGAACCAAGACCAGCGGTGCTATATCCGAGATCTAAAGGAAGAGGTCGGCAATCAACAAATTTCTAAAGGATTGCACTTCTTTCCACAAATTAACAAAACTTCTTTAAACATCTGCCTGATTTTATAAGGGATGGCCTTTTTCGGTGCCATCCAATCCGAAAGGGGAGAAAACAATCAAGAAAGTGTGGAACCAAGACCAACGGTGCTATATCCGAGATCTAAAGGAAGAGATCGACGATCAACAATTTTCTAAAGGATTGCACTTCTTTCTACAAAATCAACAAAACTTATGTAAACATCTGCCTGATTTTATAAGGGATTGCCTTTTTCGGTGCCTTCCCGACGAGTATCTCGGTTCCTTCTTGGCGATTATCTCGGTGCCTTCTCGGCTTGATCTTCTCGGTCGTTCTTCATCTCTATGGAATTAGGGATTCTAGAGAGAGGTCAAAACTTTTTCGGACCCTTCTAAATGTTTATTGTGAGCGGGTAAAAAATATCTACCATATTATTATTTTCTCTGTTATCGCCTAAAGGTATTTTTATTTATTTCGTATTTATTATTTTTTATCTATTTTTCTATTAAATTAAATATGATGGTTATGCAAATTAATGGAAGATTCTATCTTTAAAAAAGATAGAATTTTACTTAGAGAAATGGGTAACTAATAGATTGAATTTTATCTTTAAGGTAGTTGCCCAGCCTAAAAGATTGAATTTTCGCCCCCCTAGGATCTCCTTCTTCTATTATAAATATACGTCTTCGTCGTATAGAGAAAGCATATTAAGACACATATTGAGAGCTTAGACAAACTAATATTCGCTTAGCTCAACTGTTCAAGGAGATTCATACTCGCTGAATTCTCTAGCTTTCTTGTTTATTCCTTGACGCTCAATCGATATCTGCTCTTTTGACTTAGGCATCGGAGGTGGATTAGGGGGTCCCTGCCCTTGTGTCCATTGTTTTGCAAATTACATGTTAAGAGAATCAGTTGGAAAGGAAGAGGAAGAGGAGCATTCAATTAGTACATTGAAGACGAAATTTTTGTACACTAACATTTATCATAGCTTATGTCCCAAAAAAATTACTAATGAAATAATAGATTTATTTTTTTAAATTTTTATCAATGCCCCAATAATCAAAGACAATTTCTAAAATAATTGCAATAATACTTAAATTAAAAAAAAATCTTTTTTAAAAATTTACTAAATTCATCACTTCATTTAATTTGCTTTCATTTAGAAATATATTTAATGATTTAAAAAATAAACTAAAAATATTTTTTTACTTTAAATAAAAACAAATGAGAACATAACCTTATCTGTGAGCGGGTAAAATTAATTGTCATTATTATTTTTTCTATTATCCATCATAAAGGTACTTTTATTTATTATATGCTTGTTTTAATTAAGTGTTTTATTATAAACTTAAATATGGCGGTTATTCGTTATGATGAAGAATTCTATCTTAGTCGAAAGATAGAATTTCTGCGTGGATTTGGGAGCAAGAAACCGCTTGTTGAGCTTGGAGCATTATCGGCCCGCCTTTAGAGATATAGTTTTCCTCCATTATAATTACATGTCTTTGCCATGTATGATGAACACCTCATATTCGTTGAGCTCGCTAGCAAGTCTTGTCCTTTACCTCGACATTCAATCGACAAACTACTCTTTTGACTTAGGCGTTGTTGAAAGGGTTTATTGACAACAAATAAATTTATAATCAAGACCCCTTTGTGTATAGCGAAGTCAGGTTCGTCCACGGGAGAAAGTCAGTATCAAGTTTTTTTTACTTAAGGCGCAAGTAATCAATCAAAGTTTAGGTTTTTATCAAGTAAGAGAGAAATTCTAAGGTTTTAGTATCCCCACAACAATAATTATGCATGCAAACGCCAATGAAACATATAGATCATGCTTTAATCATATAAAGTTGTTAACTTTCGTTAACTTATGCATGTAAATCAATCAACTTTCATCCAATCAATAAACTTTACTATCTACCTGTTCTACTTCAACTAGGATTAATCAACTTTTGCTTCAAAGCTTAATCAACTTTTGCTTCAAAGCCCTAATTGTAACACCCCGACTTCCGACGGGGCGCTACTTAGAAAATAGACCTTACTAGGTACTACTTAGGTGGGTTGACAATCAACACTTTAGGATCTTACAACGCGGGCATGGCGAGAAAACAAGTAAAACATCCAACTTTCGGATTTATAAAACTGAATATAAAACATGTTTGAATGCCCAATTGCATAAACAAAATTACCAAGTAACCCTTCCCGAATTTTCCTCAAAATATTCCAAACAACACTAAAAAAAATTACAATTAAAAATAATGCAACAGAACTAATAATCATAATAAATTCTCCCGATGTACACCCGAAAAACCCAAACTAATGACACGTGCGTCAACGATCCACTCCACCATCCGGCCAAGGCTCCTGCACGGTTTCCTGTGACATACCTATAACTGGAAAAATAATCCCCGAAGGGTCAGCTACTAATCTACCAAGCTAGATAATATGCTGAAATTATAAGACGTTTTAAAGCAGTTGTTCTATAGTCAGCAATCAGAATCCACAATCACAACCATAACTCTAAAGGCCAATACCTAAATTAGACGGTTAGTCACACATAAGTCAAACACACATACACAGAATCGAACAATTAAAACAACATAACTCATTCTCCATCTCGTATTCCAATCCACAGTGCAGAGGCAGGCCCTCCCACTCATCGATCACATCCCTTCTTTCTTCTAACACCGGCTAAGCCTCCACTGAAGCACTTGCCAAAACACATAAATAGCATTTTCATTTGAAGGGGCACGATTTCTCTGTCACACGGACTATACATAGGCAACCCTTCCTCTCCATCAGCTACGATGCCCGTGCCGAAAACGGTACCAACACAGAGAAAGCGTTCGAAAACTTTGGACGATAAAACAAATTTAAAACCAACTTTTCACACATCATCACAAGAAATTCCAAACGGTTCAAAAAAATTTTCAGGACTAGTTTCCAAAACCAATCCTACAATCACGGCATAAAGTCTAACAAAGCAGAATAGAACCGAGCAAGTCGAAAACAACTTACCTCAAAGGAGATCACTTGTGCAATTAGTGAACACGAGTACGACTAGAACCTATATTTATTAACGATTGTTACTAGTTAGAAATTGTAGCAAAATAACACCTACTAACAAACATAATTAACACGTCCAAAACGTATCCGCTAATACTGACTAGCTTATTCTAGCCCAACAGACGTATTCCAATCGATCGCTATATATATATATATATATATATATATATATATATATAAGTATAACAGCAGCTACGTTCAACGAAAACACCTAATCCAACAAACCGATTAAAGCTCCTCTTAAACAAGACCACTACCTCCCTAATTAATTAAACACCTGTACACAATTTACAATTTGTCACATGCGTACACATGTATCTATCACCCACTAGTTAATAGAACTAATCGATCAAGCTAATTAACCCATTAACTAAGTTACCCTAATTAGTTATGCTACTAACAATATATAACTACGTATATTACTAACACCTCCTTTCTTCACAAATTAACAAACCCATTCCAATTTTATTTTGTTCGATCTACAGTTGGCTTCCAAGTAACCCAAACCAATTCCGACTCCCTCTCGTCTCCTATACATGTAAAACAACGAAGCTTGGATCAATATGGTTGTTTCAACATTACCTCGAGATCAAGAAATCGAGAGAGGAGGTGAGGAACAACGAGTCGACTGGCTATGGTCGGCGACGGAAAGACAACAACGGAAGCAACTTCTCGACGGTAAATGTAATTAAAACGGTGGCGCTGATCGGAACGAGGCCACTAGTCTAGCGGTCTGCAGCGGCGACGAGGCTCGTACGGTCAACCTATAACGTCGTTGGCAAGGGTTAGCGCACACGGCTTCCAAAATAGAGGATGACAAGGATTGAAGGCAGGGCGGTCGAAGGTGAAATCAAGAGAGCGGCGACGATCCTCCTCCTAAACTTCCAAGCGGCAAAGTTTTTGTCTTTCCTTTGATGAACGATTTGTTATATATATATACAATTAGGTTTCCTTCAAGCATGAATTAGATATATATACCGAGTTATCTTGGGCCAGTCTATTGGGTAGTGGGTCCATTAATTGTGTGGTCCAAAAGATTTTGACCCGGTTAATTAATCGTTATAAGGAGCTTATACTTTTGAGTCCAAGCTTCCTAAATCAAAAAATGGGCCTCCATCCCCAAATTGAGAGAAAAATTATGGGCTTTTGTGCCCAATTTCAAATAAAATAAAGATAAGTTTGGTGGTGACTCAGAAAAAGGAATTTTGAACAAACGGAAGATTTCTATCGGGTTTGGCAATTTTGGAAGAAGACGAACAATTTGGCCAATCGCTTATATACTGGAGGTTAGAATAAAAGATATGATTTGCTCTAGATTAGGAAAAAAATGATTAGGTAGAAAAGGTGATCGACATTGAAGGGTGATCGGGCTTCTAGCCCCAAACCGGGCCTTCGGGCCCACATTTTAAAGAATACGGATTTTTAATTACCGGAATTGGAACGAAGATAGAATTTGTTTAATTAACGGGATTGGAAATTGAACTTGCTAACGGAAATTAATTAATAAGTACTATTTTTAAACTAGGTTGTTGCGGGTCAAGAAACTCGTTTTCCGACTATAAGGCCAAAACAGAAATCGGTTATTACATACTACCCCCCTTAAGAAAGTTTCGTCCCGAAACTTAAGGATGAACAAACTAAGTACAGTTAGAATACTTCAAAAGTTTACTACTTGCCCTGAGGTAGTTACACTAATTGACTATTCTGATTCATAGTTTTCGCTTTCGCTTTAACCATGAAATAGAAATTCCTTGTCCACTTTCGTTTCAAGGATTTAAGAACAAGATGATAGATTTATGATAGAAACAATCAAAACATGATCAAAGGGAAGCTCACATAATCATTGTTGGGTTTAACGCCAACCTTAGAGAAAAGAGAACTACTAGTCATAATTGAAAAGACAACTAAATTAAATTAAAGTAAGAGCTTACAACTGAATCCAAATGAAACATCTTCCAACTTCCAACTC
Source organism: Fallopia convolvulus (assembly GCA_964016875.1). Lineage (NCBI taxonomy): Eukaryota > Viridiplantae > Streptophyta > Magnoliopsida > Caryophyllales > Polygonaceae > Fallopia > Fallopia convolvulus. The sequence continues at coordinate 12,444,343 of OZ024735.1, read as the reverse complement.
ATTCTTCTCCTCAAACTTGTCTCTCTCCTCTCTAAACTCGCTTCCCTAGATTGATAGATAATTGGTCTCCCCCAATACTAAAGCTAGACAAAGGTTTATATAGTAAAGGCTAAGCTATCCCTAAGGAAATAAATCTTCTAAAAGATATATCCCTTAAGGAAACTATCTAAAGGGATAAAAAATTACATTAATGCACCGACTCGGATTGTCCCTACCGACATCGGATGCCTCAGTACCGACCCCGTCAGGGTCGGTAGGGTTTTCTTCGATTTTCTCCACTTTCTTTTCTCTTGTGTGCCTCGTTAATGACCCTGGTACCCTCTGTACCGACCTTGTCAACCTCGTTACCGACCCCCTTCAGCCTTGAAAACTGCTTTGTAACTAAGAGTGCACCTCAGTAGGGGGTCGTTTAACCTTCGTTTTTGGCTCGATTCTTCATCCTTAGGCTCGGTGGGTCTCTTAACTTCATACTTGGCTTTAATCTTGATTCTTCACCTCTTTCGTTATTTCATTCTGCTTCATTCCTTAAGTGCTTTTCTTCGGGCTTCTCTTTACTCCTAAAACCGCTTCAAAACAGCTTCAAAACATATAACACACCACCAAATCTTATGTAGACTTCGAATCATAAGCAAATACGAAAGCCTACACAAACGACTTTAAACAAAACACAAAACTAAAGAAAAGGACTCAAACATATAAAAACACACCGTAAAACACGACTAAAAAGGCAAACATCAGGCATCAGAGGTGGATTAGGGGGTCCCCACCCCCTGTGTCCATTGTTTTGCGATTTCTAGGTTGAAGAGGAGCTTGGAAATAAAGATGAAGAAGGGAGTGCACGATCGGTGCATTGAAGATGAATTTTTGTGCATTAACAGTTGGCGTCGTCCGTGGGCAGCGAGCAATCGATCCACACAATTATGGTGTTGGAATCGATCCTAGAAGAGCAATTATTGACTTTTTGAAGTCCCGAGGCAATCACACAAAGAGAAATCGAGTGAGATGCCCTCAGGGAGCGAAATCGAAAAAACCCGCACGATCGTGACTTGGATCGCTATGACCCATCCAAAAACCCCGAGGTAGCTCATAACCGGGGAAGTAAGAAGAAGAGACGATGTAGTCGACGTCGAAGCGAAAGCAACGAGAGGCATGAAGGAGAAGATCGAGCACTAAGGCGCACTAAAGGCAGGTTGCTTGATCTTTTAAGAGCACAAGGTGGAACCTTGCAATCGACTCAAGAGCAAGCCGAGCACTAACTGGATATGATGACATTGACACCATTCCATAGAAGCATCCAGCGCGCCAAGCCTCTGACAAAGTTCTCACCGCCGTCATTCACTCTCTTGCACTCTTTGAGACTAGAATTTCTGGAGATGCTGCTCAGAAAGTTTGTGACAAACTGGGTGGTTAGGGTTCATGGGTTGTGATCAGGTCGAAGCGCAGGGGTATGTTGGTGGCGTTTTGTTTTTATGTAAAAATAATTGCACTGATGTTAGGATTGAGGAGAAGAACAATAATTTTATCCATGCCTCCTTCTTTGATCAAGGCAACAGGGTTCACATTTTTGTAGTCTATGGGCCCCCTACGACGACGCGCATGGTTGTGTTTTTGGAGGACTTGGAGAGAGCTGTCTAAAATGTCAATGGTCTGGTGTTCGTCGGTGGAGATTTTAATCGTTTCTAGGCTAAACATGAGAGGAAAGATGGTGTTGGTGGTCTGCATAATAACTCCCACGGGTTCAATAGATGGCAGAGTAAACTCAGCTTGGTCGATATGGAGTTCGTTGGCCCCCAGTTCACTTGGAGTCCTAGGCTTTCGCCATCGTCTGTGGTATAAAAGCGTCTTGAATGGATTTTTGTGAACTTAGAGGGTCGTAATCATATCGTTGGTAGGAAGCTAGGTAGAGACATCTCCTGAAACTCTCCTCGGATCATTGTCCTCTATTGTTGAATTTCTGCCCTGAATTGAACTTGGGTAAAAAAAGAAGACCTTTTCGCTTTGAAGCTGCGTGGCTCACCCACCCGGATTTCGACAATAAGATCAAAGATTGTTAGTGTAAAGAGGCGGATACTCCGAGCGCGCTATCTATGTTGAAGAAGGAGCTCCTTGTGTGGAATAAGAGATTGTTTGGTAGCATACAATCAAGAAAGAACCTTCTTTTTAATAGGCTGGAGATTGTTCAGAGCCATCTTTCTAGGGGAGTGAATGTTGCCCTCCTTGAGGAAGAAAGCAAAATTCAGAGAGATGTCGATTTAGTTCTCGAACAGGAGGAGATTTTGTGGTATCAAAAATCACGTGAGCAGTGGCTTTCTTGTGGAGACCGTAACACTTCCTTTTTCCACAATTCCACTCTTATAAGAAGAAAACACAATCGTATTGAATGTCTAAAAAATGAGCATGGTTGTTGGGTGGATAGTAAACCTGTGATTTGGAGCGGATTATTGTTGATTTCTTCAGTAAATTGTACATTGCGGAGCCAATGGATCTAAATGCTTGGCCGACTCTTTCTAGGGGTTTTCTGATCGTGAATGATAACCGTTTAGACACCTTGAACTCTAATGTGACAGCCGAGGAAGTTTGGAGAGCTGTCAAGTGCATGGGTGCTTTCAAGTCCTCGAGTGTTGACGGCTTTCAACTGGGGTTCTTTCACAAGTGTTGGAATACTGTTGGGTAGTCCGTTATTGCTTTTGTGAGATTTTTTCCAGATCAATGCATCTTCCGGAAGGGTGAATGATACCCTTATTTTCTTGATCGCTCAGATTACTAAACCGGAGCAAATTAGCCAATTTAGACCCATTAGCCTCTGCAATGTCCTTTACAAGACCATTACTAAGGTTCTCGCTAACAAGCTCCAACCACTAATGGCAGATATCATCGGACCGACCCAAGGAAGCTTCATTCCGGGGAGGATGATTATAGACAATATTGTTATTGCCCAAGAGGTTGTTCATTCTATGAAATGTAAGACAGGAGGTAAAGGTTGGATGGTTCTCAAGCTTGATCTTGAAAAGCCGTGCGATCGTCTTAGTTGGGATTTCATCAAGGACACCCTTCGAATGGCGGGTTTTCGGAATTCTTGGGTGGATTGGGTCATGGCATGTGTTACTTCTCCTAGGATGCAAGTTCTTTGGAACGGGGAAGTCTCCACTCAATTTATTGCTTCTCGGGGTGTTAGGCAAGGAGACCCAATCTCCCCCTACCTTTTCATCCTTTGTATTGAACGACTTGGTCATATGATATTGGGCGTTGTTATGGTGGGGCTTGCAAACCCATCAAGTTAACAATAAATGGTCCGGTTCTTTATCACATCTTTTTCGCCGATGGTATTTTGTTGTTTGCGAAGGCGTAGGTTGAACAATTTCATGTGATTAAGGGTTGTTTGGACAAATTTTGCTTGGTTTCGAGCCAAAAGTTGAGTGCTCCGAAGTCAAAAATCTACGTTTTCAAGAACGTGGACAGGAGAACTCGTAGGAATTTGGGGAGAATCAATGGTTTTGAGGTCACATCCAGCTTAGGAAACTACCTTGGGATGCCTATTCTCCATAAGCCGGTCAACAAAGATACATATAACCACCTCTTGGAAAGTTTCACGCCAAGTTAGTCGGTTGGAAGTCGAAGACGCTCAACCTTTTTGGTAGGGTCACGTTAGTTAAGTCCGTTTTGACGTCTCTCCTGGTTTATAGTATGTTTGCCGCCCTTTTCTCCTTTAGTACTTGAAAAGCCATTGACAAGATCAACAAAAACTTTATTTGGGGTATCTCGAGTGAGTGTAGGCGCATGCACAAAGTGGCGTGGGAGGAGCTCATCAAACCAAAATCGCATGGGGGCCTGGAATTAAATCTATGCATGAGTTGAACTTGGCGCTAGTGGGAAAACTTGGATGGCGATTCATCAATGAAGACGGAAATATGTGGATTCATGTTCTTAAGAATAAGTATGTCGGGAAAGCTCTTGGGAAGTCCTCTGCTTGTTCTATGACTTGGAAGTGTATCCGAACGGGGGTGGCTGAGGTCGTTATTAAAGGGTCGCGCTGGCTGGTTCGTAGTGGAAATTCCACCATGTTCTGGACTGATATCTGGTTGATTGATTCTTTGCTTGCTAATGTGGCTACTGTAACTATTAGTGAAGACATGAGACAAGACTTGGTCTTTAATTATTGGACCGATTAGAATTGTTGGAATTGGAGCCTGCTGAGTTTGATGATGCCTCATTCAGTGGTGTTGAAGCTTTCTGCGGTTGCTCTCGTTAGTGATGTGGGAGGTGATGACGACGAGATCTACTGGACCCTGTCAGCTGATGGGAACTACATTATGGTGACGAGATACAACCTTATATGTGGAAATTTCACCCGTACTAATATTGATTCCAATTTCTTTTACAAGCTTTGGCATACGACTGCACCGGAACGAGCGCGGTGCTTTGGGTGACTGGAGAGCATGGCTAGTGTCCACTCGAATCTTGAAAGGAGACGGCACCACTTGACTTTGAATGATGCTTGTGCCCACGGGTGCCTTGAAGAAGAATCATTTGAGAATCTCTTTAGGGATTGCTCTGAGGTGAGATCCCTTTGGATTAGTTTCAACGTGACTGAATTTTACCCGGACTTCTTTCAGGATAATTTCTCCATTTGGATAAGGAAGAATGTCCTCAAGAATAAGCGGATTGGAGAGTTGGATTGGAGCGCTTTCTTTGTTATTACTATTTGGTGGGTATGGCAATAGCGAAACACGAAAATTTTTGAGGATGGTACGAGCAATCGGGACAATACCTCCTTCATTACTCATCGAGTCAAGGAAGCCCACAAGGCCGCAGGTAAGGCTTGTTGTTTTAACATGAACAAAGTGACAAGCGTCCAGGACATTCAGTGGAGTAAACTGGATGCAAACTGGGTTAAGGTCAATACGAACGACGCCATGAAGGACGGCAGGGTAACGTCGGGAGGTGATATTAGGGATAGAAATGGCAGGTGGCTCAACGGGTTCGCCCACAACATCGGGATTTGTTCGGTCCCGATGGTGGAGCTTTGGGGAGTGTATAATGGTCTTAATCTTGCATGGGAAAGTGGGCACCGTCGGGTACTTCTCGAGGCAGCTGATTATACACCTCCTAAGCATCGGGGCAAAGAGGGGTCATCCTCTTGCTAGCCTGGTATCGAGATGCCAAGGCTTAATTAGTAGGAATTGGATCATCCGATTCATCCATGTGTTTCGTGAAGCGAACTCTGTTGCGGATCGCCTTGCCTCTTTTTCTTTTCAGCTTCCGTTAGGCTTTCATGTATTGGGTGCCCCTCCTAGGGGATTTATTTATATTTGCTTGATGATGTTAGGGGTCGGGCTATCCCCTGTTTCATGACTACTTAGCCCTCTTATTTAGTATTAATAAAATGTCCTTGAGGGCCATGAGAGTGCCGCCTCTCCTTCTACCAAAAAAAAGGAGCTAACACTACAAACTCACCCCTTCCTCTCCGCCTCCTCCCTCCATGAGTTGACTCAGTCGTTGACCGGCCATTGGCCACCTTTGACCTTCGTTGATCGGCCGATGACCATGGAATTTGATGACACTATATGACATTTTAAGTGTCATTAAATATATGTAATTAATGGATAATGTTAAGTGTCATTTAAGTGACACTATATGACATCTTGGTTACTTGGCACGTAAGTAATAACATAACCAAGATGTGGTTTTTTTTTGAATGATTATGAAACTAACTAGTCTAGAATGCAAATTAAATCTAAAGTACTAATGCAAAGATGATTGTAAATATATGAGAGAAATATGTTCAACTAGTTAAATCCATCACACATATGGTTATTGATCATTCTCACTTCACTTGAATAAACTATCGTAGATTATGATCCAAACTTCACATTTAGTTGAAAGAACTAACAATCTAAACAACCCTAATCATTTAACAACCTAGAAGAACTTCTAGATTCAATTAAACAACAGCTTTACGAGACAAGTATCAATAGAAACAAACACTTAGAGTAAACAGACATCTAAGTTATTTGTGGATTTATTCCCTTCTACAACTACATTGCCCAAACGGGTCCAAACAATTGTAGATTCTACTTTATCTAATCAATCCCAAACAGGAAATTAGTCAGATTAGTTGTAAATTAACCTATAATTCTATTAGATGATCAATCTAACAAAACCCTAAATAAACTTTGATTCAATTAAGCATAGTGAATAAAACCTATTCAAGTTTGTTGAGAATCAATCAAACCTCACAATAATATGCAATCTTTGACTTCAATAACTATTCAAACACAAGAAATTTACCAATGCATAATTAGATTAAAGAAAGCTTATAAATTGGTTCAAAGGTTGCTCCTTCAGAGAACTCTCTAACACAAACCCCAGCCTCCAAATTGTCTTCAAAGTTATGAAAGAAAAAGTCAAACTAAAGTTTAAATACCCCACAAACATACTAAGATCAATTCTATCCAATATTACATTAAACACGTCGGAACACATGATATCAAAGCCCAACTCGAAACCCAAATAGTCGGCCCAATTGATCCGCACGAAGACATTGTGCGCGAGCTCCTCCCAGACAGGCGCGACCGCACACCGATACGCTCTAGTTTAGTATGGTTAACTCTTGTATTTTAGGTATGATTTGAGTGTGTTTAGGTTATTTTTTAGCATAATTGTAATATGCAGACCGAAGACACGATTTGAAGAATTGCAAGAGTTTTGAAGACAAGTGTTGATTTGGAGTTGTTTTGACGCCATTTTCTTGTGATGCATCGTTCGGGAGTTACGATGATCGGATGAAGCTGAAATTGGTATCATTGGAAAGATAACTAGAAGAGCTACAATTCATGTTGTTATGGCGAGTTCAAATTCCAATTCTAAGTGGGTCAAAACCACCTCCGAAGTTGACATCAGAATGTTGTCGCAGGACCCGCGACTGTGGGTTTGGACCCGATACCGCAGTGAGTGCCAGAACCGCGAGGGCGGGAGATCGAGGATCCGCGGACGCCGAGGAAAGACTGGAGTCGCGCTCGCTGGTTGAGACCCGCGCTCACGGGTGGCGATGTTTCCGAGCGCCGACTTTCGTTTTATTCTTTATTTATATTTATTATATTGATGAGGTATTTTCGTGGTCGTTTATACCTTTCAAAGAATCCTTAGCTTAACCAACTCAGTAGAACGGCAAGTAAGGGTCGATCCCACAAAGACTTGTGTATTTATGCTTTTACTTGTGTGCTAAGTAACCGAATAGGGGGGTTTTAATGAATGAAATTCTAATCTAATATGCAAAATTGAGAACTAACTAAGAATGCAAATATGATTGAGTTTAACAAATTTATGAGAAAAGCGTGTTCAACTAGTTAAATCCATCATAGATATGCTTATTGATCATTGATTCTCTTGATTCTCAATTCCCTTGAATAATCTATTGTGGATTATACTCCTACTAAGGATTATGACCCAAACTTCATAAATAGTTGAAAGAACTAACAGTCTAAACAACCCTGATCATTTAACAACCTAAAACAACGTCTAGATTCAATTAAACGACAGCTTTACGAGTCAAGTTATCAATAGAAACAAACACTTAGAGCAAACAGACATCTAAGTTATTTGTGGATTTATTCCCTTCTACAACTGAATAGCCCGAACGAGTCTAAACAATTATAGATGCTACTTTATCTAATCAACCCCGAACGGGCATTAATCAGATTAGTTGTAAATTAACCTAGAAATTCTATTAGGTAGCTAATCTAACAAAACCCTAGAATAATTCTGATTCAATCAAGCATAGGGAATAAAATCTATTCAAGTTATTGAGAATCAATCAAACCTCACAATATTATGCAATCTATGATTTTAATAACTAGTCAAACACAATGAATTTAGCAATGCATAATTAAATTAAAGGAAAACTTACAAAAGTTTCAAAGTTGCTCTCTTGAGAGAAAAACCTAGCCTCCAAAGTTGATCAAAGTTATTAGAAAATAAACTAACATAAAGTATATATATCTGTCTCTAAAAACAACCCTTAATAACTCTATCTTAACACACAAACTCGGCCAAGATATAATAAAGCCCGAATATCAAGTCCAAAACCAAGAGCTCGGCCTAAAAATCATGTCCGCATGAAATCCAGGAATGCGCGACTTGACTCAAATGCGCGGCCGCGCAATGTGCTTCCCCGCGCAATTGTGCTTCAGTTCGGATTACGTGGGCTGAATGCTCGTGTTAGCACACCGAGCTTTCTCCTTGTTCTTGGCTCTTCATTCCTACTTCTTCAATCTTCATTGCAAAACCTCCTAGTTTCCTTTAGCTCATCCACCACCGGCATGGTCAATCAAAATCTTGCCATATTATTGCTCCTGTACCTAAAACCTGCAAAACGGAGCAAACCAGCGCATAATACCCGACAACACAAAAACCTAAAAACTACATAAAAACCAACCTAAAAATATCTAAAATGTATATAAAACATGCACCTAAACTACTCCTATATGCAAGCTATCATATATCTAGTTTTATTTCGGTTGTTTTTTATTATTTAAGCTGAGTTTCGTAGCAGACTTTAGAGTTCAGACTTTTGGAGACTTTTTACTTTTAACCTAGTTTTATTTCTTCTATTATGGAGAACTAGTTTTCCTTGGAGTTTGTTTGATCAAGGAAGCCTTTTTATTGAATTCGTGAGATTCTGGTAACTTTTCTATCCTTTGGTTAATATCAAAACTCTTGTTTTAATTATATGATCTATGTTTGATTCTATGAGCCTGATCAACTTGTTTGATTGACTTAGATCTACTGTTTGGATTAGGTTTGATTGTTGTCTGTGCAATCTTATTTATCCTTGAAACAGCTCTTTTCCAGGACCATGGACTGGAATTGAGAAAGAGTGTTTGATTGTTATTTTATGCATGAGACTCGTAGCTTGATTGCATGAATTGATTTCCTTTTATCCTTAATGCCTTGCATGATTTGAATTAAGTGTTCTTGTTCATATCATAATTTCGCTTGGACCGTGGACAAGCGAAAATCTTTTATAAGGATTGGAATTAACCTAGGAATTATAGAAAAGTGGATGAATCAATGATCGAAGGATTAAAAAGGTGGAATTGATTGAATGAACTCTGTTTTTCTTTAATTGATTTGAATCCTAAATTTGCTTGCTTGCTTAAACCCCAAAAACCCTGTCTTTGTTCTTTACTGATTGATTAGAATATCGATTCTCTTGGGTTCGATCCCTTACTTGCATGCTATACTTGGTTTGTAATTTAGGGTAATTTATTTTTGATCTCGGCACAACGACTTTAGTCGAGTCAAATTTTGGCGCCATTGCCGGGGAATCGTTTTTACTTTTCGGATAAATCGGCGTTTCTGACGACCCGCGCTCGCGGCTCGAAACCCGCGCCCGCGGCCAGACCCGCACCCTGCAAAGCATTGTTGAAACAACTCTTTTCCATGACCGTGGACTGGAATTGAGAAAGAGTGTTTGATTATTATTTTATGCATGAGACTCGTATCTTGATTGCATGAATTGATTTCCTTTTATCCTTAATGCTTTGCATGATTTGAATTAAGCGTTCTTGTTCATATCAAAATTTTGCTTGGACTGTGGACAAGCGGAAATCTTTTATAAGGATTGGAATTAACCTAGGAATTATAGAAAAGTGGATGAATCAATGATCGAAGGATTAAAAAGGTGGAATTGATTAAATGAACTCTGCTTTCCTTTAATTGATTTGAATCCTAAATTTTCTTGCTTGCTTAAACCCCAAAAACTCTGTCTTTGTTCTTTGCTGATTGATTAGAATACCGATTCTCTTGGGTTCGATCCCTTACTTGCATGCTATACTTGGTTTGTAATTTAGGGTAATTTATTTTTGATTTCGGCACAACGACTTTAGTCGAGTCAAATTTTGGTGCCATTGCCGGGGAATCGGTTTTACTTTCCGAATAAATCGGCGTTTCTGACGACCCGCGCTCGCGGCTCGAAACTCGCGCCCGCAGCCAGACCCGCGCCCTGCAAAGCATTGTTGAAACAACTCTTTTCCACGACCGTGGAATGGAATTGAGAAAGAGTGTTTGATTGTTATTTTATGCATAAGACTCGTAGCTTGATTGCATGAATTGATTTCCTTTTATCCTTAATGCTTTGAATGATTTGAATTAAGTGTTCTTGTTCATATCAAAATTTTGCTTGGACTGTGGACAAGCGGAAATCTTTTATAAGGATTGGAATTAACCTAGGAATTATAGAAAAGTGGATGAATCAATGATCGAAGGATTAAAAAGGTGGAATTGATTGAATGAACTCTGCTTTCCTTTAATTGATTTGAATTCTAAATTTGCTTGCTTGCTTAAACCCCCAAAACCCTGTCTTTGTTCTTTGCTGATTGATTAGAATACCGATTCTCTTGGGTTCGATCCCTTAATTGCATGCTATACTTGGTTTGTAATTTAGGGTAATTTATTTTTGATCTCGGCACAACGACTTTAGTCGAGTCACACACCCTGGCCATTTCGCCGGCGCCACCTCTCGCTGAACCACATTCTTGATAGTCTTGCTCCTTTCTTCCGTCCTTGCTCTTTAGAGCTTTACTTGCACCACTTCTAGGCTTCAACTTGACCTTCTAATGCCCCACCATAACCATCTTGGATCACGTCCCGCCTTTCTCCATTACCTAAAAACCTGCAAAACCGAGCAAAAACAAGTGCAACTACCCGAAACACTAAACCCTAGAAACTAAGATAAAAACCAAGTTAAAACCTATGCAAAACAAACATAAACATGCATCTAAACTTGTCGCCTTGTTTTATTACTTGTTAACATAATTTTTTATTCATCTTCTTCTTTTTTGTATTAAGGCCAACCTTGTAAATATGTGTGTTGAATGAGCACTTTGGTCAATACGAATAATTAGCACGCGGGGGTCCTTCAACCCTTTGGCAATCTCCAAATTAGTTCTTTATCCCGGATTATTCATTCATTCTAGACCTCACCAAGGTAAATGTGTTTGCACTCAAACTCTCAAGTGTTTAAGGGTATGTGTTTCGCTCAAAATCAACCATCTAAACTAGACTACCATAAGCTTGCATCAGCGTTCTAAATCTCCACCGCTGGGGATCAAACACATAACAAAAATCAAGAGGTCTTTTTAAGGGTTGTAATGGGGCCAAGGTAAAGAGAAATTTGGAAGGGATCATATTTGGCTTGTGTGGTGCTAAATCCGGGATAAAGAACTAATCCTAAACCCAAACTTCAACACAGTTTACATCTCATCTTTTCCAAACTTTCTTTTCCAACTCCATAACCACAATTAAACACTTTGTTTCTTTCTTCACTTTTTTTTTCTTCTTGCTTCTTCTTCAACTCTTTTCTTTCATACTAATGAAGACTACTTACAATTGCACTCAACTTTTTCTTTTCTTTGCAACATACTTTTCATCTTCATTTTTTTCTTCACTTCCACACAAGAGTTTTATTTCCTCTTTTTCCACCTTTTTCTTTCAACTCCCCCATACTTATACATAACTCACACAAAAGCAAAAACATAACCTAAAGTCCTAAATCCCGGATGGGTCAAGCTTATTAGGCTAGGAAAATTTTGTGGAGCTATCAAAAAATAGGCTTAAAGCTCAAAAGAAATGGGGTGTCAAGAACATGGATCTTGTAAGGTAGGAAGGGAATAATAGGCTTATAAGAAACATTGCCTCAATCATTTTAATATCATGTATTCAATCATATAAAGCAGCCTTGAGAAAGAGTCGTAGCGCAAGTTCTAGAGCTAGATAATCATGGTGATACACTCAAGAAATGTAGAGAACAAATATATCATGAAAGGCCAAAAATCTCACAAGGCTAATTTTTGTCTAGAACTTCAGAATGAATCTAAAACTCAAGCTAAATACATGCTCCATCCTATAATCAAGGTAATCAATCAATGATCATGCTCATATCATATCAACTTCAGTAAATCATGCAAATCATGGGTTAGAACTTATACTTAACTTAGAAACACAAGCGGTATTAAACAATGGGGAAATAAGAACCTAAATGCAATATTTTTGTATTTTTTTCAAAGTTTTCTGATTTTTTTTTCAAGAATTTTAATCAATGCAAGCAAAAATATAAACATACAAATGCAACTACATGAACTAACTACACTAAGCACTTATGACAAAATAAAGAATCCCCTTCCCCCATGCTTAAACTTTACTTTGTCCTCAAAGTAAAAGAAAAGATAAGAGGAAAAAAAACTAACCTCATGATAAGAGCTTGACACACTCAAGAATCTACTCCTCTAGTGGTGGTGGTGGTGGTGGTGGTGGGTATCTCGGGTATGTATATGCAGGGCATCTTGACTTCCTCGAATCACGTGTACCTATTTTCCGACTTTACCTACAACTAAGAACAAAAACAAACCGAAAACCACACAAAAACAAAACAAAAACAAACTGAAAACAAAGAAAAACTAAATTAAAAGCTTGGGTTGCCTCCCAAGAAGCACTTGTTTAACGTCATTAGCTTGACCTTGAGCATGAATTGACAAGATTAGACATTGTCAATGCCCTTAGCAACCTGTTAAATCCCTGTGGACACATCTCAAAAAGACATAAGTAACACAATGATAAAGTGAAATTGAATAATATACCATTCAAAAACCGTTTCAACGTATCAAAAGTATGAGCACTATTTTCATGAGAAGGTATATAATGAAACCAATTTAACTCAAGAGATGGATACTCAAAATACTTACTATATGGATCAAAGCACTCATCAACATTAGCACTCTTATCAAAGATGAACTCCAAGTAATCTCTAGATTTCACTTTAGTATCTAAACTTGGTTCAACCTCAAGTTTGTTGGGAGTAACAAAGAATGAGAGATTGGGGTAAAGGATACATGGAGCCTTGACAACCTCAATGGTGTGATCTTTCTTATTTTTTTCTTCATGATCCTCTATATCATCATCAAAGAAGTTGTCATTGTCAGAGAAACAATCCTCCTCCTTCAAAGCAATAGTTTCCTCAAATTGAATTACAGGAGTAGACTCAGTCTTAACATCAGCATCATCTTCATAGCTCGACTCAAGTCTAGCGGATTCCTCCTCAAGTTTCATTTGATGGACCATGGAACAAAAGAAATCCCAACGTTCCTCAAATTCCATATCCAACAGTCTTTTATTGCTCTTATACCAGGCTAGAGCGAAAGTCCTAGGGTTCATACCCTCAAATATGCATTGACATAACTCCCTCTTAGAATAATGATAACCCCAAATCCAATGTTCATAAACATAGTCTTGGAATCTATAAAAGTATTCATGGAAGTGTTCATCATGCAATTGCCTACACTAAAAAACAGTAATGAATTAGTAGCACGGGTGTTATGAACCGTAAGATAGGTTCACAACACCAAAAATAGTAATACTAAATAAACACAAATAATTAGCCGAGTCCCTGGAAACGACGCCAAATTTGACGAGCACTTTTACGTCGTTATAAAAACACTATCAAAGAAAATTCCTAACTTCCTAACCTTAGCAAAGTGGAAGTAAGGGTCGAACCCACAGAGACTCGAAATATTTGTATTTAAGTAATATTACTAAGTAAAAAAGGGGATTTTATAATTGTGAACTAAAATCTAAGTAATTAAACCAAAGCAAGTAAAACGATTAAAGAGTCAAATATGGAGAAAAGCATCCAACCAGTTTCGTATGCATTGCATACATGAGTTTTGATCCTCGATTATCCTTATTTCAATTTCCCTTGACTAATCTATTGTGAATTTATGAATTCAAGCTTAAGGTGATTGTTAATATACACCGTCTTTAACAACCTTTTAACCAATTAACCTAGAAAACCTTCTATGTTAGATTGATCATGCAATTAAGTTCAAAGCATTCAATAGAAACAATAATCATGAATTCCACCGTCTATTCACGAAGTCTTGTGATTAAATTCTCCGCCTTTGATTAACCTTATTCCACCGTCTATAAGTTTAATCAAAGGATTCATCCATGAATAATCAAATTCCACCGTCTATTTAATTATTCTAGTTATAATTCAACCTAGAAGTAGAATAGGTGATCAAGCTATAATAATCCTAAGTGAATTTAATCAATTAAGCACGGAGAGATTCAATCTAGTCAAGGCAAATAGAAATAATTCAAATCTCACAAACAATCATGCATACAACTTCAACTAACTAGTTGGACATGATAAAATTAGCTAGAAATTGTCATTGAAGAAAAATAAAACTTACAAGAGTCAAATTGATCTTTCAATTGCGAAAACTAGGGGTTTTGTCTCCCACCAATCTCCAAACTCAATCAAACTTAGAACACAAGAATAATAGATAGCATAAAATCCAAATAACCCTAAGGAAAGTATTTATATTATCTCTAAAAATATCCAAGAACATAAACTAAAGTCGGCCCAAAAGATCTTCGCGGAAGCCCAATCAGTGTCGCATCAACGCGCCAAAGCGCGGTTTGGTCCAGTGAGAGCGCGGTCGCGCTATGGGGGTTTTGGCCGCGCTCCGCCTGCAGCAACTTTAGTGACACTTCGGAGGCTGTTTTGACCCCCTTCGAGTTGGAATTTGGACTCGGAGTAAAAATATAAATTGTATCTCTTCGAGTTAGCTTTCTAGTGATACCAAATTCAGCTTCATCTGACCACTGTATCTCTCAAACCAAGCATTGAAAGATAGAGGTGTCAAAATAAAACTCCAATGCTTGACCCGGATTTAAGCATTCTTCTCACACAAGCTCTTGGGCCTTAGCTCTTTCAATCTTCACTTGTATCACTCTAAGATTCATCAAACTCCGCCATAGTCCCCTAAGCTCCGTCCCTTAGCTTCATATCCACCATGCTTCAACTTCCAACCTGCAATAAAGGACACAAACGCGTAGATTCCGAACTAAACCGAAATAAAACCTAAACTACAACTTAAAGCGAAAATCTAGCTAAACATGCATAAAACGAGAATAAAAAATGCTCTAACACCTATACCTATATGCTCTATCAGGGCACTACCAAGTCAGGGACTTTATACCAGATCTAAGGATTATAACGATTACAAGACCTGATCTTTCTAATCTACATTGATCTTATCAGTCTAACATATCCTCTCTAGCTCTCTCTGAATTTCCCCTCTCTGCTTTTCAGGTTTTTCTATTATAAAACACAATTACAATAATCATGGGTATTTATGAAGGATCCTAGGCATAAAGATAGATACAAGATATTACAAGGATAGAAATTCCAATATCTCCTAGATATATTTCTTTCCTAATATTCAATATCTTTTATCCCTTAAAGATAGAAAATATATCTACCAACGATAGAAGACACAATCTATCCAAAAGATCCTGTCAAACTTGCCCGTCAAGAAATCCCGCCCCTTCACCGACTTGGGTCAGGACGCTGGCGCGTCCGAGAAGACAAAGTCGCGTCATCCCTCTCGGACCTCGCTCTCATTCTTCAATCTCAGTTGACAAGATGTGAGCTTTTATGGCCAAGACGCGGCCGCGTTTTCCTGCCCAGGTCGTGGTCACGGTTCGGTCTCTCGCTCTGCCGTCGTCTCCTTTTACGCCTAATCTCAAATCAGGCTCCATAATACCAACAATCTCCCACCTAGAGACTGATTTCAATTGTAATAACTTCTTCTTCAGCAATCCTTTAGTCTTGGTAGTGTCGGACCTTCAACTTACGTAAGCTCGTCTAAAACCTTGCCATACTTCAATCCCTTAAGCTTGTCAGCAAGGTTTTCTCCCACCACAATCGACACTTGTCGTATGGACTTCTCCTTGCAAGCTTCCTTCTCTATATGTCAGCCCACCTGACTTTCCTACCCTCTGCATAGTCATCTGGCTCAACTAACTCAGTAAACTTCAGATAGAAATCAAAAGGTGAATCCCTATCCAGTTCTTTAATGATCTACTAACCATCTGTCCGTGGCTCTTCATTCAAGGCCTCTTGCCTACTAGGAACCACTCTCCCACCTGAACTTGAGGTACTCAGAATCAATACATCTCCAATTTACTCTGCTACTGCTTCTTTTGACTCCTCCATTGATGCCTAACATTCACTTTTGTAGTGACCAAATTCACCACAAATCCAACACTTTCTCTTTCTCTTGTCCTTGGTAATGTTCTCCTTCCCTTTGGATTTTGACCCACCATGACCAGACATGCCCTTGTTTCCTACATTCAAAACTGATCGAGATGTAGAACACGACTCCTTCCTGTGAATCTCCTCACTCATTATCAAAACGCTCACATCATCAAACTTTCAGGCAAAGAAAAAAGTAGAATTAGGGCTTGTACCTCATCATCGAACTCAATCTTCACCGATTGCAGTTGTGCAATCGTCATGTTGAATTCACTCAAGTGCTTGGATACCGTCATGTCCTCCCTCATCTTCACGTTGAACAAATCCTCATCTTGTGCACCTTGTTCACCATTGATGGCTTCTCATACAGTACGGACAAAATCGCCAACAAACCCTTTGTTGTAGTCGCCTTGACCGTGTGGTGCGCTATAGTACTGGACAAATACATTCGAATTGCACTCATCGCCTTCCTATCCAATAGCTTCTAGTCTCCGTCCTTCATATCCTTAGGCTTCTCTTCTAGAGGCGCGTGAAGCTCTTTACCATATATGTAATCTTCAATCTGCATCTTCCAAAAACCATAATCAGTTCCATCAAACTTCACATGAATCTTCTTGTCTCCCATTGCAACTGTAGAACCAAGCTTTGATATTAGTTGTTAGGAAATTCGACACCATACAGTCTGGGATAAACACTCAAAGAATCATAAGAGAAGAATGAATGAAACAATAAGTGAAGAACACAAGAATTTGTTGACCAAGTTCGTCAGGATGACTACGTATGGGGGCACTACCAAGCTTGGGACTTTCCACTAGATCTGAGGATTACAAGACCTTATCTTTCTGATCTACATTGATCTGATCATTCTAACCTAATCTAACCTCTCTATCTCACTCTAAATTTTTTCTCTCTGCTTTTCAGGTTTTTCTAGCATACGACACAATTACAATAATCATGGGTATTTATGGAGGATCCTAGGCATAAAGATGGAAGCAAGATATTACAAGGATAGTAATTCCCATATATTCGAGATATATTTCTTTCCTAATATTCAATATATTTTACCTCTAAAAGATAGAAAATCTTATTTAACAAAAATAGAAGACACAATCTATCCAAAAGACCCGTCAAACATGCCCGTCAAGAAATCCCGCCTCTTCACCGACTCGGGTCAGGACGCGGGAACGTCTGGGAAGACGCAGTCGCGTCATCCCTCCCGGACCGCGCTCTCGTTCCTCGATCTTAGTTGACAAGACGCGGCTATGTTTTCCTGCCCAGCCTACACTCTCCCGGGCCACAATCGCAATTTTGTCTCTCACTCTGCCTACGTCTCCTTTTCCGCCTAATCCCAAATCTAGCTCCATAATCCCAACAAAGGAAGGCCATTCAATTCGAGGCATCGAGCACAATGCATACAACCCAAAAGTAATGATGTATAAAAGCGCGGAAGATTGGATCCAATAAAAACCGATCAAAACAAGCACCACAAACTTAAAATTGTTCAAGCAAATAATTCGAAATTGCACTTATACATGAATGAAAAGTTTTGAATTTTCAAATCAAACAGGATTACACATGCTTAAACAAAAACAAACCATTACTTGCAGACAATGGCGGATCTAGCATTAACTAGATGGGGGCGCACTTTTAACGAGCCTAATAGTAAAAATGATTCTAACAAATCAAATTAGTTTAAACGTTAAATTAATATATTTTTTCCGTGCAAAAATACTTGTCATTCTAGCCTATTTTTATTATATCTAGTTCAATAATATTTGTCGTTTGAAATATTTTACTACATTTTTTCTGATGTTATTCTCATTAATTAAAATAATTGTGTACAAAATATAATAAAAGGTGAAATTTCTTTATAGGATTGTGAGTATTTAAGTAAAATCATATGATCGAGTTCTTAATTTTTGAAACAAATCCTAATTCGACTTGCATTTTTTAACCAAGATAATACAACAATAACGCTAAAAATAACATACAAACAGTGAGACTTTATTTGGGGCTTATTGTTAAACATTCTCTAGCTAATATTTATTAGATCGATATGTTTTAGGTTATACAATATTGAATGAATTGTATAAATATCCCATATCATATGAGTGGTTATACTTTTTTTTAATTTGCAAAATAACCTATTTAGGATATGTTTCAAAAATAAAAAAAACACTGATAAAATTTTACTTTTAGGTAAAAATGATAATAGTTGTTATAGATGAAATTAATGATATCCGCCCATACACAAAATTAAGAAATCAAAAGTTATTTTTTTTATTTTTAAAAACGCAAGGTATTATTATAAAAGAAAAACCCCTTTAAATTTTGTGTGGGGTATTTTTACAAAAACTTTAAAAAGATAGGTAGTTAAGTAAAGTTAATATGAAAATGGGGTATAAAGCTGTTGAATGAAAGAATAAAAATAGGAGAAATGACATCACTACATTTGAGCAGAAATTGGGGTATTATTTATGCATATTGTTAACAAAAAGTGTGCTCAATTCATTAAATGAAATGTAGTGTTTCATTCATCCCCTCAATCCTCACTTTTTTTTCTAGAACTAAGAGCTAAACTCTCCTGCAACTTTTCAACTTCAACAATGGCGTTGTTGCTACCTACGGTCATTCGCGGCTCCGCCGACCTCCCCTCACGGCTCACGCCTCGTGCCTCGACCTGCCGCTAGTCCCTCCTAGCTCCCACCCCTAACACCCTTATTCTCCATTAAAATTCCGGTGAACGGGAGGCGACTACCCACCCATGCCCCCCTAAATTTGCCACTGCTTGCAGAGTATATAGACAATATATATATATATAGCCAATCGTAAGGGCTCAATTAAAACCCTAAAGGCATATATTAAATTGTACGCCGAAAAGATTTCAATTATCAATAATACTCAAATATCGAGTACACATGGATCGGAATTGTACGAGCCCATCGCATAATTTAATCACCGACCTAAATCAATCAGATTTAATAACTTAATATAATTGTGGCTCTAATACCACTTGTTAGAAAATTAATCTTTTTTAAAAGCCAAGATCAATTATATTAAGTTATTAAGAACACTAATTACATACTTGAATCCATGGTAGAAATCAAACTTGTTGCGGAATCTCAATTGATGGCTACCGGTGGTATGTAGTCTTCCTCAGATAAGGTTTTGCCTTTTACTCTAATGGAAAGAGTACCATAGAAAAGCACTAAATGAATTGACATATTAGTGACTATAACTTAATATTTATTCATTTGGCCCACAAAAAACTCATTAAGCATATTAGGCCAAATCCGGTATCCACTCATTGGATCTGTACCATTTATTGAAAACCCGGTGGTCTTTTTTACTAAAATTGAATCACTTAAATAACCCATCAATTATTCAGCCAATTAATGTAATATATACGCCCATAATATTGTTGTTCCTTCCCTTGACCAATTTTATCACAATCTCTCCAATCTTTACAACATATAAAACTCTCCCTCAAAGGCCAATAAATGATAAATACAATTACCAAATAATTTCAATGGAGCATTAAGATGTGATGATGTTTAATCTTCTAAAATTCACGAGAGTGAATGGGCATGACAAATGACTTATGACATGTCCAATTAATCCCGCCATTCACAATCAGAAAACATGTTAGTGATAAGAGCATTAATTGTCATTCAGTGTATTAGCCCTCTCAACTTCTAGCCCTTTCATCAACCCCAACCGATTTACATTTAAAGTCAAAACATGAGAAATATCTTAAAACATTAAAAGGGCTTTCTACTGAGCATAAACATGAGAAATATTTTAAGCAGACATATAACTAACTCTAATTTGCACGAAATTATCTGATTTCTTTTAGCCTCTCAGCTTCTTCCTTTTTGTAACAGCAGACCATTCACCTTCGTTCTTGAATATAGTAACATCATATTAATCAAGCAGCCTTTCACCTTCCCAACAGTAGCCTTTCACCCTTGCACTATATAGATAGCCCTACCTCGGAGCTTGTACCTTTCATCCAGCTAGTCATAGTTCCATCTTTAGAGTCCGTGTGGTCGCCGATCTGAAGAAACGATATAGGTTTGCGTTGTTCCCATTTTTCTTTCATACAAAGGATCCTGCAAGTATTATAAACATCCATTACAATTTAGTTTTCACATGAGCAGGAAAAATGGATGCACCTTCATCCATGGATATTGTTGAAGGGTTTCTTGAACAAATAAATTTATATCAAGACCTCGCTGAGTACATGGAGTCAGGTTCGTCCACGGGAATGAGAATAGTGCTAAAGATTAGTTGATAAACTACGAAAAGCAAGGAAATAACGAGCAAACAAACCCAGGACCGAACCAAAGGGGGTTGTGCACGACCCTATGAGGGTCGGTCCTGGGCACAAATCACACACGAACGAACAATAAACACAAACAAAGGCTCGAGCACGACCTTATGGGATCGAGATCGAATCAAAATCAAGAATTCTAATCAATATAAAAGACGAATCCTAGGGCTAGGGCTACCACAAGTCCACAAAAACAATCATACATGCTTCCAACAAGAATTCACAACTATCATGCAATTTAGATCATAGACGAGTCAACTTTCGCAAACAATTCAAGTTATTCAATCAACTGTCGCAAATTAAACAACTTTCTATCTATCTTTCAACTTGGGAATATCAACTTTCGCAAATAATCCTATTAGAACTAATCAAGCAATCAACTTTACACTTTCGCTTTTAGGTTAACCACAAGATATGCCTCAATTGTCGCAAAGGAATTTAGCACAAGATAGATAAATATGATCTTCAAGCATTCAAGTCATGAATTCACGTTTTAGACATGCATGATTGCGTTGGGTTTTCACCCAACCCTAGAATCTAAGAAAACTACTCACTCATGGTAAAGAAACAAGAAGACATGATCAATCCAAACCGAAATTAAACTCAAACAAAGAAGAAATCTTACAAAAGTCTCCAACTTGTTCCTCAAGTCTTCCTCCAATGCCAAAAAGCGGAATAAAAATCGAACTCAAACCGGGACCCCAAACTAAAGGGCCGGTTTAACCTCCTTTTATAGAGAAAAAAGAGTCCTAAACTAACTAGGAAACAAGATAAAACAACCTTCCTAAAATAAAAAGATAGAATAATCCTAAAGATCTCGGATAAGGAGAAAGTCGGCGCCTCGCACGACCCAAATGGGTCGTGCACGACCCTCATAGGGTCGGTCCTGGGAGCACTCTCTCTTGTTGGGTCGAGCACGACCCTGATAGGCACTACGAACAACCTTGAGTAAAACTTGCTTAGTGGATTCCTTACAACTCCGTTTGACTCGATTCTTTTTCTATGTTCTTGTATCAAAATTCTCTATCTCTTTATAAGCTCAAACTTGATCTTCAATAACTTTACTTGAGCGCTTAATCTTCATCTTCTCTTCAATCTTGAGTGCTATCTTCCACCGGTTTTGCTCTTTTCCTCAAAAGTGCTCCAAATAGTTTCTAAAAACCTATAAAACACCACCAAAGCTTATGTAGACTCCATATCTCAAGAAAATATGAAAACCTACACAAACGACTAAAAAAACACAAAACTAAAGAAAAAGACTCAAACACATTAAAAACGGACCCTAAAACATGACTAAAAAGGCGGACATCAAAATACCCCATACTTAGACTTGCTTGTCCTCAAGCAATAAACAAGACAAGAACCAAAACCATCAACACATATATCAAGTCAATGCCCTTATCAAAAAGCAACATCAAAGCTCAAGTAGAAAATAGACAAGTGAATCTAACATCATCACACATATATGCAACCTCAAGCAAAAACAACTAAAAATCCAACCTCACAAGGGTAATGTGTTTCACTCAACTCTCATGTGTTTGGGCTTTGAATAACAACTCTCAACTCAATCCAATATACAAAAATCAACATATTCATTGTTATTTATATCACCAAACTCTCCACCTGAGATGTCAAAACATATAAAAAACATCAAGAGAACTTAGGCTCAATGAAAAACTTCATAGAAGCTTCCATTCGGCCGAGTTGTAATGGGGCTTGGTAAAGACAATAAGGCGTGGAAATATTTTGGCTATGTGGTGCTAATAATATTCGGGAATATAGACTCCTAAAAACTCACACATCTCCAAAACTCTCATAAAAGATAACCAAACTCACTCTTCTTTATGCACACTCTCTTATTTCTTCAACCCTTTTAATATCTCAACTTAATCTTGCTTACAAGCACTAAGGAAGACTTGGCTCATGCACACTTTCACTATTCAGCTCTTTTTTTCTTTTTCTTTCTTCTTCCCTTATCATCTTCATTTTTTTCCTGTGGGAAGTCGGTACCGAACTTGCATTTTTTTTTCTTTTTTTTTCCTTTTCTTTCCACTTCTTTTGTATGTGCATTCAGGGAACCAAACTCATTTTACATAACAAACTGCAAGACTTTTAACTTTTCCCAACCCATATTACCCCACACTTGAACCAAACAATCTCACTCAACAAAAACCATCACCATAACCAACACTAAGTCCTAATCCCCGGATAGGGTCAAGCTTATCTTGGCTAGGGAATAATTTTGTGGAGCTAAAATTAAAAGGCTTTAGGCTCAAATTGGCTATCAAAAGAAGGATCATGTAAGGGTGGATATGGATTAAATAGGGCTTATGAAAAATAAGTTCTCTATCATCTGATTTCACATGCAATGAACTAATATCTCATATAGGTCTCAAGAAATAGATAACCATATCAATGACAAGAGATAATATGCATAAGGAGAGTAAATCACACAATAAAAGAAGAGGGATTTTTGATGTTCTCCCTATAAGGCCAAAAACAACTCACAGGGTAGCAATTTTTGTTGGATTTCAGTCACTTCTACCTAGATCATATGTGCTCAATTTCATCACAAGCTAAATATCCACATAAAAACAAATTTTACATGATTCAGGCAAAGCTCTCCAAACATGCTATGGAATTACCTGATCAAGCAAGTTAAAGCATATCATAGGACATCTAAGTGGAATATTATTAATCCTAAAACACAAACAAAAACACAAACTGACACAAAACTGAGTTTCCTTTTCCCATACCCCATACTTAAACCAAACAGTGTCCTCACTGTTTAAAGCAAAGACAAGAAAAGATAAAGAGGATAAGGAAAAAGATACTCACAAAGACAAAATGAAACTGTTTTGAAACCATTGATCACTTGAGCTTTGCTGATTGTTTCGGTTCGGTAGAGGTCGGTACCGACCCTGTGAGGGTCGGTAACGAGCTTGCTTCTAATGCCACCGATTCTTCTGTATAGCACTTCTTCTTCTTGTAGTACCTGAGTCATCTTAGAAAAACTTATATCCTACTACACTAATCTAACCTAAAAACAAGTGAAAAGAAAGCTAGCAAAAAGATCTAAGAAAACAAAAACTTAAAAGCGAAAACAAAAAAACTAAAAGCGGGTTGCCTCCCATAAGCGCTATTTTTAACGTCGTTAGCCTGGCGAACTTACCTTGGAGGATCAAGGTGGCTTCCATCCAGCTTTGTCGAGATCACGGGAAACCCCATACTTAAATGGAAAAGCTTCAAAGCTTCTCTCCAAGACATTTGGCCCTCGATCATCCACAAGTATGCTCGGTAAGTCCTACATTAGGGTTAGAAAAATCCGAAAACCAAGGAGGCTTCGACTCTTTCACAGTAGGCTCAATAGTAGGAGTTGTAAAAGAAGGTTGATAGTAAGGATCATGACCAGAATCAATTAGATCAGAGCAACTGAGGGGTCGCAACCGAGGGTATGTGGGTCGTTACCGACCCCACTGGATCAAGGAATGCCTCGGTATCGTGCTTGTCACCCACAGCGTTATGATTCTTCAGAGAATGGTCGGTACCGACCCACCATGGGGGGTCGGTAGGCTCCTCGTTGATGCTTTTAACGACCTCATTCGCAGCAGTATTGAAGCAAAACTTGACCTTCTCTTCCTCAATGTCAAATGTGAGTAGTCCATTTCTAACATCAACTCTTGCCCCTACGGTGGCTAAGAATGGTCTTCCAAGAATGATTGGCACCACAGGGTCTTCTGGCATCTCCATCACTATGAAGTCGTTTGGGACAAAAAAATTGCCTACTTGCACAGGAACATCCTCTACGACTCCAGTGGCTTTGAAGCATGATCCATTCGCCATGTAGAGATTCATATTGACAGGTTCCAGCGGTCCCATATTGGCTTTGGACTAAATAGAGAGTGGTAGGAGACTGGCACTGGCACCTAAATCACATAAAGCTTTAAAACGGTGAGTTCCAATACCTATAGTAATTGCAAACTTACCTGGATCACCTAGCTTCTCGGGAAGCTCCAACAATCTCACCTCATCTGTTAGTTCCGACATTGATCGCTTCCTAGATAAAATCTCCTTCAAGAATTTAGTATAAGCAGACATTTCATTCAAAGCCTCAGCGAAAGGAATGGAAAGATTCAAGCCTTGAAGCAACTTAACAAAGCGCTTAAACTTTCCTTCCTTCGAGTCTTTGGGTTTCTTAAAAGGGAAAGGAAGTACCTTAGATCGGGATTGAATAGAATTAGAAGGGTTAGAAGACTTACCTGGTGAAGGGTGGTCGAGCTCGACCCCAGCTGGGTCGATCGCCCCTTCTTCCTCATTAGTAGCATCCTCAGGAACGACCCATAAGGGGGTCGTGCACGACCCTAAATGGGTCGTGCGCGACCCTAAGGGGGTCGTGCACGACCTTGAATGGGTCGGTCCTGAGGCTTGTTCCTCCTCCTTATGCTTGGTTGGATCGGGCAACGCCTTGCCACTCCTTAGGTTCATTGCTGGGATTTCACCGTCGCTTGGTCGGCCTCTAGGATTCTCGTCGGTGCGGCCCGGGAGTTGTCCATGAGGTCTCGGGATTTGAGTAGTGATACGCTTTAGTTTAGCAAAGGTTAACTCTTGTATTTTAGGTATGATTTGAGTGTGTTTAGGTTAGTTTTAAGCATAATTGTCTTATGAAGATCGAAGACACGATTTGAAGAATTGCAAGAGTTTTGAAGATAAGTGTTAATTTGGAGTTGTTTCGACACCACTTTCTTGTAAGGCTTATTCCGGGAGCTACTATGACCGGATGAAGCTGAATTTGATATCATTGGAAAGCTCACTCGAATAGCTACAATTCATGTTTTTACGGCGATTTCAAATTCCAACTCTAAGTGGGTCAAAACCTCCTCTGAAGTTGACAGAAGAATGCTGAAAGAAGGATCCGCGCCCGCGGGTAAGAACCACGCTCGCGGTTGTCCGAGGATCCGCGGCCGAGGGAGATCACTTGATCCGTGCTCGCGGTTGGCTTTATATCCTAGACGCTGACTTCGTTATTTTCTATCCTTGTCTATTATTATATGTTTTAGGTTTCGGTTGTTATTTCGACTATTTAAGTTTAGTTTCGTAATTTTAGTTAGACATTATAGCATACTTTCAGAGATTTTCCCAGTTTTTAGTTTTATTATGGAGAACTAATTTCCCTTGGAGTTTGTTTGATCAAGGAAACCTTTTTGTGTAATTCGTGAGATTCTGGTAACTTTTCTATCCCTTGGTTGATATCAAAACTCTTGTTTTTATTTATATGATTATCAGTTGATTTCTCTTGGCGCGCGACTTGTTGAATTTGATTGATATTCTACTGTTTGGATTAGTTTGATTGTTGTCTGTGCAATCTTATTTATCCTTGAAACAACTCTTTTCTAGGACCGTGGACTAGAATTGAGAAAGAGTATTTGATTGTTATTTTATGCATGAGACTTGTAGCTTGATTGCATGAATTAATATCCTTCTATCCTTAATACTTTGCATAATTTGAATTAAACGTTCTTGTTCATATCATCCTTTCACTTGGACCGTGGACAAGCGGATATCTTTTATAAGGATTGGAATTAACCTGGGAATTAATAGAAAAGTGGATGAATTGATGATCGAATGATTAAAAAGGTGGAATTGATTGAATAAACTCTGCTTTTCCTTAATTGATTTGATACTTAATATTGTTTGCTTACTTAAACCCCCAAAACCCCGTTTTTGCTCTTTGCTGATTGACCAGAAAACCGATTCTCTTGGGTTCGACCCCTTGCTTGCTTACTATACTAGTTTGTAGTTTAGGGTAATTTATTTTTTGAAGATTTCCGAGCTGCACATCCATGCCTTTGATGAGTTCATTCCTCTCTTCTTTCGTATGTGAGTCTTCTGATTTTCCTCTTTTATGCTTAATTCCTTTCTCTTTACTTCATTGAGGATAATGAAGGATTTAAGTATGGGGGAGGAAGTACTCACTACGCTTATCTTAGATAGTTGCTTTTCAGTTTATTTTTCGTTATTTTTATGGGATTTTTGTTCCATGTTTTGTATGGAGAAAAGTTTTAAAAAAAAGAAAAAGAAAAAGAAAAAAACCATAAAAAAGAGAAAAAAGGCATAGAAAATCCTAGGATGAGCTGAAAACCCAAAAGGGCGGTTCAGGTAATAAGCAGGTTATCCGGATCAGCATTAGGCTGGGGTAATATGAGGTTTATGAGAGATGTGAGTCTTTGTGAGCACACCTACAGAAAAATGAAAAGAGTGATTAGGTAAAAACCCGAAAGGGCGCCTAAGTAGAATGAGTGGTAAAATCAGAGTATTAGGATTCATATTCTACTTTGGGGCTTGGGGATTACATTTTAGATGTCGGGTAGATCCTAGGTTGCTCTACACTTTTTAGACCTTGAGAGCTTATTGACTATGTACTTATGTGAGGTGTGTGCTTGAGCTATCATGTCTTTGCTCATTATTTCTCTATTTTGGGTTCGGTTTGGTGAGGTGAGTGATTTTTGTCTTCCCTTGTACTATGTTGTAAACCTTGATAGGATTGATTGTTAGATTTATTTTGAGCTTACTCGAGGACGAGCAAGGTTTAAGTATAGGGGAATTTGATACACTTTAATTTAGCATAGGTTAACTCTTGTATTTTAGGTATGATTTGAGTGTGTTTAGGTTAGTTTTGAGCATAATTGTCATATGAAGACCGAAGACACGATTTGAAGAATTGCAAGAGTTTTGAAGATAAGTGTTGATTTGGAGTTGTTTCGACACCACTTTCTTGTAACGCTTATTCCGGGAGCTACGGTGATCGGATGAAGCTGAATTTGGTATCATTGGAAAGCTAACTCGAAGAGCTACAATTTATGTTTTTACGGCGAGTTCAAATTCCAACTCTAAGTGGGTCAAAACCACCTCCGAAGTTGACAGCAGAATGCTGAAAGAAGGATCCGCGCCTGCGGGTAAGAACCGCGCTCGCGGTTGTCCGAGGATCCGCGACCGAGGGAGATCACTTGATCCGCGCTTGCGGTTTTATTCCGCGCTCGCGGTTGGATTTATATCCGAGACGCAGACTTTGTTATTTTCTATCCTTATCTATTATTATATGTTTTAGGTTTCGCTTGTTATTTCGACTATTTAAGTTTAGTTTCGTAATTTTAGTTAGACATTCTAGCATACTTTCAGATATTATTCCAGTTTTTAGTTTTATTATGGAGAACTAATTTCCCTTGGAGTTTGTTTGATCAAGGAAACCTTTTTGTGTAATTCGTAAGATTCTGGTAACTTTTCTATCCCTTGGTTAATATCAAAACTCTTGTTTTTATTTATATGATTATCAATTGATTTCTCTTGGCGCGCGACTTGTTGAATTTGATTGATATTCTACTGTTTGGATTAGTTTGATTGTTGTCTGTGCAATCTTATTTATCCTTGAAACAACTCTTTTCTAGGACTGTGGACTAGAATTGAGAAAGAGTATTTGATTGTTATTTTATGCATGAGACTTGTAGCTTGATTGCATGAATTAATATCCTTCTATCCTTAATACTTTGCATGATTTGAATTAAGCATTCTTGTTCATATCATCCTTTCACTTGGACCGTGGACAAGCGGATATCTTTTATAAGGATTTGGAATTAACCTGGGAATTAATAGAAAAGTGGATGAATTGATGATCGAATGATTAAAAAGGTACAATTAATTGAATAAACTCTGCTTTCCTTAATTGATTTGATACTTAATATTGTTTGCTTACTTAAACCCCAAAAACCCCGTTTTTGCTCTTTGCTGATTGACTAGAAAACCGATTCTCTTAGGTTCGACCCTTTGCTTGCTTACTATACTAGTTTGTAGTTTAGGGTAATTTATTTTTGATCTTGGCATGACGACTTTAGCCGAGTCAAGTATCTAGCTGGCCAAGTTGGGAATCGACATTCTTCCTCCATGAGTCAAATTCTCCAAACCTTGCATGAACACCTTTCATCTGTGTGGTAAGCTCGGCTCGTACTCCATTGACCTCGGCTCGGACTTTATTGATCCCGTTCTGGACTCCGTTGATCTCGGCTCGGACGCCATTGATTCCTTCTTGCAGCCCTTGCACCCATGATGGTTGCTCTTGATAGCCCGGAGGACGGTAGGGAGGGGGACATTGCTCTTGTTGAGGGGGTTGCTTGTATTGATCATAATTAGGATTGCCCCAAGATGGTTGAGCATTGTTCCTCCCTGCATAGTTGTTTTGGTTCCTATAGGAACCTCTCATGTAGTTTGCCTCCTCATAAGCCTCGGCGGCTCGTACTTGCTGCAAGTTAGTGCAATTGGAAGTAGTATGGGCAGAAGACCCGCATTCTTGACAAGATTGAGAAGATTTAAA
Source organism: Fallopia convolvulus (assembly GCA_964016875.1). Lineage (NCBI taxonomy): Eukaryota > Viridiplantae > Streptophyta > Magnoliopsida > Caryophyllales > Polygonaceae > Fallopia > Fallopia convolvulus. The sequence goes on along the minus strand of OZ024735.1, from coordinate 12,415,552 downwards.
GTAACTTACTTGCTTTTTCAGACGGTTGATCTCATCTTGCATGAATTGGAACTTCACATCTCGATCAACCACATCGGATTGTGGTTCATAGAGCTTCCTCTCCGTAGGCTTAGCTTTTTGGGTACCGTACATAGCATCATAGTTGGTTAGCTTATTCAATAACGCCCATGCCTTATCTGGAGTCATCTCAATGAACCCACAATCAGTGTGAAGGTTAATGCGATCCTTAGTAGCCGCATGGACGCCTTGAAATAAGATCTCTTGGAGAACATAGGGAGGTTGCCCATGAGTAGGGCATTGGCGTAGAAGCTCTTGGAATCGTTCCCATGTATCCACAAGCGTCTCGTTTGGAAGTTGATGGTAGGAGGTGGTGCGCTTCCTAAGCTCCGTTGTTTTTGCCGGTGGAAAGAACTTGGTCATGAATAAATCATGCAACTCTCTCCACGATGTAATAGACCTCGGTGGCAGGCTCTCCAACCAACTTAAAGCTTTTCCTGTAAGAGACCAATTAAAAGCCTTCAAGAAAACATATTCAAGTGTGACATTGTCAACAGCAATGGTGTCACATAAATCAATAAAGTTCTTAATATGCTCCATGGGACATTCGGTGGGTTTTCCCTCAAATTGAGAACGCTTGATTAAGGATATGAAATAAGATTTAATCTCAAAAGTGTGGTCGATCTCCGGGAGCACTACCGCCGATTCGGGCACCCTCAGTTGTGGGTGCATGTATTGCTTGGCATTCCTTGGGATAGCGTTCAATTGCTCCTGGAATCGCTGCGCAACTGCACCTTGAGTGTCTCGGTCCGCTTGCAAGCGCTGCATCTCAGTGCGGAGTTCCTCCATTTGTCGAGCAAGAGTCTCAGCGTCGGCCATTGCTCGTTATTCTCACAAACGTCGGTGGAAGGATCTTTCGGGTTCGCTGTCGTAGTTAATCCCAAAAGTTCTCCGGGAATAGTGAGATGGCATACATTGCGAACAAAGACAAGAAAACAAAATTAAAAAACAACAAAAGGGTAAGGGCTAGTCCCAAACCCAAAAATCAACTAAACTAGGCACTATTGCTCAATCCCCGGCAACGGCGCCAATTTGAAGGGTTTCTTGAACAAATAAATTTATATCAAGACCCCGCTGAGTACAAGGAGTCAGGTTCGTCCACGGGAATGAGAATAGTGCTAAAGATTAGTTGATAAACTACGAAAAGCAAGGAAATAACGAGCAAACAACGCCAGGACCGAACCGAAGGGGGTCGTGCACGACCCTATGAGGGTCGGTCTTGGGCACAAATCACACACGAACGAACAATAAACACAAACAAAGGCTCGAGCACGACCTTATGGGATCAAGATCAAATCAAAATCAAGAATTCTAATCAATATAAAAGACGAATCCTAGGGCTAGGGCTACCACAACAACAATCATACATGCTTCCAACAAGAATTCACAACTATCATTCAATTTAGATCATAGAAGAGTCAACTTTCGCAAACAATTCAAGTTATTCAATCAACTGTCGCAAATTAAACAACTTTCTATCTATCTTTCAACTTGGGAATATCAACTTTCGCAAATAATCCTATTAGAACTAATCAAGCAATCAACTTTACACTTTCGCTTTTAGGTTAACCACAAGATATGCCTCAACTGTCGCAAAGGAATTTAGCACAATATAGATAAATATGATCTTCAAGCATTCAAGTCATGAATTCATGTTTTAGACATGCATGATTGCGTTGGGTTTTCACCCAACCCTAGAATCTAAGAAAACTACTCACTCATGGTAAAGAAACAAGAAGACATGATCAATCCAAACCGAAATTAAACTCAAACAAAGAAGAAATCTTACAAAAGTCTCCAACTTGTTCCTCAAGTCTTCCTCCAATGCCAAAAAGCGGAATAAAAATCGAACTCAAACCGGGACCCCAAACTAAAGGGCCGGTTTAACCTCCTTTTATAGAGGAAAAGGAGTCCTAAACTAACTAGGAAACAAGATAAAACAACCTTCCTAAAATAAAAAGATAGAATAATCCTAAAGATCTCGGATAAGGAGAAAGTCGGCGCCTCGCACGACCCAAATGGGTCGTGCACGACCCTCATAGGGTCGGTGCAGGGAGCACTCTCTCTTGTTGGGTCGAGCACGACCCTGATAGGCACTACGAACAACCTTGAGTAAAACTTGTGTAGCGGATTCGTTACAACTCCGTTTGACTCGATTCTTTTTCTATGTTCTTGTAACGAAATTCTCTATCTCTTTATAAGCTCAAACTTGATCTTCAATAACTTTACTTGAGCGCTTAATCTTCATCTTCTCTTCAATCTTGAGTGCTATGTTCCACCGGTTTTGCTTTTTTCCTCAAAAGTGCTCCAAATAGCTTCTAAAAACCTATAAAACACCACCAAAGCTTATGTAGACTCCATATCTCAAGAAAATACGAAAATCTACACAAACGACTCAAAACAAAATACAAAACTAAAGAAAAAGACTCAAACACATTAAAAACGCACCCTAAAACATGACTAAAAAAGCTTATGTAGACTCTATATATTAAAGTTGTCCCTTTTCGAGCCATCAGAACGATTCTGGTCCCACCTCATATTTACAAAATTAATTTTTATTTCTAATATTTTAACTTTACCCTATTATATTCTTCTTTAACTATTTAAATCTATCTTTAACATCAAACAAATATCTATTTAATATAACAATATCTTATGAAAAATTCCTTATACAAATATTTAAAATTAAAGATAACAAATTTAAAATATTTTTAAATAAGTATAAATATCTTATACCTTTTAGCATGATGTCTTTTCATGAAATTATTTATAGATATATATTTTTCTTTTATAATAAAAAATTAATGATAAATACTTATAATGTTTAAAAATAAAAAATAGGTAATATCTATAACTATATATTAAAGTTGTACCTTTTCGAGTCACCGAACAATTCTAGCCCCACCTTATATTTAAAAAAAAATTAATTTTTATTTCTATTATTATAACTTCTTTCTATTAAATTCTTTTTAACTATTTAAATTTATCTCTAACATCAAAAAAATATCTATTTAGTATAACAATATTTTTTGAAAGCTTCCTTATACAAGTATTTAAAATTAAAGATAAAATATTTAAATATTTAAAAATAAATATAAATATTTTATCATATATCTTTTGACGAATTTATTTATAGAAATATAGTGATTTTCTTTTATAAAAATATTAATGAATAAATAGTTAAATTTTTTAAAATTAATAAAAATGGATAATAAAATATTTAATAGATATTGAAATATTTGATAAACTCTAAATTTTACGTACATGAAAAGTAATAAAATAGGAAGAATATAATATTTGATTAAAAAATTATATGCATTCTACGAACGATAAATTACTTATATTAAAGTTTATATTATATTTTTATTTTTTTTATTAATATCCTATTTATGATGTCTACAAAATATTGAATCGTAGTCGTACATGGTACGACGGGTAAAACTAGTTTTTTTAAAAACGTCATGATATAACTAATTAAACAAATACAATGAACATAATAATGTACAATTTTTGTTTCATTTGAAAGATATTATTAAAGTTTAATTCATTTTAAAAACCAAGAATAATACATAATTATTCAAGGAGGAACTAAAGATTTGAATAGATGTAGATTTATTCATTTTTTTTAACAATTTTACAAAAAATAGATATATTTGAATATGGTTATGATTACCTTCAAATTAAAATAATTTAAACTATATGTTAAGGGCATGATGACATGATATCACATATGCAATATATTATATATACCAAAGGTCGACCCATAGACAAAATGACAAAATATGTGATGTCGATACATAACACAGAGGCTTTTTCTTTAATATATAGGTAAATAGATAATATTTTTTGAGTTAAAAAACTATTGTAATAATCTTTGGTGCCCCACTTTAATTAATATATGCGTCCGTATCTGTACACATTCACCTATGTCCACTTATAAAATAAAAAATAATAGACACGAAATTATATCCCGTCCATCGGACGGGCCAAGCCTTCTAATTATTAGAGGCCGAAAACATATGTAGACACCTGAACTTGTGCAAATTGGTCACTTGGACACCTCACCTTTGAAACGCTAACATTGAACACCCGAACTTGCTAAAGTCTACCTATTGAACACCTCTGGTCTGACGTGTCTTTGCACGTGTATGTACGCATGAATAGGAGAGTGGTTTCATTAAATGCATGCTTACGTGTCTAAAGAAAAGAAAAAAAAATAAAACGCTGGCTTCTTCCTCCTTCCTCCCAAATGCCTTAAATGGAAGACCTGACAAAAAAAATCGAACTCTTTCCTCCTTCCTCCTTCCTCCTTCCTCCTTCCTCTTCAAACATCGAACTCTTCTGCAATTTGGGTTCGAAAATCCTAGGTCTGGAGAACCCGAATGGCTTCCTCTTCGAGCATGTCATCGCGGAGGAGTTCAGAACCGGAAATTGGAACTCCGATGTGTAGGTGCGGCGAATTAGCTTCCATGAAGCACTCATGGACTGTCGGAAATCCAGGGAGGCGATTTTTTGGTTGTCCAAACTATCGGGTAAGCTCGAATTGACCCAATTTCTACTCGAACCCTAGAAATCGAGATTTGGTGTTTTTTTATTTCTGTAAATTGATTTGTGAATTCCTGAAACCCTAGAAATGCCGAATTGGGGATTTTTTGAAATCTGTAATTCTAAGTTCAATTAGATTTTTTTGTGTTTTTGCAGAGGAATGGTGGTTGTGGATACTTTACATGGATTGATGACCCAATCCCGGAACATGCTAAGCACATAATCTCAGGTCTGCTAAGGAGGTTGGAGGAGAAAGAAGTTGAAAGGGACGAGGCAAGGCGTCGATCGAATGTGTTGTTAGTCGAAAGGGACAAGGCTAGGCGTCGATCAAATATGTTATTTGTGGTTTTATTGGCCATTCTGTTGCTTAATTTTAGCAAATTGTTTGCTCCTTGAGCTGATCAAATCTTGTAACGAGGCTACCACCTCATAATTTTAGCAAATTGTTGTGTTTGTAATGCTTGAACCTCTTAATGAGGCTAGAACTTCCTAATGAATTTACTGTGTTGCCTAATTGTTGTGTTTTTACCTCTCAATTGTTGAGATCCATGCTCTTATTATGTGAAACAATTCATGACAACACGGAACATGTGCAATAAGCCAGCATTTCACAAATAACATGTGCTATAAGCCAGCATTTCACAAATTTTGACAGCATTTCATTACAGCAAAAGCCAGCATTTTATGACAGCAAAAGCCAACATTTCACTACACCTTTCATGCTAGAAAATCAGAACTCATTGCCAACATTATAACCATCTTCGAATTCATAGCTTTAAAGTAGCATAGTTAACAGCATCTTGCAAATTCATTAGTTTTTTACAAAATATGGTGGTGACTCATTGCCACAGTTTCCACCTAGCTAATGACATAAATTCAAGGCAAGCCATAAGTACAAAATCATAACTATTAGCATGTTCCAATAAACATTAAAACAGAAGGTTCCTAAGGCTGGTTTGAGCTGGATTGGCTTCCAAAAGGGGCTTGTAATGACTTAGTAGCTTGAGCTCTTGTTTGCTGCAGTTGGTTTGATGTCATGGCAGCTCGACCTTGCCACTTCAAACCCTTGGTAAGACCGCCAAAATCTTCTCCTTGACTAGAATGCTTAGTGGGTTTTGGGGCTCTAAGAAGCCTACCACTTTCTAGGCCAGGCTATAGATATCAATCCACACCAAAACACAGTAAATTAGTGTAAGATAAAGACCAATTGGCTCACATAATAGTCAAATAAACAAGCTGAATTACTCACATTTAACAGTCTCAAACCAGTAGTTGGGTTTGTATATATTCCACGACCCACAAGTCTTCCCCTTTTTTGAGGTCTTCCTCCAATTCCACCTTCAGACTGAGCTCTTTCCTGATTACCCCAAAATAATATACAATATTAGTAAAGAGTTTAAAGTGAAAAATAATTGAAGCTTGTTTACAAACCTGAACAGAATGATCTCTGCTTCTTGTTCTTCCTCTGGATGCAGGAGGTGGCACAAGGGGATCACTTGGTGTTGGTGCAGCCTGGGCTGGTGGTGCAGCTCTTGCTCGAGACCTTGATGATGCTGGTGTCCTTGATGATGATGCTCTTGTGTGAGTAGTGGTTGCCTCTGGATTACTCTTGTTAGGACATCCCTTCTTATTGTGTCCTTGAGCCTTACAAATTGAACAACTCATCACAATCCCATTTCTTGAGTGCCTCCCAGCCTTCCTTGGCTCATCTCTAGCCTTCCTTCTGTTAACCTTTTTTCTTCCTCTCTTCTTTCTGATTTCAGGATGCTCCACTGGTGGGTGATCAGAGCTTGGCCACATCTTCATCCCCAGAACTGGTTGCAATGGGAGAGCATAAGCTTTTAGGTAGGTTTCTTTCTTGTACCAATGCACCACATGATCGTCTGGATTTACATTCACATGGTTCATTGCGCAGATTGCATGTGGGCATGGAATGCCCTTCAGTTGCCAATTGTTGCAGCTACATTTCTTCAAGATCAAGTCCACAGTGTGGCCATACTCACCATGTTGGACCTCGAAACCTTGATCCCCATTCCAAGACAGGTCTGCATTGCCAAATCTTTGTTCTTGTCTAATCTCAGCAAGGCTGTAGGTGCAATGTCAGTGATCCACTTTTCAGCAACAAAGTCATTCATCTTTCTAATCTTGTCCATAACTTGCCTCCTAATGTCTTCAAGCATTGAGATGATGGATTTATGCCTAGTTGTCCTAATCCATGAGTTAAATGTTTCACACATGTTGTTCTCCACCACATCACATTTGGAATCTGTCCTAAAGTAAGGCTTGCAGAAATTCTCTTTTCCATACTCCAAAAAATCAGCTACAAGGTCTGGCCCTAACTTACCAAGTACCTCGAGATTATCCTTCAATTGGACATCAAATGTAGACCAACAACAAGCCCAGAACTTCTTCCTCCTCTCTAAACCTCTCCATTTTTTTTGCCAGTTAGCATATATATGCTGAGCAAAAAACCTATGCTCAGCCTCTGGCAACTCTTTTCTCACTGCATCCCTTAACCCCTAAAAAATGAGAAAAAAAGTTTGTTATAGGCCAAGTCAAGATGTTACAGTCCAAGAGAGTCAATGTCAAAATGATAATATGTAGCTCAATCCAATAATTCAGTCCAATGTTATAGTCCACATGCAAGAGATGACCCAGAATGAATGAAATGAATGTCCAAGACAAATGAGAGAACCACTGAGGCCCATTCCACTAAGGCCCAACCCACTCAGCCCATCTCACTCAGGCCCAATTCTATAATGATATGTTACAGTCCATATGCAAGAGAGTCACGAAATGAATGGAATGAATGTTATAGTCCACATGCAAGAGATGACCCATCCCACTAAGGCCCAACCCACTCAGCCCATCCCACTAAGGCCCAACCCATGTTACAATCCATGTCTCATGGATTTGTGGTCATGCAGAAATCATAAAATGTTGTGAAATGCAATCCATCAAAATTGTTATGCAATCCATCAGAAATGTTGTGAAATGCAATCCATCAAAATGTTGTGAAATGCAATCCATCAAAATGTTGTGAAATGCATCCCACTAAGGCCCAACCCATGAATGCAATCCATCAAAACTGTTGTCCAATCCATCAGAATACATATCATAAAATTGGTGTGAGCTCACCAAGTGCATATCAGAAACTATGGTGAGTCCTTCCCCTTTTCCAAGGTCCAAATCTAATTGCAATGTCCTAATGAATGTGGACCATGTAATAGTTGACTCAGCACTTGTAACAACATTAGCTTCCATTAAAACAGAAAACTAAAAGAGCATAAAAGAAGCTGGAAAAGAGAATGAAATGAGCACCTGTAACCTCCCAAGCAATGGGATACATCTGACCATTTCCATCCTTTCCCACGGCCACAAACAACTATCCTCCTACAACCCCCTTAAGAAAACAAGCATCCAATCCAATAATTCTTCTGCAGCCTTGCTTCCATCCTTCCTTCAATGGCTTGAAGCAAACATATAGTCTCTTGAATAGCTCTTTGCCAGGCTTTGATTGACTGTCAACCACCAGGAAACATGTGGAATCTGGATTTGACCTATTTACTTCATCAACATAATCATGGTGCCTTGACCACTCCTCCTTCTAGTCACCCATATGCTTGCTTAAAATATGCACCTTAGCTCTCCTACAAATTGTCTTGCCCACATAAAGCTTCAGTTCCTTCCTACAGTGTGCTTGAATCTCCCATATTTTGAGGGAAGGCTGGGACACTATCCTACTTTCAAGGAGTTTGGCTAAGAACTTGGAGGTACATAACTTGTTCTTGTTGTATCTCCTGCAGTTGCGCTTAGGTGTATAGGTCTTAACTTGGAAATTTTGAGTCCCAGAATGATAACTAGCATGGATTCTCCATGGACACCCCTCATGAGTACACTTGGTTGTAACCCTGCGTGCCTCATTAGGCCTCAACTTCAACCTAACTCCCTTAGCAATTGCATATTTTGCAAGTGCATCGCTAAACTGTTGGACACTCTCAAACACCATATCCAACTCCCAGCTAGGGCACTCACACTCAGGATCATACATAACATGCCTGCTCTTCTTCCTTCTCAGCTCCTTCTGTGTGGAGTCATCATCCTCACTCGAGTCACTTTCAATACTATAGTCAGATTCACTGGCATAGTAGGGTTCATTGCCTCCCAACACTCCACTGTAGTCTTTGTTTGCACTCCAATTCTCATAACCCTCATCAAGACCTACCCCACCTAAGGTAACTTCAACATTCACCAAATTCTCCCTATGTTCTACCCTTCTAGCCCTTGTTTCCCTAGCTTTGTTTCTAATTTCCCTTAACTCTTCATCAATGTCAGAGTCATCACTTACCTCCACCCCTCTACTTATGGTATCATCAGTACTACTACTACTACCATCATCACCTCTATCATCATCATCAAAACCACTATCATCATCACCTCTATCATCATCATCAGAACCACTATCATCATCACCTCTATCATCATCAGAAGCACTATCATCATCACCTCTATCATCATCATCATTCCCTGGTGGATCAGGTTGTGCAACCTCTTCTACCTCTTCTACATCAGTTGGCTTATCTGGCACATGATCAAGCATCAATGTAGGCTGGATATTCACACTAGCATTCTCAACTGGTTGTTCTCCATCATCTATGATGGGTATTGCATCCTCTATAACTCGTCCCATATATGAAGGAATTGGCTCTGTCTCTGAATTTGAAAACTGTGGTTGCATGATAGTGTGATTTATGTAAAAATCCACTATATCACCATTCTTGAGATTTTTAGCAAGCCTTGTTAGTGACCAATCATCCATTGCCACAAATGCAGAATCATTCTTAACTTTGTAGAAAATTCCATCATATTCCATATAGCCTAAATCTTTGACAGAAGATGCTAATTCTGGGATACTCAGAAAATCTGTATCAATCTTGCTATAGGCTACTGCCATTTCATCTATGTAGGCTGGAGTTGGTGTGTACACAAACTTCCCTTCATGATGCCACACAATTTCAATGAACTTCTCCATTCCTAAGAAAGTACAACAAAAGCAACAGACATGAATCAAACCCTAAACAAAATCATTCAAGACATTCAAGCAACAGACATGAGCAAACCCTAAACCATCGAAAACCCTAAACCCCCAAAATTCTCTACTTTCACGAACCAAAAAACCCCAATTTCGAAATTTTCAGAATTTTTGAAAACCCTAAACGCTTGCCACAAAATCGACTTCGAGTAAGCAAGATTTCTACTGAGCAAACCCTAAACCATCGAAATCTAGAACCCTAAACCCCCAAACTCCAAAATCTCACCCAAACATGACATTCGCTACTTGAACAGAAAAAACCCCAATTTTGCTCATTCAAGCACGAAACTAACCTTGATCTCGATGTCTACTAGATTCGAGTTACTCCCCTTCGTCAATTTTGCGATTTGCGTGGCATTAGGGTTCCTTGCTTGAACTGGTTCTTCTTCCCTCAGAGCTTCGAGTTTTTTTGTGAGTGACGATTCGTGAAAGTGAGAAATCCTCCATTTTTGCCCGCCAAGTAATATGTGTTCAGGTGCTTACGTGGCTGGTTCATTAATGTGTTTTGCTTATATGGCATTACGTGGATTTAATTTGCTTAATTATTTCCACGTAATAGGCGCGTGCATTTTACACCATCACGTAATAAAGAGGCAGGTGTTCAATAGGTAGACTTTAGCAAGTTGGGGTGTTCAATGTTAACGTTTCAAAGGTCAGGTGTCCAAGTGACCAATTTGCACAAGTTCAGGTGTCTATATATGTTTTGAGCCAATTATTAGAGGTAGTTGTCCCTCCCCCTGGAGGCCTGGACCAATTATCGCAATCTCTCCACATTTTACACACCCTGTGTGAATAATATGCACCTTAGCCCCACTAACATCTTGTATCAGTTGATTGTTGAATGATTAGAGTAATTTCAAACATATATAAAAAAAAGATGATATCGGTTAAAAAGCAGCACTTAAAACATCTGTGTACACTACTAGAGCTGTCAAACGGGTCGGTCAGGTCGGGTTCGGGTCCGGTTATTTCGGGTTCGGGGTGAGTCGGGTTCGGGTCATAACGGGTCATCGGTCAAATCGGGTCGGGTTATTGCGGGATTTCGAGGTGGTCGGGTCGGCCCAACAGGTCAAGAATATCGAATTTTTTACAATTATTAAAATATTTTTATTTAAAAATAATATTTAATAATAATCTATTACTTTTATATATTTTAATAATAAAATATATTATAATTTTCAAAATATATTGTTTGTTCTAAAAATATAAAAAATCGGGTCAACCCAACGGATTTCGGGTTTCAACCCAACGGATTTTGGGTCTATCGTGTTCGGCTTATTTCGGGTTTCGGGTCAAATTTCGGGTCTTGACCCTAAAATTTTCGGGCGATTCGGATCGGTTTTTCGGATGGGGTAACTTTTGACAGCTCTAGTGTACAGTTAATAAAAATTAGTAAGAAAATAAAGGTTGATTTTTAAATAAACTACAAGATTTCATAATCAGACGGTTGATTTCGACCACACCATAGAGTAGAAAAATATTTCGACCAAAAACGCTCCCGAAGAATGAAACCAAACCCCCGAAAACATGAACAGTGGCGATACCAAATCCCCAACCCTAGATCTCAACTTCTAGCCCAAATCGGCACAATCATCCAATTTCTCCTACCACAAATTCATAGTTATGATGGAAAGAGCAATTTTTGGGAACCAATTTGGGGTAAAATACCCCAAAACCTCGATCTGGTGTGAGCTGTAGCAAACGACGGTGGAAAATTTCCAACAAGGGCCGTCGCCAGTGGCAAGGAATGGAATGCTGGCAAGCCCCTTTCCCTACGAAGGAGGCTCCTAAAGAAGAGGCGTGGGCTTTTGCTGGTGGAGCCGCGCTCGATGTGGAGACTGAGTTGATAATCCTACGCTTATGTTCATCCTGGTGCAACCTAATAAGCATGGGGGTGACGGCGAGGCAGAGAACGACGTGGATCTCTATGGGAGGAAGCCATGTGGATGAAAACTGGGAGGAACTCTCCTCTCCTCTCTCGAACAGCCGAATGGGGCGACGAACATCGAGATCACTCAGGTTGTACTACTCCAACCTATCTTTTGTTGAATTTAATTGGAATGCTTTGACCTCTATTTGCTTGACTACTGGCTATAAGTTGACAATCTGGGCTGATCAATTCCTCACACAACCACATATTATCAGACTTGGTTCTTCTCATGCTCTTGCTGGTATGTTCAATGGTCTAACTAGGATAGAAAATTGCCTAAGCCCCCTTGTGAATGGTAAAAAATCCTTAAAATATGTCATTTGGTTTTCTGAGAAAGTCCCTTTTTTACAATCTGAGAACCTGAACCCACATGAAGAACATGAACAACCGCCTACTATGGTCGATGAGACCTTAAAGAGTAGTGCAATAAAGAACGAACAACCGCCTACTATGGTCGATGAGACCTTAAAGAGTAGTGCAATAAAGAAACAAGTTGGTTTTGATCCCTCGGGGACAAACTCTTTTGTGAACATCTGGCTTTCTAGAACTGTAACAAAATCCTTGAAATATGGGGATTGCATCCTCCAAATCCACCATTCCTGGCATGGAAATGTATACATTGATATGACTATGTATGCTTGCTTTGATGTTTATAACCACCTATTGTTGGAAGAATGTAGGGTGGGATTTATAACTTTGGATAAAGCTCTTTGTTATCTTTGGGGTTGTGGGTATGTTGGGTTGAAGGGAAAACCATCTCAAGTAATTTGCCTTATCTTGAATTTGAAAATCAAGCATAGAGGTGGTTATACCATGATTCCTTGTAACGACCATGAAATTGCTATGTTATGTCGGATGTTAGGTGCTATCAGTATGGAAAGTGAAGCTTATTGTGTTTGCTACTTAATATATATGACTTGTCTGTTGCATCTGAGCAATAAATATGTAAGCATTCTCTGTGGTATGTGCTGGGCTGGGAGTTTAGATTCCAATAATGATTACCCACCTTGCTATCTGCATGCTACTATGAGCTGGATGCATATCAATAAATTTTCCTATTACATGAATACTTATAAACTTCAACACTTGCCTTTGTGGAAATTAAATGAACTGTTTTCCAAATCACATGGCTGGAACAAAGTGAAAATTCTGGATAGAAAAATTTATAAGAACTTTCATCTCTGGGAGATAAACTTTTGGTATATTAGTGTAACTAATTATGGAAAAGGTTATGTAATGAAGCTGATGAATATTAGTGACTTTGATGATGGGAGGGGTGATGAATGCAAGGACATATGTAAGAGCAGAACTGAAGTAAAGAATGTGATGATCATACCACCTACAACCTTTTGTAATGCCTTATTCTGTGAAATTTGGCATGATGCTGGTTTGTTCATGACTTCTGTGATGAATCTGAAATTTGCCTATATGAAATATTATAAGAATTATTATTATCCTCTACTCTTTTGGAAGATCATGAAGGTGTTGAAATGCTGTTATACAAATAAAATTAAAAGTAAACAGGGAATAGTATCAGTTTTAGAAAATCTGAGTCAAAACTACAACTACTTCCTGCCTTCTATGTTTTCTGAGAATTACTCTATTAAATGGAAAAGTTTGAAACTTCCTAGATGTTATTACAAAACAAATTCAACACTAAGAAAGGAGTACAGTGAAAACAAAAGTAGAGAACATTCATTGAATAAAAATGATAGGAATTACTGTAAAGAAGTTATGTATGAGAGTTTACTGAAAAACATGAATGAAGAAATTAATACTGAAATTGTGAAGAATATGTGTATTAATGAGGAACTAATCCATCAGTGTTTGCTCCTAGTTGTGCATGACAGGCTCACAAAGACCATATATTGGGCAGCTAATCTGGAAGAAAAATGGAGCAAATGGATAAAGAAAAATCAGGAACAAGACCAAAACAAAGCCAACAGACAAGGAAAGGATCAAGAAAGAAGAGAGGAAGAAACCTTCAATGAGCAGAGAGATGAATTAGGTAATTTCTTTCCAAAGTGCAATGTAACTAACAAAGTCTTTCGACCTAGAGAACAAACAAGATTGAGAAAAATGGAAATATGGAGAAACATCAGCTAATGTATTCAAGTGGTTGGGAAATCTCAGAATTGTAAAAGGAAAGGCAGGGATAGACATGTAAGACAAACGTTGATGTTAGATATGAAAAGGAAAAAAGGAAACTACTGGAATAACGATTCCAGAATAGAGAACGTAGATCAAAACACTTTCTATAATAATTGTTATGAAGATAGGATTATGGAATAGCAGAGGAATAGGCTGGAAGTCGTTCTGACCGGAAGTAGATTCCTTTTGTAAAATTAATAGGATACAAATCATGGCATTAGCTGAAACAAAAAGCGACAAAGAACCTAGTGATCAAGTCTGGAGAAGAGCGGGCTTTGACAATTTTGTATGGTCACTCGCGACCGGAAAAGCGGGTGGACTCAGTGTAATGTGGAAGGCTTACCAACTCGTTAATGAAGAACTAACCATGATAGTGCAAGAACCTAGATATATAGTAATAAAATACCATAATATGACGACAAAATACACAATTGCAATCTGTTTTGCCTATGCGCCTCCTAATGCAGAAAAAAAAGATGATTTCTGGCGAAGTATTACAGACACCTTAATTAACATTAACCTACCCATCATTATAATAGGAGACTTGAACGAAATACAGGATTCAAGAGAAAAAAAAAGGAGGTGTACACCCTGAACCGCATAGATTTGAACGCCTACACAACTTCAAAAATGCTTGCGAGCTAATAGACATACCCACAAATGGCAATATGTTTACTTGGAGAAAAAACAAAACCGAAGAGAATAATATTTATGAAAAACTTGACCGCGCATTAGTAAGTAATTGTATAGTCCAATGGTTTTCGACGATTCACACCACAAACCATGCATTCACTACGTCTGATCATTGCAAAATCTCGGTGGATCTAAGCAACGACATGATCACAAAAGGATTACCCTTTAAATTTGAAAGAATGTGGATGCATAGAAAGGATTTTAGAAATGTTGTAAGGCAGGCATGGAGACTTGATACCCAAGGATCAAATATGTTTAAATTAATAAAGAAAACTCAACTATTCAAATCAAGTGCTAAGCAATGGAACAAAAGAACTTTAGGGAATGTTTTCGAACAACTAAAAGAAATCGAAAATAAGCTAATAGAACTACAAAAACAAATACTAATATCTCCAGAACCAAGTGTAATACAAAAACAACTAAGAATCATAAATCAAAAAGAAAAATTACTTAACTTCCATAAAACATACTGGAGACAACGAGCGAAAACAAAACATATTAAATTAGCAGATACCAATTCAGGGTATTTTCATAAAATAGCAAGTGGTAAAAGAAATAGAAAGAATATAAAAGAAATACAAACAAGCGATGGAACACAAATAGTAGGTTTGGAAAACATTAGGGAAAAAATTAAAAAGGACT
This sequence comes from Fallopia convolvulus, assembly GCA_964016875.1. NCBI lineage: Eukaryota > Viridiplantae > Streptophyta > Magnoliopsida > Caryophyllales > Polygonaceae > Fallopia > Fallopia convolvulus. The sequence goes on along the minus strand of OZ024735.1, from coordinate 12,400,442 downwards.
TCAAGCGCAGGTATGAAAAAGAGCCGGTTAACCAAAACTTAACTCAAGAATATCTTCAACTGATCACAAGAGAGATTTCAGATGAGGATAATGATTATCTTACTAAACCAGTCACAAATGAAGAAGTGAAGCTGGCTTTGATGCAAATTGGATCGAACAAATCGCCTGGCCCAGACGGAATGACATCAGAATTTTATAAGAAATATTGGGACATAGTTGGCCCATCGGTTACGAAAGCAGTAAAGAGTTTCTTTCATTCAGGAAAAATCTTAAAACAAATAAACCATACGTTCATCTCTCTCATACCAAAAATAGATAATCCCTCATCAACAAATCACTATAGAACAATAAGCCTATGCTCTACGATATATAAAATCATCTCGAAAATTATAACTGAACGACTAAAAATGATTATTCCTAAAATCATCCACCCACTTCAAGGAGCATTTATAAGTAACAGAGCCATTCAGGATAATGTACTCATTGCTCACGAAATATTTCACTCCTTTAGAGGAAGTAAGGCGAAAGATGGATGGGTAGCAATCAAGCTTGATATGGAAAAAGCTTATGATCGATTAGACTGGTCTTTCCTTTTCAAAGTCTTAGAAAAATTTGGATTTAACGAGCGTTTTATAGGGTGGATACAAGAATGCGTGTGCACAGTATCGTTCTCAGTTTTAGTCAATAACGGACCTACAGATCCTTTCGTTCCGGAAAGAGGTCTAAGGCAAGGAGACCCACTTTCCCCATTTTTATTTGTGATTGGCACAGAAATCCTTGCAAGGAAACTCCAAAGAGAGTGCGAGAATGATCGATGCTCTGTGGGTTTCCCAGTAGCCAGAGGAGGGCTAAGAATTCCTTTTTTAGCCTTTGCAGATGATATTATCATATTTTCCAAAGCGACTCAAGGCGCATGTACAAGGGTGAAGAAAATAATAGAGGAATACAATGCCATTTCTGGGCAAAAAGTAAATTATAATAAATCAGCTTTCCAAACTTCGAGGAACATCAGTAGACACCATAAACAACAGTTCAACAAGCTCTTGGAATTTCCTCCATTACCAATCTTGAGAAATATCTTGGATGCCCGATTATCAATGGAAAAGTGAATAAGGAAACATTTAAAGAGTCGGTGGAAAAAACACAAGGTCAATTAACTAAGTGGAAAGCAAATTCCCTCTCACAGGAAGGACGTACAATTTTAATACGATCAAACCTAGCTACAAAACCAAATTATATTATGCAAAGTTTCATGCTCCCAAAGAAAATTCATGAAGAACTTGATAGAATTAATAGGACGTTTTTCTGGAATAAGGATCAAAACTATAAACCTCTAATAGGATGGGATAGAATATGCAAACCCAAGACACATGGAGGACTAGGATTAAGAAAAGCAGAACATATGAACAAAGCATTACAGATGAAACTACTATGGAAAATTCTTGCTGAACCACAGAACATTTGGGTAAAAGTAGTCAAGGAAAAATATATGAAAAACGATAATCTGTTTTCATACAAAACTAAAACACATACATCATGGCAATGGAAAAAACTAATGAATCTAAGAATAGAATTTAATAAAGGGCTGATTTGGCAACTTGAAGATGGACAAACAATCAAATTTTGGGACGATAATTGGGCGTTAGAAAAACAGTTAAAACAATATGCGAAAGACCCCACTACAATTAATGAAGAAACAAAAGTAGCGGAATTCTTAACACAAGACAAATGGAATATAGCTGCCCTAGAACAAATCCTACCAAATGAACAAGTGGAAATTATAACATCCATCCCAATACCAGATAACAATATCCGAGATAGATTATATTGGGCTCCGAGCAAAAACAGGTGGTTTTCGACACATTCTGCGATCAATCTGGTCACCCAGGCAACACACCAAGAACCATGTATTACAGACTGGATATGGAAATTGGATATACTACCAAAAGTAAAAAACTTCCTTTGGAAAACAAGTATGAATGGCCTACCAACGAAAGCTAGACTAAGAGAAAAAAATGTACCTACGGTTGGGGGATGTATAATGTGTAATTGTACGGAGGAGGATAGCACACATCTTCTTATGGAATGCCCACATACGTTGAACACAATTAAGAAAATTAGCATGAACATTGAACAAACCTTAAGAAGTTACAATACACAAAATAAAACACCAAAGAATATTCTAACAGAACTGTTTAATCAATTGGGAGAAAAAGAATTCATTAAACTAGCAGTTTCTTGGTCGAGCATTTGGCATCAGAGAAACAAGTTGACATTTCAACAAACACCGAATGATTATATACAAGATCTTCCGGGATATATCAAGACACACTTGGAACAATGGGAAATAGCAAAAAAGTGGAATGAAGACGAAGAATGCTTAACCACAAACAAACAACAAAGAAAAAAGAACAAAGAGTCTAAATTATGGAAAAAACCACAGCGAGGAATAATAAAATGCAACTTTGATGGATCAAGAATACAGAATGGACAAGCAGGGGGTGGAGTAGTTCTTAGAAACCATAAAGGTGAAGTGATGGAATTAATGGCCAAAAAATATGGAAAGATATCAGCCATTAAGGCGGAAGCATTGGCCCTTAGGGACGGGATAAGATTGGCAAAACAAAAACAGTACAAAGACATTGAAATTGAAGGAGACAACATACAAGTGATAAAAGCAGCCCAGGGTGAGAGAAATTGTCCGTGGGAAATTGAGATAATTATGGCAGACATCTTGGTATCCCTTCTGGGATTCCATTCAGTTCGAATCACGCATGTGCCTAGAGGTTCCAATGTTGTGGCTGATAAAATTGCGCGTTTGAGCCACAGTCTTCCTCTAAGCAACTTCTTGAATCATCTAGAACTTCAGGTTCTCATCCGAAAGGATGCTCTAGGACGCCCACCCTGATGGGTGAGCATCCTAATTTTCACCTAATCAAAAAAAAAAAAAAGACGGTTGATTTCATTTAGCTATTTTAATAATCATTTGCAAGCTTTTAATTTTAAAAAAAGTGTGTCATTGTGAGTTGTGTGTGACTTTATAGTTTTGTCCGGCCAAATGATTCACATCATCATGTGTAGACCTGTCAATCGGGTCGGGTGGGTCGGGTTCGGGTTTCGGTATGCCGGGTTCGGGTCAATTTCAGGTCGGGTCATTTCGGATCACAAATTTATCGGGTTCAAACAGGTCGGGTCACTACGGGTTTGTTGCGGGTTCGGGTCGGTCAACGGTTTAAATAAGCTGGGTTTTCCTATTTATTTTAACAGTTTATTTGTTATTTTTTAGTTAATTATTTTTTCATTCTCGCTTATTTACCTAAAAAGTTATAGTATAATCTAACTTGAGCCTAAATATAAGGATTTGGATTTTGGATACAAGACACTCAAATTTTGTATTCATTAATATTTTAATATTTAATCTTAAAGTGGTATCTGACTATTTTAGGAACATTTTTGTATCGGCTCAAAAAAAAGGAACACTTTTGTAACCAATCATGTGTTAGACTAAGGGGGTGAATAAGCACAATGACAAGTCCCAATTTCACATTCATGGTGCTTGGTGGCAGAAGAATTTCAACAAAAAATGATTGACCTCAAAGTTCAAATCGTAAGAGATTCAAAATTGATTATGAAGAAAAAATAACACATGACCTCATAGAGTTCTTGTATGCATATACTAGGTAACATATATCAATTCAGAATAGGAAAACCTACAATCCACGTATTTCTAAAAAGTATAGTATTCCCCCATTTTGTATATATTTCAACTTTGATAAAGTCATAATCATTTATGTAACCTAGAGCATCTTTAATCGATTGACTATTAATAATTTTAATTGGTTACTATTAATCGTTTGCCCAAACCTTGAGAAGTATATATACATCTTTTTCGGATCTTCAACTAATTGGTTTGTTTAATGTTAATAATCTAGAAAATTAGTTTTTCAAGCAATCGATTGGAGTCAAGTCCAACTATTGATGTGAGGAAGGAACGAGACTGCAACCAAACTTGACTTGGTGTGAATTTTTTTCACCATTCTCGCTTTTTAGTTTGACCCAACGGGTTGAACCAAACCCGTTCGGGTTTGACCCAGGAATTTCTCGGGTCATCGGGTTCGGTTAAAATCGGATTTCGGGTTAATTTTTCCGGGTTATGACCCAAAAAATTTCGGACGGGTCGGGTCGGTTTTCCGGTTCGGGTCATATTTTACCAGGTCTAATCATGTGTACAGCTGGGAAAGAACAAGTAAAAAATAAAAGGTTGATTTTTAAATAAATTCGCAGATTTCGTGATCAGCCATTTGCTTTCACTTAAATATTTTTTTTATAAAATAAGTTTATTAGTGCGTTTGGATCATTTACAAGTTTGAAATGATTGTACATTATGCATTAATTACACTAAATACAAGATTTAATATAATTTAATATAAAATAATGCATTAAATTAAATATCTAAAAAGAGCCTATATCATTTTATTTTTAGTTTTGGTGACCTTCTGGTATTTATCACTCCACGAGTACGAGTTATGCTTCATCGTGTACATTGTCTTTTACAAAAGCAACCAAACTATATATTATAAATTGGAAAACGATCACATGTGAGTACTAGACTTGGCAATCGGTCGGATTATTTTGGGTTAGGGTTGTTATAAGTTATGGGTCAATTTAGCCAGATTGATCTATCGGTCAAGAAAATCGAATTTATTATAATTATTAAAATAGTATATTAAATAATAACATACTATTTTAATAAAAAAATATATTATAATTTTCAAATTAAAATTTATATATTCGGCAAATAGAATAAATCGGGTCAACCCAAAAAGTTTCGTGTTTCAAACCTACGGGTTCGGGCCAATTGGTTTCGGGTCTTTCTTTGACCCACTAATTTTTTGATCAAGTTTCAACACTAAAATTTTGAGACGGGTTAGGTAGTCAGGTTGGTTCAAGTTTTGACACTTCTACCATTCTACGTGTGAATGAGCGACTATAAGTGAAACAAGAGTACATCTCGTCCACCCCTAAAAAAGAATCAACACTCTAAATTAGAATTTCATTAATATGGATAAAACTATGAACATATTTTTGTTGTATTATTTGTGTAATTTTTGAAATATTGTTACTTTGAGAGAGGGGGACGCGTGTAGCATGTACATAAATTTTATCTTGGATGTGATCAATTCATATATAAATGTGTATCAATTCATCCCTAAAATGTACAATAAATTTAATGCACATTGTACATTGATTTGAAACTTTTTTATTTTTATTATTTAATTTGAGTTTGTGTGCATGAATGTGGCATGCACATTGATTTTGATGCACAAACATAATTAAAGGCAGAATACATCAACAGACCCCTGTACTTACAACTTTTTTCCCATTGGACCCCTGTACTAAAAAATGTTCAAATAGACCTCTGTACTGCCCCAAATTTTGCCTATCGAACATTTTTGCTTGCGTGGACTAGCGCGTGATTTACAAACCACGCTGAAGAGAGTTATGCCACTTATTTGTGGTGACATGGAAATTAAAAAAAAAACAAATGTTTTTTATAAAACCATTGTCTTCGTCTCCATCTCGAATGCCGCCATTGTCTTCGTCTCCATCTCGAATGCCGCCATTGTTTGCCCTCTTCACCAATCGTCTCCAATCGTCTCCAATCTCTTCTTCTCGACGCTCATGGCTTACTCAGATGCTAGAAGCACGCTGAACTCAAACACGAATCCATGGCAAAGGCCTCACAGCAGGGGTGATTTGGGTTTCCCAAATTGTTGGTGTGGCATCACGGCTTCGATGAAACACTCAAGAACAGCTTCGAATCCTGGAAGACACTTCTTCGGATGATCAAATTACGGGGTAAGCTTTCGTGATTTCACTGATTTCGTAACACCTGGTTTCTAGGGTTTTTGTCAAAATTCGCAAATTTCTGGGTTTAATTGAACAATGTGGGATTAGTTTTGTGTGTTGCAAGAAGAGAAATGGAAGCTGCAATTTTTTTAGGTGGGTTGATCCATCATTGACAGATGAAGGCAAAAGAGTCATTGAAGAGCTGTTGAAGGCCAAACAAGAAGAGGTGGACAAGGCCAAACGCAGAGCTAATGTGTTGTTGAAAGCCCTGATCATTGTTGTAGGGATTAGTGTAGTCAAATTTGTGATGAGCTAATGTGTTGTTCCTTGGATGATTGTAACCTGTACTCTAGATGTGTTTTAATCTGGCTAAACAATGTAGCCTAAACTGTAAAAGCTTTCCACTTAGTACTCTGGATGATTGGCTTAATTTTAGTTCTTTGGTGGTGTTACTGTTTTATCTTCCTGGATAATAAGGCAATCTGCAAGTGAATCAGAGTAAAGTAAACCAAGTTCAATGATGTCAGAACCACAAGTGTCAACTGTCAAGCAACTTCAACCAGCTGTGATACAAGGGATAAAAGCCAATTTCTAAGTGATGAATCAAATTCATGTAATAGCCACATATATAGTTTCATCAAAAAATAGCCACTAGTCATTTCATACTACTAAAACAAGTTTCATACAGCTACAATTCCACTAGTCTCATACAACAACTAGTGAAATATGAAGTTTCATACAACAAAACACAAAAAGACTAGTGGAATATCAAGTTTCATACAACAACTTGATCAAGTTTCATACAACAACTAGTCATAAAAAAGAACAAGTTCCCTAGCAGCAACTTCAACTCCACTAGTCATTTCCCACTACTAAAACAAATTGGACTGTCTGGCTAGTCATCAATAAGCCTTGCAATTTCTTCAACCTATAGTCTGCTTGAACCCGTCTGGCTAGCAAATGGAACCTGAGTTTGGGTGGAAGCTTGCCTTTCCATTTCAGCCCTTGTCACTGCACGCTTGCCTTTCCATTTCAGCCCCTTCTTCTGCATTGGAAAGGATACAATTTCTCTGGCATCTCTTGTAGGCCTTGGGACCCTCAAAACTCTTGAAGATGGAAGCCCTTGCTGCAATCAATTAACCAGTGAACCACAATCAATAACCACCAGTGAACCACTAACAAAACTAACATTAACATGGAAAACTAACATTAAGATAGAAAACTAACATTAAGGATTGATACTCCAGTGTCAGGATTGGTGTAGACTCCCATTCCTACAAGTCTTCCCCTGCTCCTAGGCTGAGTTGAGTGTGGACCTTGTGCCTGAGCTTGGCTTCCAACATCTCCTATACCCTGATCAAAACAAAATGAACACCACGAGTAAGCTTTTTTTTTCACAGTTTAAATCAAAAATGAATCATATAGATGGAAACCTGGTCTCTTCCTGTAGTTGGTGGTGTTTGTCCTTGTTGAGAAGATGGAGCATTCACCTGAGCTTGACTTCCTTGAGCATTACCCTAAGAAGTCAACACTCACTTTGTAAAATAAGGATGGAAGGGAGTACAAAGAAATAGAATTTCTAAAACTCTTTATACAAACCTGTTCTCTTCTTCTCTTCCTGGATGGGGGTACTCCAACAGAGTTTGATGCCATAGAATTTGTAAGATCTCTGCCTCTATCAGGGCAACTTTTCTTGTTGTGCCCTCCCTTCTTGCACACAGTACATGTCATTATCCTCCCTTGTCTGGACATCTTGCCAAGCTTTTTGGGCTCATCCCTTGGCTTTCTCCTGTTTGTCTTTCTCCTCCCCCTTCTCTTTCTCATTGGAGGTGGCTCGATTGCTTTATGCTGAGATTGTGGCCAAAGCTTCATGCCTAGCACAGGTTGTAGTGGAGTGGAATATGCCTTCAAGTATGTTGCCTTCTTGTGCCAGTGGCATACAAAGTCATCAGGATTCATTTGTAGTTGGTTCATGGCACATATAGCATGTGCACATGGGATTCCTTTAAGCTGCCAACTCCTACAGCTACAGGTGTTCCCATTTAAGTCTACAACATGCCCATAATCCCCATCTTGCACTTCAAACCCCCTAGCACCATTCCAGGTCAAATTACACTCCATGGCCCTAACCTTGTTTCTCTCTAGACTATGCAGTGCCATAGGTGCTATGTCACAAATCCAACCCCTTGAAAAGGCTTGCATCTTAGTAATCCTATTCATCACTTGTTTTCTAATATCTTGAAGCATGGTGATGATAGGCTTGTACCTAGCAACCTTGACCCAACTATTAAACGTCTCACACATATTGTTCTCAACAGTATCACATTGAATTTTAGTATTTATAAATGCCTTGCAAAAGCTCTCCTTACCATAAGCTAGAAAATCATCTGTTAAACCTGTGCCTAACCTGTCAAGGGCATCTAGATTATCCCTTAGTTGAACCTGGAAGGTGGACCAACAACATGCCCAAAATTTTTTACTCTTGTCAATCCCTTTCCATTCCTTAGCCCAGTTTGCATATATATGCCTAGCACATAGCCTATGCTTTGCTTCTGGGAGAACATCTTTCAAGGCTGCCCTAATACCCTACACCATAAGGAAGAAAACCAATTCATATGAAAGTGAAGTGATAAAAGCTAGAATATGAAATTCAGTTTGCATGAATATGAAATTAAATTGAAAAAAACTCACCAAGTGCATATCACTGATCATGGTTAGTCCCTCTCCCATGCCAAGCTCCAAGTCAGATTGTAATGCCCTCATGAATCTTGTCCAATTAACAGTGGTCTCACTACTTGTCACCTCCCATGCAATTGGGAACATCTGGCCATTTCCATCTTTACCAATTGCCACAAATAGTTGTCCCTCAACAGCCCCTCTCAAAAAGCAAGCATCCACACCAATTATCCTCCTACAACCATTTTTCCATCCTTCTTTCAATGGTTTGAAACAAGTGTACAACCTCCTAAAGACTTCCTTATCAGACTCCTTATCTGTTACCACAAAGCATGTGGATCCTGGGTTGGATCTGTTTATCTCATCCACATAATATACAACCTAGCATACTCTGCTCTGTAATCCCCAACATTCTTCCCTAAGATCCTTTGCTTTGCCCTCCTACAAGTGGATATGCCAACATACATTTTCAAGTCCTTCTTACATAACTCCTGAATCTCCCAAAGCTTCAATGATGGTTGTGACACAATTCTGGCCTCCAACTTATCAGCCAGGAATTTGGAATTACACAACCTGTTAGTATTGTACCTCCTACATGAATATGTGGGCCAGTATGTCTTGATCTTGAAATTCTTGCTTGCTGCATCATGGTTGGCACGCAGTGTCCACTTGCATCCTGGATGCTGGCACTTAGCCACCACCCTAAGCCTCTCGTTAGGTTTAAGCTTGAGCTTTACACCCCTGTGGACAACATACTTAGCCACAGCCACCCTAAACTCCTCTACACTCTCAAAAACCATGCCAAGTTCCCATATGGGGTATTCACAGTTTGGGTTGTACAACTCATGCTTTGTCCTTCTTCTGTTCACCTCTCTTTCATCACCTCCATCAGACCCAGACCCATCACTATCCATACTATAGTCAGATTCAGACCTATAGTATGGCTCATCACCACCTATTTTCCCCCTATAATCAGTGCCCTTTCCATTCCACTCTTCATAACCCTAATCATTTCCAACCTCTCCCATAGCCATCTGAACATGAGCCATCCTCTCCTTGTGCACCCTCCTTCTAGCCCTAAGTTCCCTAGCAGCAGCTCTCACCTCCCTCAATTCATCATCAACATCGCTGTTATCACTCATATCTACTGAAACATCTTCACTTTCAGAACTCTCTTCATCCTCTCCATGCACATAGTTCTCATCATCCTCTCCTTCTGCAGGATTCTCATCATCCTCTCCTTCTGCAAGATTCTCATCACCCTCTCCTTCTGCAGGATTCTCATCGCCCTCTCCTTGTGCTGAGGACTCATCATCCTCTACTTCTTCAAGATTCTCACCCTCTCCTCCAGCTATCACCTCTTGCTCATCCATATTTTGCTCAACTCCTAACCCTTGAACCTCCTCTATCCCTTGAACCTCCTCCACCACCACTGGATCTGTTGGAGTTAGACCCTTTGGAAGACTTTGCAAGTATTCCTCAACATCAATTTCCACATCAGCCACCACAGGTTCATTTATTTCGTGCTCAATGTAGAAATCTAACTCAGCCCCATCCTCAACTTCTTCCACAATTTCCATCAAAACACTATCTGACAATATCCTAAATGAGTTACTATCTTTCCCCTTGTAGTACATTGCCTTGTATCCCTTGTACCCAAGGCCCTTTATATCCCAATCTAGATCAGGGATACTAAACATATCACTGTCAATGTTTGAACTATAAGACAGAGGAAAGGAGGTCCTATACTCAATAGGATCTTCACCCACAAATGAACCCCCATGATGCCAAGCAACATTTAAAGTTTTAGACGCCATTCCTGGACCAACAAACAAGCTCAGATTTCACACAGAACAAGCAAGCTAAAGACTTTCCATCCAAACATGAAAGAGCCCTAAATCGGCAAAAATCAGTCCACAGTAACGAGAATCAAAAGCAAAATGCATAAACTTGTAACTCAAAATCCCAAATCGAGGAAGAAAACCCTAAATCGAGCAAGAAAACCTTAAATCGAGCAAGAAAACCCTAAATGGATTGCTCATACCTGATGGGCGGGATTTTGACAGTGGTGAGATCAAGGAAGAGCATTCACCTGAGCGTCTATGTCGTCAAGGAGGCCTCTTGCCAGAATCGAGCTTCAAGGCCTTCGATTGCGCTCCACCGATGGCCTTCGATTGGCTTCGTTTCTCTTTCGCGGGTTTCGTCTCTCTGTTTTCTCCCTCCCTGGCCTTCGATCGACAGGTTTGATCTTGTTTTTGTAACAAAAATAACGACTATATGATTTGTATAATATATGCTTTGGATTAAAATATTATTACGTGGCATGTACTTGTTTTAAATGGTATTACGTGGACATTAGGTGGCATTACGGGGATATTACTTGGCAATTACCATGACACGTGCGCGCGCGTCTGACACACGTAATGGGGAGAATTTAATGAAGGGTTCGATAGGCAAAATTTGGGGCAGTACAGGGGTCTATTTGAACATTTTTTAGTACATGGGTCCAATGGGAAAAAAAGTGTAAGTACAGGGGTCTGTTGATGTATTCTGCCCATAATTAAATGCACTTTTTGGTTATTTTTAATGTACGTCCATTTAGTTTTGATGCACATATATAAATAAGATATTTTTTTGTACACATATATATAAATAAGATACACTTTCTAGTTTTAATGTTTTATGTTTTTATACATGTGCATTCAGTTATTGATGCATATGCACTTATTTTTTATGCACACATATAAATAAAATACACTTTAAGTTATTTTGGTGTACATCCAAAAATAAGGGCTACTTTTGAGTTATTTTAATGCATATACAAATAGTTTTGACATACATACAAAAATAAGGTACGTTTATTCACTTATTTTGATATACATACAATTAATTTTAATACACATACATATATATATCCACATAATTTTAATATACATATACGACCAATTTTAATGTTCATAGAATTAGTTTTATTGCATATGCAGTCAATGCACTTCTTTAAATTAATTGATATACATCAAATTAATTTTAAGCTTGCGCACATACAATCACTTTCCATATCAAAAAAATAGCTTTTTCTAATTATTTTTACTGGAGTTTACCACTTGACCTAAGATTTTTGAACACTACCTAAGTAGTATGCCGGCAAAATACATCAACTGTAATACTCTGTCTTTCGAAAAACCGATAACTAATTCTCGTTCATCTGTTGCTACCTCATTCTCGTAGTTAGGCCTAGATTCAATAAGTTTTGGGTATTTTGGACTTTTGGGCCGAACAACTCACCAACCGGCCCAAACCCCTGTCCCTTTTCTTTTCCTTCCATCCCTTATCTTTCTCGTTTCATTGCTGGTTGGAGAACAGAAACCCTCGGAAGGGCGCCGCCTCTTTCCCTTGATCCACAGAGAGCGAGAGGGAGAGGGAGGGTCGACCGCTGATTGGTCCTTGCCGATCGCGTAGAGCTCGGAAGTAAAGCTCATCGCCTGCGTCTCACTGCTTCCTTCAGTTCTTCTCCTCCTCCGCCTCTCACCTGTCCCTTTTTCGTCTCGCCTAGTCGCCGCCAGTTCGAACAGAAGATCGAAGGTTGCATCTAGGAGACCGTCGTTCATCATCACCAAGTTCTCTGCCTTCCTATGTCGCCACTTTGAGTATCGGCTTCTGCTGTCGCTGTGATTACCGAATTCGGATGAGGCAAGAACCGGGCTAACCATCCCGGTCACGGTTCATTCCGCTGTCAACCGATCTTGGTTCGCGTGTCCTCGCCGCCACCAGATCCGCCTCGATCTTGGGCCATGCGAGACGTATCTCTCTCCCGATCCTTTGTTACGTCTCCGGTAAGGACTCCGAGACTCTTCCTCTCTCTAATTCCAGGCTTAGTTCTTACAATTCGGATTCTGACATACCGATATTCTAGGATTCGAGTAAATCCTGATCCGAACCTTTTTCCGCTCGGGGCTGCAAAGACAAGCTCTGAAACCTCCGTTTGTGAAGCCGTGCACCCTTTTTCCAGCAGATATGATCCATAAGGTTGGACTTCGAGAATTTTATTAAGTTAGACTTCATTTCTTTGGTGTTGTTCTATTTGGTTAAATTGCATTCCTTTGGTTGTTGTGTTGTTGTGTTTCGAGTGAATCACCTTGATGTGTAGGTTGTAGCCCATGTGGGGTGATTTGAATTCTTGATTGTAACCAAGTTTTGTATTCTTGTATCAAATCGACTGTACTCTAGGTAGTCTTTAATTATAACGCTTTGGTAGTCTTTAATTATAAGTTGGTGGTTAATTAAGTATCTCGTTTGTTGAACCATAAACATGTAATTCGACCCTTTGGCCCTAAGGTTGTAAATTGTTTTGTTAGGATTGTAACCGGTTGTATCTGGCTATAAGTAAAGGTTGCTTTTGAGCTTTGGGCGAGGTTGGTTAAACAGTTGTGTGTAATTTGAGTTGATGAGAATTTGATTCCGTGGTTGATCTCTCTAGGATTCGAATAATAGTTTAAGGCTTGTAACTATAAATTGGTTTGTTCAATCTCTATATTGTTCTGTTGGTTGTATTTTAGTTGGGTTGTAAAATAAGTTTGGAAGCACTAGTTGGAATTGATCTTTGAGCACCGTTCCAATGTGGCCTAATCTTTTGATCGAGCCTTGTAAGTGTTAATGCTCAAGTTTATATTTTATTTGTAGAGTTGAATCGGGCATAACTGTAAAGTCGTTTCTGTTGGATGATCATAAGGCCAAGATGAGCTTTTGGTTAAAGTGAAAGTAATTTATTGGAACAATTAAATTAAGGGAGAAGTTCATTCTAATTGGTTCATGAGTATGTGGTTTTGGTTGTCATGGTTAGTTTTAGCCTTCATCCAGAGTCTAAGTAATCCTTTTATACTAATCAAGTTGGGGAATCTTTTCATTCAAGTTTCTTGATTCTCCATAGTAATTGGGATGTCGTTCTGGCCAAACCTAGGTTCCCTCGAATGAATTTTTGTTTGCCCCGCGTCTTTAATATTCTAGGTTCCTCGCGTTGCTCGCTTTCTATGATCGTCGCTTATACGGAAATTCTCCATTTCAGGTAAGTCGTTCTACGACTTGCTCATCTTAATTCAATTCTTGTTAGATTGAGTGTCATGCGTGTAGAATTGGTTTTGGGAAGTAGTCCCTTTGTTTATTATTTTTAATTAAAACATTTTAACCTGTATTTGTGTGAACTTTGAAACCGATTGTGACTGTGTTTGTATTGGTAAATGTAATTGTGATCCTAATTGTTTGATATTTGTGATTGTACTTGTTTTTGTAATTGTGACTATGGTTGCGATTGTAATTATGACTATGATTGTGTTTGTGATTGTGATTGTGATTGTGAATGTGAATGCGATTGAGTTTGAATTGGTGATTTAGTTTGAAATTGTGTTTGTGTTTGAATTTGTGATTGTGAGTTTGATTATGATTATGATTCTGACTATAACTATGACTCTATGAGTGTGCTTGTAATCGTAATGGCAATTGTGTTTGTGTTTGCAAATATGATTGGGTTTGAATCGAAATTGTAATTGTGCTTGATATTGTGATTGTGATTTGTTCGGGTCTATTTTTCCTTCCGTTGCGTATTTGTTTTCGTTTTCTGAGGAACTTATGATCCGTTTTGCTTTGAATGAGTGGATTGATTGTATAACCTTATTTTGAAATGGTTTCATATTACGCGTTTGTATATGAATTTGGAACTATGAAAAATCGTTTTAAAACATTTTTCGTTATACGTGCACTGGGTTCCTCCGGTATGGCCATGGATCACGGGTAAAGTTGGAGATGAAGTGGCCCCCGGGCATGGTCATGCGGATGGAAGGGACCCCCTTCTAAAAATAAAATAAAATGTTTTGGCGGACGCTCTAATAGAGGTTTAGCCGGGGAAAGAAGGGTGAATAGGGGAAATGGGCACGTGTATATGGTACGCGCCCTGATCGTGCGCCATAGATGAAAGGCCGGAGGGTGCCATTTGGATTTGAGGAGGATGTTTGGTTGCTATATTATTTGATGGATTTTTGTTTGAATGATCTCGTGTTAATGAGTTTTGTTTATCGGAATGTATTTTGTGGTTATATATGTTCGGGAGATCTTTATGAAGATTATTGTTATCCTTGTTACTATTATTGATGTTATCTGTATTAATTACACTATTGTGATATTGTTGTATTTTTAATGTGATCATAATTGTGATGTGGTCTGAATGTGTGTGTGTATCTGTGTGATTGTGTGTCTGCGTGTATGGGTGTCTGTGTGTATGGGTGTCTGTGTGATTATTTAACGTTAAGTGTTGAATTGATATGAATCAAAAATTATTGATTTATATTGTTAGGGTTCTGTGTGGTTTTTCAAACGTTCTATATGCATCTCACACTTTCTAGCTTGAATTAGAATTGTAGCTGACCCTTCGGGGAATATTTTTACAGTTGCAGGCACCTTTAAATCGTGATGGATTCTCTACGAAGTGGTGGAGCGGATGTTGGCACACGTGTCATTAGGTTCAGGTTGTTGGGATCTGGTTAACCATGTATTGAAATTTGTCAGTTGAATTGTTTTGTTGCTAGTTGGATAGAACTAGTTTAGAATGGTTTGAAATTACAGAATGGTTTGATTGTTACCTTTTGTTTACGAATTGGGAAATACTATCATGTTTTCTACATACAGTTTGAAATAAAAATTTAGACATTTTATTGGTTTTTCTCATCGTGCCCGCGTTGCAAGATCCGAGTGAATTTGTTGTCAAACCAACCTAAGCAGTCCCCGAAAGAGGTCTTCTGCCAAGTGGTGCCCCTATGAAAGTCGGGGTGTTACAAATTGGTATCAGAGCCAGGTTTACAACAAGGGCACATAGATTGTCTCAGATTTGGCAATCCGGAGGAGAAAAAACGCGGATTGCCAACTTAGCAATTCGAAATAGTAAATTTCGGGATAGTAAATTTTTTTGCCTATATAAACCCATTCACATTTCATTTTAACTTGTAATTCCTCATTTCTTTTCTTCTTCTAATTTTCTCAACATGTCTTGGCTCCCTTTTAATATTTTCAATAATCTTCAACAACCCGAAGAATCTCAAAATGAAGGCCAAAATCCGGGTCAGAATAATGCTCCACTGAATTTCTCAACTTTGTTGGACATTACTCCTTCTCAAAATCCAAACGAGCAATATTATCTTCCACCACCCGAGCTTCCTCAAAATGAAATCCCAAATCCGGGTTTGAATGATGCTTATTTCTCAATTTTTTTGGGAAGTAATCTTTTTCAAAATTCAAACTTCTTTCTACCACTAGAGCTTCCTCATCAGCCGGGGCGATGCTATCCTTTTTATCGACTTATCCATCGGAACAAGTAGGCAATAACATCATTGCGGTACGTAATTAAATTTTGTAATTTCCTTATAACTTAAATCATTTCCTATATTTATTTGATTGTGCATTATTTATTCTCTAATCTTATAAATCATATATGGTTTAAACAATATACAAGCCCACAACTACGTGAAATGTTACATAGCAGATAATATGCATGTCTTGGACAGGTACCCTAGTTGAGGCCAATGTGGACACACATTTATGATGCTTTGACGCAAACTTCTATTCCACCTCCTCCTCAAGTTCCCCCTCCTAGGCAAAATCCCCCCCCCCCTGGAAGCCTCCTCCCGAGCCTCACCGTCACAGCAGCTATCACAGTCGTTTCTATCCACTCGACAAGCTCAAGTCAAGCTCTCCAACCTCACCGTCAGAGCATGCATTTTGGTGGGAGTTATCCACACGAATATTCGAGCCAAGATCGTAGTTTTTTCTAGATTTATTTCAATGTACGTTTTTAGCATTTATTTTGATGTGTTTCCGTAATCAATCAACTTGTCTTGACTTTGTTTGTTTAAAAATTATATAACATTTTTAGTTTTCATCCATATTAAATTACATATTAACTATAAAACAATATTATTAAAGTTAATTAATTTATTTACTTAATTCCATTTTCACATATAAGAAATATTATTAAACTAAATTAATTTAACCACTTAATTACATCTTAACATGTAATTATGTCGATGATGGGATAGAACCGGCTTTGAAAGCCGGTTCTCCATAGATCCAATCTGTAGGACCGGTTCTACCCTGATAATGGGCGAAAAATCCACTACATGCGGTGGATTCAATCGAGGATGACACAACAGAACCAGAACCAAAGAGTCAGGACGGAACGACAAACTCGTTGAAAAAAATCGACTTCTACACCGTCGGCATTCCAAGGAACCAGAACCAAAGGTCGGAACGACGAAGTCGAAGAAGACTTCATCACCATTGGCACAACAAGAGGGGCGTCGGGAACGAAGGAGGCGTTGGGAACTGTCGTCGTTCCTCCATCAATGCTCGTTCCTCCACCAAGGTAGGGAACCGCCGTCGTTCTTGAACGATTAAGCCCATTCGAGTGCAAGAACCAGGACGGAACGAGAACTAGATCATGTCGGTTGGGGTCTTCTTCTCTGCTGGTTTGAACTTGTCATTCTCAATTGCTGCTGGCCATTCCCAATTGTCGCCGGTTTGAACCAGATCTGGTCGGGGAGGAGGAAGCGGATCTGATCGATGTTTTGTAACTTCTCCGATTCTGAAAAGCTCGCACTTCCTCTCGTCTCTCGACAATGGCGGTCGAGTGTGACACGAAAGTAACAATTCAACACAACAGCTCAATTCAACCAGAGATCTTCTTTCAATTCAACGCGCGGATAAACCACATCATTCAAATTGCACAATTAATATTGCAAGTAGAGAAAATTGAATTTCAACTAGAGTTCTTAGCCCGTCCGTTGGATGGGGAAAAATTTATGTTTATGTTTGTTATTTTTAAAATGTACATATTTTTGGTAATTATGAGATAATTTGAATTAGAATACAAGCTAAATGTGTAAAAGTATAAATAAGCATGTTAAATTGGGGTAATTGGATTTCATTACAATCCTTAATTAAGTATATAATAAAAATAAAATAATGTACATATGTAAACAATACAGGTTCACATATTTCAATTTCATGATGTAATCAAATGATTTTAGAAACTTTTAAAATTCAAATCAACACATCTTTATAAGCAAAAATATAACTTAATTCTTTATTATATATTCATCAATCCTTAATAATAGAAACTGGATTGTATTGTTAAGAAAATTAGTTTAAATTATCATAAGTTATTTACTTTATTATCAAAAATATTGAACAAAATTTGAAAATCATCATCAAGAAAGAATAATGAAATAGAAATCGCATAAATTTTAACATGAATGAAACACTATCATTTTGTGTATGTAACATTTATCCCTTTAGCTTTTGTAGTCTTTTCTACTCTCAATCTAGTATTGATCCTTCTTTTTATGTAATTTGAGGATTGTCTTCCATTTTTTGCTTTGTAGTGGATGAAAATGATATGTACTCATACAAAAGTGATAGACTTATATAGTGAGAAGAAAATTAGAACATGAAAGGTTATACATTAAATTTAATCTTATCTTTTTTTGGTAATGTCAAAGGTTGATCTTATCTTTTTTACTTTTGTTTGGAATATCAAAGGTTGTACTTTAATGATTTTAATTACTTATGTAATACCAAAGGTTGATGTTATTTTTGTGTGTGCTTCCATAAGTTACTAAATTAATAGTGTAATGTCAAGGGTTAATGATATGATTTATGTGTAATACAAAAGGTTGATGTTGTTTTGTGTGTAATACCAAATGTTACAAAATTAATAGTTTTAAATTAAAAAGCATAATTATTAAGCAAATCCCTTCAACTCTAATAAAAGTCGGTGCACTAATTCTTAATGTTATGCGTCAGCCAAAAGTCAACGTTTTTGCTAAGATGAACAATCAGGTAGTTATCGATTCTAGATTAAAATATACGAATACATAATATTTATTCACAATTCTTAATGCTACACCTACATGCAATACACTCAAACCCATTTAGTTGAAATAATAATTTAGGCTCATAAATAAAAAATAGGCCCATGAACTAATCTTCACTCATGAATAAAAGCTCTATATTTCAAAATATAGATGAACAATCAGGTAGTTGTCGATTCTAGATTAAAATATACAAATACATAATATTTATTCACAATTCTTAATGCTACAATTACATGCAATACACTCAAACCCATTTAGTTGAAATAATAATTTAGGCTCATAAATAAAAAAATTAAGCCCATGAACTAATCTTCACTCATAAATAAAAGCTCTAACATTTATTAATTTTTGAGGATATTTTTTTAAGTTGTAAGATTCTCCACAATTATCAAACTTCTTGAGTCTTGCCTATAAGTCAAGTATTGGAAATTTCTTACACCAATATAAAAAATAATACACTGCACTTTATGAAATAACACTTACATATTTATCATACCAATAGGCCTTGTTGAATCTTTTTAATATTAAAGGAGAATTTTTCGTGTACCACCATTTATTAAATGAAACGAATAAGAGACTATGAAGCAAATAAAATTAGCTATAACTTGATAGTAAAGGCAAAACCTTGAATGACAAACACACTCGATACTAAATAACACAATTGTGTTCAAAAAGTTGGTTTCACTCATAGCACTGTCATCAAATAAGAGCACAACCATCACTTGCATTGTTAGATAGTTTTGCATTGGCAAGATCATTGATAATCTAGAAGGATAAAAAAGACATTCAACAAAAAAAGACAATATTAGAGCAATAAATCAAGGCCCAAAGAAATCACATACATTTTAGCGAACATCAATCACCTATAGAAATAGGTTCGAGTTGAACGATTTCCTCTTCCTTTAAAATGAAAACTTTCTAATATAATTTTTTTTGTGTTTCATTTTTGTTGAAAACTGAAAATGATTTAGGTGGAGGTTTCTTTGTGAAAATGGATTAGTTGGGGGTTGTATTTATACTTAGCACTATCTTATTTAGCACTTAATATTTACGTTTTAAGTATGGTACTTAAATTAGATTAGCGGTTACAACTTTTAAATTTCTCAACAAAACAATAGCAAAATTCACTCCCTAAATTTTAAAAGAAAAAACTTTTAGTATGATTAGAAATAGATGAAGAGTCAAAAACGGTTTTTTCTTATTACATCTTCTCAAACATTCATTTAAAGATACGGAGGTTTAAAACTTTTTTCTTAATATGACTAGAAGGTTTAGCCTGTCCGTTGGACGGTCTATATGTAATAATTTTATAATTGGACATAGATAATTGGGTATGTTATATAAATTAGAACAAAAGTACTAATTATATGCTTTAGTTGTTGGAAATAAATAAAGAAGAGAAAATACATTTAAACCATTTATTTATTTTTATGAAGAGAGAATGCAAATTATATGTATTAGTTGTTGTTGTAGGAGATATATATTATTAATCTTAATAATGTGTTTAATGATTTTATGAGTGTGGATGATTAGATATTCTTGTATGTAATTTTAATTGTGACCGTAGCGATAACATTTGTACGGTTTAATGTGAAGAAATAATGATGGAAAATGCAGTTAAAGGTTTGAAGATTTGTACGGTTTAATGTGAATTGAAGATTTGTACTCAGCATCCAAAAGGTTGCCATATCTTATTTGGATAATATTTTATACTTTATTTGGAGGAGATTGAATATATAGGGAGGAGATTGAATATATAAGAAGATTTAATATTTTATTTGGAGGGGATTGAAAAGAGAGAGTAGTTCATTTATTTATTCTTGAGGGATAACTTTTAGTGTTATTATGATTTATTGGTCTTTTATTGGTATATTTCAGAATATAAAGCATTTATATATTTCAAAATATAGATCATTTATTGGTCTTTGAGGGAGAGTTTTATATGTTGTATAGATTTGTGTACTCTGGTCAATTAAGAAATCAGTGATGTTTATATACATAACTCAAAATGTGAAGGTTGGAAAGGAGGCTTTGTTTGGGCATGAGAAACGGGATTGAGTGGCTTTGGGCTTGGAAGTGGTGGAGGCAATTCTCGAAACGGTGGAAGAGCGGATGAGAGACCTCACTGCAGCGGCGTAAGCGGCGACCATGTTGTCGATCGTTGGAGGAAGAAAGGGTTTTGGTAGGTGGAGTTTTTTTTTACTAATTAATTACTCCCTCCGATCAACAATGTAAGGCATTATAGTGAGAAAAATATTGATCTATAATACTCCTTCCATTTCTCAAAAGTTGTCCTTTTAGCCCACTACACAATTATTAAGGAATGAGTTTTTTACCCAAATTACCCCTACATTTGAAAAAATGTGTAGCATTAACCCCTCCTATAAAATTATTTAGTGTAATTATTACTTCTATAAAATACGGATAAATTTGGAAAAAGGTGGGAAAAAATATTAAAAAGACATGTTTTATGAAAAATGGAAAATGGGCTAAAAGGACATGTTTCAAGAAACGGAGGGAGTATAAGATATTCTAGGTAATCAAGGTAATTATTGTGAGCTTTTTCAATGATTATAATGATTGAAACTATTTTCATAGGTTAATCCACTTTGAAAATCACTTTTTTCTTGGGGAAAATATAGAGAGTTTATGTAGTAGGGAGAAAAGATAATTTTACTATAGCCATTGAGGCTCTATTTATACAAGTAGGAGACAATCAATTACATGTCAATCACATACCAATTACACGTAATTATGTCCTAGAATTAAGCTAATCAAGAGATCATGATAATGCTAGAATAATAGATGATTGACTAATACATGATTGTTTCCTAATATGCCCCCTAAAGCGCGACGCCATGTGGAAAGTCCAAGCTTATGAATGAGTTGATCGAACCGGGGTCAAAGTAACGGTTTTGTAAGAATGTCGGCACGCTGGTCATTGGTTGAGACATGAGACACTCAAAACGTACCCTTTTGGACACATTCTCGGACAAAATGAAAGGCTAAGGCGATGTGTTTCATCTGAGAGTGAAAAATCGGATTTGCACTAAGACTTGTAGCCCCAAGATTGTCATAATAGATAACGGGTTGTTACACCAAGTTCTTGCATTAACGAAAGGATCCAAAGGAGTTCCGAGGCAGTGTCGGCCAATGCTTTTTATTCGGCCTCGGTTGAGGATCTTCCTATGGATTTTTGTTTTCTTGAGCTCCAGGAAATGGGAGTGGAGCCAAAGTATAGGATATAGCCGGTTGTGGAGATGAAGCCGTCCTTGTCACCCGCCCAATCCGCATCCGAAAAGGCATGTATAATGGGAGGGGACGAGGAAGAGATGCAAATCCCAAGGTCAAGGGTACCGGCAAGGTATCTTAGAAGACGTTTTAGGGCATTCCAATGTTCAGTTGTAGGGTTTTGCATGAATGAGATAGCTTGTTGACGGTGTAAGAAATGTCAAGTATAATGAGGCAAAGGTATTGAAGACCCCCAACAAGAGTGCAGAAATATGTCGGTGAGGGAAGTGGATTGCCCGAAGTAGGGACAAGAGTAGTGGTGGCGGACATGGGTGTCGAAACTGGTTTTGTGTCATCCATTCCGGCTTTAAGAAGTAGGTCTTGTATGTATTTCTTTTGGGAGAGGAAAATACCGTTTAAGTTAGATATGACCTCCACACCTAGAAAGTAAGAAAGGGGGCCAAGGTCTTTTAAAGAGAATTTGGAGCCAAGGAGAGTGACAAGTTTTGAGATGGTTGGTTGATGGTTTCCGGTGATGATAATATCATCAACGTAGACAAGAAGGAGAGTGACATTCATATCACGTCGATGTATGAAGGGAGAAACATCAGCAACCGAATTTGTGAATCCAAGGTGAACAAGGTAAAGACGGAGCTCATTGTACCACGCCCTTGGGGCTTGTTAGAGGCCATACAAAGCCTTTTTCAATTTACAAACATGGTGCGGTTGATCTTTGCTTATGAAACTCGGTGGTTGAATCATGTAGACATCTTCGTAAAGCGTTCCATGTAGGAATGCATTATTGACGTCAAGTTGGTGAAGTGGTCAGCCCGATTGAACCGCAAGAGTGAGAACCAAGCGAACGGTTACCGGTTTAACCACCAGACTGAAAGTTTCCGTGTAGTCAAGACCGGGTCATTGATGGAACTCTTTAGCGACTAGTCGGGCTTTGTAGCGATCAATTGACCCACCCGGCTTGTACTTGATCCGATAGACCCACTTCCAACCAACAAGATTTTGATTGGAGGCATGAGGAACTAGAGTCCAAGTGTGGTTAGAACACAACGCATCAAACTCTTTTTGCATGGCATTTCTCCAATCCGGGTCTTTGAGGGCTTGAGTTATGGTCTTTGGTTCTTTGGGAGCTTGAAGTTGGGAGGTGAGATTGAGCTTTTGAATTGGTTTGGAGATGTTGTTTTTAGATCGAGTGACAATGCCACGTTGATCCGGTTGAATTTGTGGTGCTTAGGCTTCATTAGGGTTCGGATTAGGGTTTTGTGGTGCCGGTGGGGGAGCGGCGCATGGGGGCGCGTCCGACGGCAGTGGGGGTGGGTTTTGGGAGGGGTGGGCTGCTGGTTGAGATGACTGAGAAGTTGAAGCTTTGGTTTGAGATGGAACGCTTGTATGAGAGGATGATGGCAAGATTATGTCCAAATTAGGGTTTGGAAGGTTGGCGCTATTTTGGGCAAGTGAGGGCGCGTCGTGGGGCCTTGTGTGATTTATTTCCCCTTGATTTGAGGAGGAGGGAATAATGGACTGATTTGGACGAGAATCAGGAATGGATAAGGCGTGTGGAAGATTGGAGAGAGAGTTTGGCTCTTGATTGGACGAGATATGGAAGGGAGAGATATGCGGAATTGGTGGAGTGATTTGAGGAGGATGTGATTGTGTGGGTAAGATTGGCGGGCCCATAGAACTAGGGGAGAGATCTGATGATGACGTGGAGGTTGTGTGGGAGGATAAAATCGGGAAAGAATCAATGGTAGTGGAGGCCGAGGGTTCACTTGCCATAGGTAAGGCCATGGTGCCCCCACGCCATTTCAAGTTGGTTATGGTTTGAATTTTGGTCATTTTATTTGGGAAGGGTGGCATAGGGGAATTCGGTTTCAATAAATTTTACATGTCTAGAAGTGTAGATCCTCCGAGTGGTAGGATTCATACAATAATAGGCACTTTGAGTTGTGGAATAACCGATGAACACACAAGGAATGGACCGATCATCCAACTTATGAGTGTTGTAGGGGCGAAGCCATGGAAAGCATAAGCAACCAAAGCTTTTAAATTTATTGTAATTCGATTATCTTTTCAAAAGTTTTAAAAATAGTGAAGCATTTTGAAGAGATGGGGTTGGAAGCCGATTGATCAAGTACACCGCCATGTTTAAAGCGTGAGTCCAGTGATCACTTGGCATACTCGAAAATTTGAGAAGGGCAAGCCCGATTTCAACGATATGTCGATGTCTTCTTTTGGACATACCATTGTGTTCGGGTGTATGGGGTGGTGTTGTGAGATGGGTGATACCGTTTTGACTCAAGAAGGATTTAAGAGCCATGTATTCACCACCATTGTCAGAATATAGGACTTTGATCTTTTGACGGAAGTAATTTTCAACCAAGGCTTTGTATTTGATAAAGACGTCATGTGTGTCGGATTTCTTTTTGAGTGGATATAACCAAGTGTATTTCGTATGATGATCAACAAAGATAATGTAATATTTGAATCCATCATAAGAAAAAATAAGAGATGTCCAAACATCAGAATATATTATTTCAAGGGGAAAACTAGATACAAGAGTAGACTCATGAAATGGAAGTTTATGACTCTTGCTTATTTGACACGACACACAATCGGATTGCTTAAACGAAGAACAACCTAGGTTAAAATGCTTCCGAATAAAGTTGTAAACTTGAGTAGATGGATGGCCGAGTTTGTGGTAGAGAATAGCTTAAGACCATGGCTTGAGACTTGTTGTGGAGACAATAGGTTTATTTTGTGGCCAAAGATAGACACCGTCAATGCATGGTCCTTCAATGATGGTTTTGCCCGTGGTGAGGTCCTTCACAGAAAAAGAATTTGATGAGAAAAGAATACCACAATTATTTTGTTGACAAAATTTTGAAACGAAAAGAACATTTTTGGACATTTTTGGAACACAAAGGACTTGAGAAATAGGAAAGCTTCGATTTAAAACATTTAGAAAAAGAGAACCGGAATGTGTAATAGATAAACCTGCGCCATTGCCTACAAACAACTCATCGGGTCCATTGTAGGGGTAGTGAAGGGATAGATTGTTTAGGTCATTTGTGACATGGTGGGATGCACCACTATTAACGAGCCATTGTTGGTTCGAGGAGCTAGGCTTGGTAAGGTTGGCTTGTGGGGGAGGGTTTGTTGGAAAACGAGCCGAGCCTCGGAGGAATACATGTGGATAGTCTTTCCGAAATTCAGGACATTGGTTAATCACATGGCCACTACCAACACAATATTGACATTTTCCTTTAAAAAGGTTTGTGTTGGTTTGGTGAGTTTTGGTTGGAAGAGTTGGGACGGTTTTGGTTGGAGGAGATCCAATTTTGTGGTGGTGGTGGTGGGTTGGACAGAGATTTCCAATGCATAGGAGAGCTTGGTGGTTTGTTTTTCTTACCACCCTTGGATTGAGCAATAAGGGCAGTGGCTGGTGACCCATCGACCGAGGACGATTGTTTGAGTTCCATTTCTTTGATAATGAGTTTCTCATGTACTTCTTCAAATGAGATGGGATTTTCACGCATATTGACTCCATCAATGATGGATTGATACGCGCCATCGAGCCCTTGAAGAATATAGTCCGTGAAGTCCTCTTGACCAACCGGAGATTGAAGGGACGCCAAGAGATCGGCGGATTGTTTCATAGATTGCATGTAGTCCGTGATGGACATGGTGCATTTTTTGAGATTACGGAGTTTGTTTTTGATTTGTTGCTTATGACCGCATGAGGCAGAAGCATAAGTAGTTTGAAGAATGTCCCAAATGGCTTTGGAGGTGGTGGCTTGGGTGACGAGATTGGCAACCGGTGTTGTGAGGGTGCCAATAAGGGATCCAAAAAGAAGTTGATCTTGCCTTGTCCAAGAGAGATAGGCAGGGTTTGGGATTGTAGCGTTGTTGGCAGCGGGAAGTGTGGCGGATGGTTGTGGATTCGAGCCATCGAGAATGTTGAATAGGCCATAGCCTTGAAGTGTGGCCTTAACTTGGGTTTTCCAAGAAAGGTAGTTTGTAGGGCTTAGTTAAAGAATGTTCATGAAATGAACAATGATAAACGGTTTTGTGGGTTCGTGAGGGTTGGCAAGGGAGGTGGAGTGGTCAGCCATTTGAGACATTTTGTGTGAAAATGGTGGCCTAGGATCGTTTTAGGCTGATACCATATAGAGAGTTTGTGTAGTAGGGAGAAAAGATAATTTTATTATAGCCATTGAGGCTCTATTTATACAAGTAGGAGACAATCAATTACATATCAATCACATACCAATCACATGTGATTATGTCCTAGAATTAAGCTAATCAAGAGATCATGATAATGCTAGAACAATACATGATTGACTAATACATGATTGTTTCCTAATAAAAAAACACCCAGTGTTGTATCAAGAATGCCTCATATTGTTAATCGGAAGGAGTATGTTTTTGTCAATCCCCTAGTGTGGTATCCATTTGACTAATTAATTAGTTAAATTATTCCTATAAAAATGTACTGATAAAATTAATATATTTTTTATTGAGCCATGAATGGGGTATTCTTATGTGGAACCCAAATTTGGTTTAGATATTTATTTGAACATTTCAAAGTACGGGGAGCCGATTGACAAAAATGTACAAGTTTAAGATATCTGTAGATGTATTTTGCCTAAGTATGCCTACAAACTCCACTTGAAGACATCGTCTAAACAAGTAAGAAAAGGTAGATAAATATTGCTATCAAAATTTAGAATTCGAATCAAATGTTGATGAGTTTTATTGTGAATACAACGAGTTGATTTTATTTATTCAATCTAATTTACCCAGCGATTAGGATATTACGTGTGTCACTTAAAATTTTAACTAAAGCAAAGATATTTTGGGTAATTTACCAATTATGATTGTCTTCCTTGAGCTTTGCCTCGAATAATTACTTAAATGGTTGATTGCGAAGGCGATATCTCCTTCATTTCAATTGATTTTTTCCTCTATTTTGGTGAGAATTGATTGTTCACATCTTCGATTCTTTTTTTTTTCTTCCACTTGAATTCGGATTTTGGTGTGTAATTATTAGCTTTGAACTCGAATGGTATATATGTTCTTGTTTATTGGTGGATTAGAAATTTTCAGTCTAAAATTAAGATAAAAAATCTTGACAATGCATATAGATCAATTAATATTTTGAATTCCCCCTTATATTGGTGTTGTTTTGTCTCGATCCTTTGTTCCATAAGTTTTCAAATTCGATGTTGTCAGAAGTATCCCTCGGATTCCGCTACGGAGCCTCACTGGGTCAATGATGATGATGATGTTGTTGTCAGAAGTATATGGGTTTCGAAATGCCTACAATATGCATAGAATCTTTGAGCTTTTGTACGAACCTTACTAAAACTGCACAAGAAACTTGCCCCAAATATCAAAGAGGTCTCCCCTACAAATGAATATAACAAGTGGTGAACATGCATCACTCGGACGAGCGACTTGCCATTTTGTCCCGTTTGGTTACATGTGTCACATAAAGAGTTGACGGTAGGGTAAATATGACGTTACTTATGTCGCGCTATGTCGACGAGAGGAGAGTGATGTTGTTTGATTTTAGGGCATGCAGATAGGTGACGTGTTATATTCATTGGAATAACAGTTGTCTATATTAGTTTCGGGTATGTCGGTGACAAGCTAAATCGGTGTCACTTACAATATCATATTACGAACTTGACACGCTTTAGGTAAATTTTTTTACATTCCTTCTTTGTTGCAGGTTGTTCATCAACCTTAGTCGATGTGAGTGGAGATTTTGTCCCGTGCTTGAACTCTTTAAGCCCGCGAGGCTTAGGGGGAATGAGTAAAACACATTTGAATGATACAAGCATGCCTCTAAGCTGGCCGGGTTTAGGGGCGCAGATTGCAACATGGTCATAGGCAATTAGGCTTAGGGGCAAGCAAGATGAAAAAGTTTACGATCCCAAAGCTTGAATGAAGAACGATAAGTTAATAACTTTTCCGAGCCTCTAACTCAAAAGAAGATTAAAGATGAAATTTTCGAGCCCTATGCTTGAAGATGATGTTTCTGAGCCCTAAGCTCATAGGAAGACGAAAGATGATGTTTTCGAGCCCTAAGCTTGAAGGGAGACTAAAGATGACGTTTTTTAGCCCTAGGCTCGGAGGAAGATTGCAGTTAATTTTTCTAAGCCCCGAGCTCAAAGGAAGATTAAATATGACATTTCCTAAGCCCTAGGCTTCGAGGAAGACTAAAGATCATGTTTCCCATCCCCGAGCTTGGAAGAAAATCAAAGATGATGTTTCCCAACCCTAGGCTTGGAGGGAGACTAAAGATGATGTTTCTAAGCCCTAGGCTTAGAAGGAGACTGAACATAATTTTTTCGAGCCTCAGGATCGAAGGAAGACTAAAGATGATGTTTTCGAGCCCCGAGCTAGGAAGAAGTATAAAGATGACATTTTCATGCCCCAAGCTCAAAGGGAGACTAAGATGACGTTTCCAGCCCGTAGGCCTTGGGGAGAACAAAGATGATGTTTCCGATCCTCAAGCTTGAGAGAAGTCTCAAGATGACGCTTTTTAGCCCAAGTTTCGAAGAAAGATTAAAGATGATGTTTCCGAGCCTAGGATTGGAGGAAGCCTAAAAAATGAAGTTTTTGAGCCCAAGGCTCCGAGGGAAGCTGAAGATGGTGTTTTCAAGCTCCAAGCTCAAAGGGAGATTGAAAATTATTTTTCCTACCCTAAAGCTCAAAGGAAGACTAAAGATGACTTTTTTGTGCCCCAATCTCAGAGGGACTGAAGAGAAGAAATAGTTGCGTCCCTAAGTGGGATCCGGGGGATGAGTTCACTTCTCCGAAGACACATTGATGGCTCTGAGCCCTTGGGCTTGATGAGACTAGGTCGAAAGATGAATGCCTTTACGAAGACTCCGAGACCTTGGGTTTGAAGGGACTAGATTGACTCCTTCATATGAAACAAGTATCATATGAAGGGACTATTGTATTTGATTTGAAAGCAATGGATGGAAAAAGCTTTAAAGTATCAACTACATTTTCCGGGTGGTCATGTGCATGTTAATCGCAAAAGTTGGAGAATAGTCAACCACACTAAATGCAACAATAAAAAGCTGAAGAATTCTGGAGATTCATGCACTGAATGTAACTTTGTTGCACTTTATTTCACTTTTATAATGTATTATAAGCATCAATGAAGATTCATGCTTCAAAAGGCGAAAGTGCAATACTAATGAAGCTCGAAAGGTGGTTAGATGAGCACACAAACACAAGGGAGAGTTGGACAAAAGTCCGCTCCATCTCCACCTAAAGCCAAAAAAGTTTCTTTTATTATGGTTGGGTGACATGCCAAGCGGGCGCAATTTACATGGAAAAAGCCGACTCAAACAAATGCATAGATTATCTCTTTACGCCCTAACTCATCTGATTTGAAGGAACAAGACGAATCATGGCATCAAGCCTAAGGCATTTTTGGACGGTAAAATACAATGGCCCCCTAGGTTTGGGCCAAGAGCCTAATCTTCTTCAAAGAATCCACTTTTGAACCTAAGAGCCCATCTTCTAATTCCTTGTCTTTTCCTCATTTCGGCCAAGAACCCCAATATCTTCCTCTTTTCTTTAATTGGGCCAAGAAACCCATTTTCTTTAATGCTTCATTTTCTTCTTTCTTTATTCTTTTTTTTTCTTCACATGCAAAAGGCCCCATCACATATTTCATCCTTTCTCCATTTTCTTCTGTTCTTCCATACTTTTCTTTTTCTGTGACGTGGTAAAGGTTATTCTAGTGTTGATGTGGTGAAGATAAACCATATATCAATTCGAAGTCCATGACGTGATGTCAATTGGCAATGTGCGATCTAATAACGGTAGCGATGACGCAATAGAAAGGAGAAGATGTATTTGACTTGGCGAGGCAATGAATGTGGTTCTCTAGTGACAAAGGGGAGAAGAGGATCACTAGCGAGGGAGAAATGTCAAAAATGACAAATCAATTATTAAGGCAACATTGTTGTAGTCGAACATGAAGCCGGACAGAAGCAAGCAAATCTATTATCGACTATGATGAATAAATCGAGTGGAGTGGCATGGTGTGAGTACATCGGAAGCGAGCATAATGACAGTAGATAAGGGTTGAGCAGTCAAGGTAGGCGATATTGGTGCAACAGTGGCCGTTATTGCGGCAAAAGATGGGATCAAAGGTGTAAAAAAGGTGGCTAGACAAGCACGACTGTTTTGATGGAAAAGTAAATAGCATCGTGGTGAGAGCGGGGGAAGAGCGAGTCGGGGAAAGACCACTAATGGAGGATCTATGCATAATCAATTGAATAGACTATTTCAGTCTAAACAGTGTAAATTATCACCAAAAAACAGTTAAAGTTGGTTAAAATTAGAATATTGTATGTGATACTATTTACATGTAAGAAGGTGGGTTTGTTAAAAAAAACACTTTTAGTAAAAGGTGGTTTTGTTTTGATACAATGAGCTACTAGCTCATTACAAGGCAAACTTTAAACCGCCTCACAAGAACAAGGCAGCCTAAAATCATCACAATGGATGATATATCTTTAAGAATGGCAACAGGTAGTGTTAATAAAATCGAGATCCGGATCTTAAAATTGTAAGATCCTACGGATCCTATATTGGATGCTGATCCAAATCATACATTAAAATCGAAATTTGTTAAATCGGTTTAGAATCGTGTAGAATCGTGTTAGAATCGTATAGGATCTCATGAGATCTCGTATAAAATCAAAAGATCCTACCAATTTTTTTACTTGGAGCTTATAAAATTTATTTTAGCACCAATTGGCTTAATTGTTAGTGAAATTACATTGCTTAAATGCTCATTTTGTCTCTTTTAACATCATTTATCTCCCAATTTCCCTCTTCTTGACTCCCAATTGTTGAATTTACAATATTTTTCCCTAATAAAGACCCTCCTCGACTCTTTATGTGAGCATATATATATATATATATACATATATATATTTTTTAAATGTGCTTCTTGTGCATATATAAGTTTGGAATGTCAATTGTGGGCAT
This sequence comes from Fallopia convolvulus, assembly GCA_964016875.1. Lineage (NCBI taxonomy): Eukaryota > Viridiplantae > Streptophyta > Magnoliopsida > Caryophyllales > Polygonaceae > Fallopia > Fallopia convolvulus. The sequence goes on along the minus strand of OZ024735.1, from coordinate 12,369,729 downwards.
TATGATCATTAAATTTTAATAAAATTATATATATTTTGGTTTTAGTGCCTATATTTTTTGTATCATATATTAGTTTTAGCGATATTATAGGATCTTAAGATCCTACAATCCGATTTTACGATCTGATCCATAAGACCTGCCGTGATCTGATCCTAAAATCTCAATTTTAATAACCTTGCAACAACAGGAGAGGATAAAGAAACACTAGAGTCTAGAAAATCAGAAACTAGAGAGAAGAAACAATCACATGACGGAAACGATCAATATTGACATGCCCTCTGGCTAAGAAATCTACCGCTGAGTTAGATTCCCTAAAAACAAAGAAAAAACCACATTAACAAACCCCCGGATCAAGTTTCGAATATCTTTAACTAAACATTATTTTCCCAAGGAACTTTCCATATATTTTTCAAAGAATTAATGAGGACTAAATTATCTCCTTCTATAATAAGCTATTTAATATTCAATCGGTTTGCCTCCTTAAGGCCTTGTAACAAAGCTAAAGTTTCTGCCTGAAGAACTGACATAGGATTATCCTTTTGACGATCTAAACTAGTAATAGTACTTAAATGATCCCTTATAATATGACTTATAAAAGTATTAGAGTTAGTTTGTTTTGAAGCATCAAGATTTAATTTAAACCAATTGATAGGCGGTTTTTTCCAAACTGGATTATTTTTCCTTTTACGGATGTTAGGAACAGACTTATTCACGTTTTTAGCCTGAGTTGAGACCCATAATGTATGCTCTCTTATTGCCAAATCACTGGGCAATAAATTCAGCTCACTAATTGCATGGTTAAAGATTATGGCATTTCTATGATTCCAGACATACCACCAAAGAAAACAAAGAACGTCACTATTAGCATTTGAATTTAACGTTGAAATTAATTTATCAGTAAAACATCCTGAAGAAATTATTTCAAACGAAACATTTAACTTTAATTCTAAATTTAGAATCATTTTTTGAGTAAAAGGACAATGGAAGGAAAAATGATTTATAGATTCATCATCCCTATCACAAAGAGAGCAAGAATGAAGGACAAAATTATAAAATCTATTAAGCCTTTTAGTTGTAGGTAAGCAATCTGTACAAGATGTCCAAATGAAGTTTTGTATTTTAGGTGGAAGTTTAAATTTCCAAATCCAAGAAAAACCTGAAAGAGGTAAATTCCGCATAGAATTGATTAAATCTGAAGCTGATTTAACTGAAAACACACCATCAGATGCAAGCGTCCAAATGGTAGCATCCTGAACATTTGAATTCAAAATTATTAAGGAATTTTTTTTTTTGAACAATCCAAGGTGGTAATAACAGATTTAAAGCTTGAACATCCCAAGTTTTATGTATAAAAATAAAATTTACAAGTTTGAAATTAGAATCACTATTATTATAAAATTCCATCAAATTTGAGTTATCAACCCAAAATCGGACCAAAAGTTTATGTTACATCCATTTCCTACTAACCATTTTATACCTTTAGAGAAAGATTCCCTTACTTTTAATAATCGACCAAACTGCCATGAAGAAGACTTTTGCTTATAATTAAAAATATGTTGTGAATGTAAACATTTTTCGTTGTTGTTGTTGTTGTTGTTGTTGTTGTTGTTGTTGTTGTTCAGGTGCGAAAAAAAAAGAACAAGAGTCGTTGGATGAAGAAAAATCAAAGACGCTGATCATTTCACTTCAAAAGGGGGAAAACGGCACGGGCGAATTATTGGCGAATTATTCGCGTATTTTTGAAAACAACGAAAATAGGACGCGCGCCCAGATTGTTCATCAATATTGTGAATTTGTTCATCAATAATGTGGATTTGTTCATCAACACTATGATTTTGTTCATCAAAACTGTGATTTTGTGCATAAATAAGCTATTGCTTGTGCATCAAAAATCTATTGTTTGTACATAAAAATGAACAAATGTGTATTAAAATTGCATGCAATATGTTCATCAACATTGTGATTTTGTTCATAAAAAACGAAAATATTTGTTCATTGGTTTTCGCATATTTGTTCATCGGTTTGCGCATATTTTTTCATTAGTAACATCAATTTATTCATTGGTTTATGCATATTTGTTCATTGCCTTTTTCATATAACTAGGTAAGGACCGCGTGCGACACGCACGCGGTAACAATCTGATCTTTAAAAATCTCAATAAGTTATTGTAATCTTTATAAATTTGGCTGTTACAAATTCACAATATGAATCTATCTCCCTCCTCTCACAAATTTGGGTCTCATAAGTTCCAATGTCTACATCTTCCTTCTAAGAAATCTCATATGAATCTATCTCCCTCCTCTCATGCTTCCTGAAATCCAAAACACAAAATAATTAGCATTTGCATTTGAACTAAAAAAATACATAAATCATTTGATAGTCATGTCATGAAAAGATTATTTGTTATAATAATGTGTACAATATCATTTAAATCATGGGGAGAATGTTATTCAAGAATCACAATAGACATTATATTTGAAACACATGAATATAATATAGCTTATGGAATATGCTATGAATCTACCTCTTCCCCTGCTTTCAAAGTGCAAATATGAAGATAGATTATTTGTCCACGACATCTATGATAGCAATATGAACTCAAAATTTGTTGTCCAAATCAACCGATAAAAGATTGCCTTGGTCACATTGAGCAGCCCATCCTACCCCAAAATTTTAATCACTTGCTAATTACTCACAATTTT